>VFSX01000079.1:417500-440000 GCA_016618255.1 Chlamydomonas sp. UWO 241
TGTGTGTATGAGTGTGTGTGCGTTTACGCGTGCAGACATCCTCCATGCACTTCGCGTGAGCGTCTGTGCGCTGAATGCGCGTCTGTGCGCTGAATGCGCGTCTGTGTATGTGTGTGCGTGTGTGTGTGTGTGTGCACGTGTGTGTGCGTGCACGTGTGTGCGTAAGCGTGCAGGCAACCCACACATATCGTCTGTGGGCTGTGTCGGCCGCAGCGTTTCACACCCACACCCACAAACACTAGCGCCACACCAAAGACACTTATGCACACACAAACACACGCACCCACAAACACCAGCGCGCACACACACACACGCACACACACCACGTTGACACACACCTGCAGGTTCCCTCCAACATTGTCTGTTTCCTGAAGGACACACACGCACACGCACACGCACTCACGCACCCACACCCACACCCACACACGCACACACCTACACCGCCTTGGCACACACCTACAGGCTCCCTCCAACATTGTCTGTTTTCTGAAGGACACACACGCACACACACACGCACCCACGCACCAACACCCACACCCACACACGCACACCTACACCGCCTTGACACACACACACGCACACACACGCACACGCACCCACACCCACACCCACACGCACACGCACACCGTCTTGGCACACACCTACAGGCTCCCTCCAACATTGTCTGTTTCCTGAAGGACACACACGCACCCACACACCCACACCCACACCCACACACGCACACGCACACACCTACACCGCCTTGGCACACACCTACAGGCTCCCTCCAACAATGTCTGTTTCCTGAAGAACACCACCTTGACACACCCTAAACCCAAAACCCTTAACCAACCCCCTCACACGCATGCACAAACACACACACACCCGCACCCACACACACACACCTGCACATCACCCTAAACCACAGCAGCCCTGCCAGCACCGCACGCAGGCACACATACACACACATACACACACACACCTTGTGCAGAGCGTGCAGCACGTCCCTCGTCGAGTCGTACTTGATCTTGAGCTTTATGGTGGCCTTTGAGAGGCGTTCGTGGTCTCGCTGGAGCTGCGGGTGTGCGAGTGTGCGCGCGTGTGTGTGTGTGGGGGGGGGGGTCTTGCTGGAGCTGCGTGTGTGCGTGTGTGTGTGGTCTTGCTGGAGCTGCGTGTGTGAGTGTGCGCGTGTGTGTGGGGTGTGGGGGGGGGGATCTCGCTGGAACTGTGTGTGTGTGTGAGGTCTCGCTAGAGCTGCGTGTGTGTGAGTGTGCGCGTGCGTGTGTGTGTGTGTGGTCTCACTGGAGCTGCGCGTGTGTTTAGTGTGCGCGTGCGTGTGTGTGTGTGCGTGTGTGTTTGTGTGGGGGTCTCGCTGGAGCTGCGTGTGTGCGCGTGCGTGTGTGCGTGCGTGTGCATTTTTGTGTGTGTCTTGTCTGTACAGTCTGCCCCCCCCCCCCTGCGCGTGGCTGCGTGCGTGGGTGCGTGCATGTGCGTGTTTTTGTTTGCTTGTTGCCTGTGCAACGTGTGCACCCCCACGCTGGCCTGCCGCCTTGATGCCCCGCGCCATCTGGAGCTGCTCATTTAATGAGCAGAATTCAGCTGATAAAAAAACGACCCTTACGTTGCCCTAACGTGCTTGCCCCCCCCCTCCCCTCTCCCCCCCCCCCCTGGCTGGGCTCGGCTGCCTTAATGCTCTTCGCCATCGTGAGCTGCTCATTTAATGAGCACAGTTCAGCTCAGTTCGGTTTATTAAAAAACAAGGATTTAGAGGCGACCCTTACCTGCTCGCGGTCCCCCCACGCCCTCAACCCCCCCCGTTCTGTCCTCCGCCGCCTTGATGCTCTTTGTCATCTTGAGCGGCTCATTTAATAAGCGTTATTCAGCTGTAAACAACTTATGAAGGGGCGAGATCCTTACCTGGTCGCGGTCCCCCCCCACGCTCTCCTCGGCCGCCTTGATGCTCTTCGCCATCTTGAGCTGCTTATTTAATGAGCACAGTTCAGCTGATTCAGAAACAAGACGGATTTAGAGGCGACCCGTACCTGGTCGCGGCCCCCCCCCCCTAGCTGGCCTCCGCCGCCTTGATGCTCTTCACCATCTTGAGCGGCTCATTTAACGAGCATAATTCAGCTGATTAAAACAATAAACAAGGTGACCCTTGCGAGCTCGCGGTTCTCCCCCACGCAGGCCTCCGCCGCCTTGATGCTCTTTGCCATCTTAAGCTGCTCATTTAATAATAAGCACAATTCAGCTGTAAACGAAGGGGCGATCCTTCCCTGCTTGCGGTACCCCCCCACGCTCTCCCCCCCCACGCTGGCCTCCGCCGCCTTGATGCTCTTCGCCATCTTGAGCTGCTCATTTGATGAGCACAGTTCAGCTGATTCAAAAACAAAAAGGATTTCGAGGCGACCCCTACCTGCTCACGGTCCCATCCCCCCACGCTCTCCGCCGCCGCCTTGATGCTCTTCACCATCTTGAGCGGCTCATTTAACGAGCACAATTCAGCTGATTAAAACGATAAACGAGGTGACCCTTGCGTGGCCTCTGTCGCCTTGATGCTCCGCGCCATCTTGGGCTGCTCATTTTGCGAGCATAATTCGGCCGATTCAAAAACAAAGAGGATTTCGAGGTGACCCCTACCTGCTCGCCCCCCCCCCCCCCACGCTCTCCTCCGCCGCCTTGATGCTCCGCGCCACCTTGAGCTGCTCATGTAACGAGCACAGTTCAGCTGAAAAGACACAACAAGACAAGGATTTAGAGGCGACCCTTACCTGGTCGCGGTCCCCCCCCACCCGCGGGCCTCCGCAGCCTTGATGCTCCGCGCCACCTTGAGCTGCTCATGTAACGAGCATAACTCAACTGATTCAAAAACAAGAAAGATTGAGAGGCGACCCCCCCCCCACACACAAACGCTGGCCTCCGCCGCCTTGATGCCCCGTGCCATCTTGAGCTGCTCATTTAATGAACACAATTCAGCTGTAAACAACTTATGAAGGGGCGATCCTTACCTGGTCGCGGTCCCCCCCCACGCTCTCCTCCGTCGCCTTGATGCTCTTCGCCATCTTGATCTGCTCCCGCTCCATAGAATCCAGGCTCGTGTGCCCCTTGACAATCTCCACCACGTTCTCCTCGACCTCAGCGTCGCTCATGGCGAGGACCTGCGTGAATTTGGGTGGCAAGGTGGTGGGAAGGTGGCGAGAAGGTGGCGGGAAGGTGGCGTTTGGGGCCCTTGAAGATCTAGACAACATTCACCTCGATCTCAGCGTCGCTCATCGCGAGGACCTGCGTTTATTGCGGTGGCGAGAAAGAGGCGAGAAGGTGACGAGAAGGTGGTGAGAAGGTGGCAAGAAGGTGGCGCATAGGTGGTGAGAAGGTGGCTCCTCTGGCTGCAAACAATCTCTGCCACAGCGGGCCTCAATGGCAGACGTGCGTGCGCATGTGCGTACCGTAGTAAAGTAAAGAGCCTTACAACAAAACAAAACACTAGGGAAACAGACTTTGCACGCTTAGCGCCCATACAAGAAGGTTGACCTTGCGCCGCTTCTCCTCGAAGCTGCTGTGCCTCGCACACACGCTGATTGTGGTTGTCAGCATCATCAGGGGCGGCCTTGGGGTTCAGTGTTTCTAAACTAATGGGGGTTTCAACTTCAACTTTTAAAAATACTCAAAAGCAAACGCACCTGAGGCTTGCCCTTGCGCCGCTTCTCCTCGAAGCTGCTGTGCCTCGCACGCACGCTGCTCTGGGTTCTTAGTCATAGAGGGCTGCCGTGTGGTCCGGTGTTTCTATACGAATGGGGGCCTAAAGACCTTTCAGAAGCCTTTAAAAAGACTCATAAATCGACCGCACCTGAGGCTTGCCCTTGCGCCGCTTCTCCTCAAAGCTGTTGTGCCTCGCACACACGCTGATCGTGTTTCTCAATCGTGGGGGGCTCCCATGAACCCCAGTTAAGTGTTCAGTGTTTCTAAACGAATGGAGGTTTAACAATAGCTCTCCTTTTTGCTCTAGGACTACACGTTGGCAGGCAGCCGGCTGATGGCTACCGCCCCTCACAAGTAATTGTTAGGGCCAGAACCGGACTTGGGTCTAGGCGGTGGTACAAGGACTAGAGGTAGTCTTTGCTGGAAAGCTGATGTAACTGTTACTGTAACTGTAAGTGACGCCAGCTTCACGCGACGCCTTGCAGGTCTTCTGCCTCGGGTCTACAGGGACTGGCTGGGGCAGCCGGTTTAACGACCTTTTAAAGGGCCTTTAAAGGACTCCCTTGCGCCGCTTCTCCTCGAAGCTGCTGTGCCTCGCACGCACGCTGCTTGTGGCTCTTAGTAGAGGACTGTCGTGGGGTCTAGTGTTTCTTAAAGAATGGGGGTTTAAACTTTAAAAAATACTTAAAATTGGCTGCACCTGTGGGTTGCCCTTGCGCCGCTTCTCCTCAAAGCTCGCTCGCACGCGCTTCTCAAAGTGCTCCCCGACCTTCGCATTGCGCAATTGTGGGCAGGTGTGGGCGGGTGTGGGGGAGTGCGGACAAGTGTGGACACAAGTGTGGACACGTGTGGGCGCATCTGTAAATTCCATGATTTACATGTGGGCAGACTCTCGCATAAACCCAAACCAGTGTTTCCACCACAAGCCCCCCTTCCCCCCTCCCATACAACAAAAAAAACATCTCCATCGCCAGAAGAGCGTCTTCCTCGGTGCCGCCCCTCGCAGCCCCCCCCCCCCCCCCGACACACAAACACCTACACACAAGCACACACACCTGCTACACTGTCTGTCTATCATCCCCAGTGCATGGCCTCTGCCCCCCCCCCCTCCCCCCGAGCACCTTTCACCCTCTCCAACGACACAAGAGCGTCGTCCTCGGTGCCGTCCCCCCCCCCCCCCCCCACAACACAACACACACACACACCTGATATATCGTCTGTCTTATCACCCTCAGTGCATGGCCTGTGGGCCACCCCCAAACCACACCACGACTCACCCTCTCCATCGCCACGAGTGCCTCCTCCTCGGTGCCAATGTTCCCAGCCTCCTTCTCCACCTCGCGCAGGTCCTCGAGCTTCGCTGCGCGCTCTGCGCGCAGCGAGTCCAGCTGCGTGTGCATGTGCATGTGTGTTTGTGTGTGTGTGTGCGTGTGTGTGGGTCGGCCCTCTCCGCCTCGAACAGCTCCTCGAGTTTCGCGGCGCGTCCAGCACACGCAGCGCGCCTAGCTGCGTGTGTGTGTGTGTGTATGTGTGTGTGTGTCGGCCCTCTCCACCTCAAACAGCTCTTCGAGCTTCGCGAGGAGCGCGTCCAGCTGCGTGTGTGTGTATGTGTGTGTTTGCGTGTGTGTGTTGTTTGAGGCCAGGTCCAAGAGAGACTTCTGCACCGCGTCTCCACGCAGGTTGATGGTCAGTTGCATGAGGCTCAGTGTGGTTTCAGAAAAAGCAGAGGCACTGTTGATGCGATTTTTTCTCTGCGCTCGCTGAGCGCGGCACATGCCGAGTACAAACAATGCATGGCTGTGGCATTTGTCGACTATTCTAAAGCTTACGATTGCATAAACCGTGCGGCACTGTGGAGAGTCCTTAGATTATATAGTGTTCATCCGCACATTATTGATCTGTTGGAGGATCTTCACACCAACACCGCAGCTGCCGTGCGGCTGGCTGGGAAAATCGGGCACGAATTCCCCGTGTCGTCTGGTGTGCGACAGGGGTGCGTCATTGCTCCTGTGTTGTTCAATGTTTTTATTGACCACATAGTGAAAAAGGCGCTAGACATGATGCCAGAGGGGGCTGGCGTGTCAGTCGTGACCCGAGCCGGCGGCTCTGTGTTGTCGTCGTCGGTTGAGCGCATAGTAATGCTGATGTATGCCGACGATTTATGTTTGTTCTCGCATGACCCAGCTCAGTTGGCGCTTATGCTGAAAATCCTTGACAAAGTGTCCTCTAGCTTTGGCATGCAAATCAACGCCGCCAAGACAGAAGTGATGATTTTGCCAGCAGATTTTGACGCGGATCTGCCCACGTTTGCGCTGACTGGTGGTGAAGTGAAGACCGTCTCTGCATTTAAGTATCTAGGGAGTTGGATAACCCAGAGTGGTGGTGTGGAAAAGGAGATCGGTGTGCGTGTCGGTCGCGCGCTGGGCGTGTTTGCGTCTTTTGACAAGATTTGGGCCAGCAAGAAGATGCAAGTGCAGTTTAAGATGCGGGTTTACAACACTTTCGTGCTGCCCCACTTTCTGTACGGCTGCGAAACATGGGCTCCTACTAAAACACAACTGACTCGTTTGGAGGTTGCCCACTCTAACTGCCTTCGTCGCATTCTGGGTGTGCGCCTGGTCGACCGGCACAGATTAACTTATATTCGGCAGGCGTGCGACACTGAGCCAATTGAGAGCCTTGTGGCAAAGCGATCAATGCAGTGGCTAGGCCATGTGATGCGCATGCCGGCTTCTCGTCTTCCTCGTACGACTTTTGACTGCACAATGGATGTGGCTCGGCAGCAAGGCCGGCCTCCAGCCTCCTCCCGACACTATTTTCTTAAGCTACTGATTCAGCAGCTAGGCGAAACTAGTGGCACTCGTTCTGATTGGAAGACTTTTTCGGACACGGCGTTTGAGCGTGCTCAGGATAGGGTCGGGTGGAGAGCCGTGGTGTACGGTCCGGCTGCCCCTCAGGCGCCGGCCCCTCCACCACGGCGGTCAAGCAGATTGGCAAGCGCCACTTGACCCCCTATCCCCTAGAAGCAGTTAGGACCTATTTTGGAGGCGTCGCACAATAGCTCTCCTATTTGCTCTGGGACTACACGTTGGCAGGCAGCCGGCTGGTGGCTACCGCCCCTCACAAGTAATTGTTAGGGCCAGAACTGGACTTGGGTCTAGGCGGTGGAACCAGGACTAGAGGTAGTCTTTGCTGGAAAGCCGATGTAACTGTAACTGTAACCAGGAGAGAATTTGCTCGGCAGAAGCCCACACTCGCACACACCCGTGTGGACACACCCTCGAGCTTCCGTCTTGCCGACTCCACCTCCACCTCCAGCTTCCACGTATCTGCCACCCAGCTGCCAACCCTAGCTTCCACACAGCCCCCACCCGTACACACCTTTGCGGTCACACCCTCGAGCTTCCGCCGCGTCGCCTCCACCTCCACCTCCAGCTTCCACCCAGTTTCCACACAGCTGCCATCCAGCTTCCACCCTAGCTGCCACACAGATTCCACTTCAGCTTCCTCCCATCCCCCACACCTTCGCGGACACAACCTCTAGCTTCCGCCGCGTCGCCTCCATTTCAACCTCCAGCTTCTACCCAGCTGACATCCAGCTTCCACCCCAGCTTCCACCCAGCTGCCACCCTAGCTTCCACCCAGCTGCCACCCCAGCTTCTTCCTCCACCTTCCACCCAGCTTCCACCCAGCCCCCACACCTTTGCGGTCACAATCTCGAGCGTCCGCCGCGTCGCGTCCACCTCTGCCTCCAGCTTCCACCCAGCTTCTACCCAGCTGACATCAAGCTTCCACCCAGCTGCCACCCTAGCCTCCACACAGCTGCCACCCCAGCTTTCGCCTCCACCTTCCACCCAGCTTCCACCCAGGCCCCACACCTTTGCGGTCACAATCTCGAGCTTCCGCCGCGTCGCGTCCACCTCCGCCTCCAGCTTCACTCGTCGCACCGCCGTCGCCTCCATTTCTTCCGCGTTTGCGCTTGTCGTATCCTGGCGCGACGCGAGGAATTGCTGCGGGGGAGCAATGTGTGTGTGTGTGTGTGCGTGTGTTTGTGTGTTGATGGGGGGGGGGCTATTCAGATGCGGATCGAGTTTTTTTTGCGAAACCACCGCGACAGTCTCGCCCGCGGGGGTTTGCGCCGAGGGCGTCTTGGAGCGACGCGAGGCATTGCTGCGGGGGGAGGGGTGCGTTTGTGGCAGGGGACGAGGGGGGGCCTGATGGCTGTTGTTTCTAGGTTTTTGTCTGCACCGCCGTTGCTTCCGTTGCTTCCGTGTTTGCGCTGGTCGTGTCCTGGCACGACGCGAGGCATTGCTGAGGGGAAGCGGTGCGTGTGTGTGTGTGTGTGCGTGTTCAGGGATGTTTAAAGAGGCCTTGGCATGCCTCTCTCCCTCTCTCTCCCTCTCTCTCCCTCTCCCTCTCTCTCCCTTTCTCTCACCATCCTCTCGCTGTACATCGTGCACGTCTCCACGCGCATGGCCTCCCCCTCTCTCCCTTTCTCCCTCTCTTTCTGCCTCACAAACACACACACGCACACACACACGCACACACACACACAGTCACACACACACACTCCCTCCCCATCTTCTCGATGTACAGCGTGCGCGCCTCCGTCTCCACGCGCATGGCCTCCTGTCTCTCTTCCTCCCTGTCTCTCTGCCTTCTACTCACACACACGCACGCACACACACACACGCACACAGTCACACACACACACCCCACCATCTTCTCGTTGTACAGCGTGCGCGCCTCGGTCTCCACTCGCTTCGCCGCCTGGAGCCTCGACTCAATGTCGCTGAGGGCAGCCTGCGACTCAAACAGCCCAGCCGTTGCGGCAGCCACCTGGCAGGTGTGTGTGTGTGTGTGTGCAGGAGATCATACAGCCTGGCGTTCGCGGGAGCCACCTGGAAGGTGTGTGTGTGTGTGTGTGTGTGTCGCCCTGGAGCGTTTCTTGTTTGTTTTTTCAGTGCTACTTCAGGCATTGTCGGTGCATGCGGCCCGCGTTCAAATGAAACTTTGACGGTTGGATGGATGTGGTCGATCTTACAGTTCGTCGGACGCCTTTGATGGCGCGTCAGACCCCATGTGTTGTGCGTGTGTGCGAGCGTGTGCCGCCGCACAGTGACCCCTGGGAAGGATTTCAGGATTGTACTTCTTCACGCAACGCATGCCGTCGTGCTGCTCTCGGCGAGAGGTTCCCAACGCACCCCTTCGCGCCCTCTCCCACCAAGCGTAGGGTGGTTTTCTGGGAAATGGGAAATCCGGCCCCGAGCGGTATACGGCTTGCAGGGGGATCACCCGCGCTGTCTCCGTCTCCTACTGTCGCCCCCCCCCCCCCCCACACACACGTTGTCACCCACCGAGTCACCCAGCCAGCCAGCCAGCCAGCCCCCCCCCCCCAACACACACACGTACCTCCCTGCAGCAGCGCCGTACCCAATCTACTCACCCAATTAGATCACAACCCAGCCAGCCAGACAGAAAGGCAGCCAGCCAGCAAGGCAGCCAGCCAGCCAGCCCCCCCCCCCCCCCAACACACACACGTACCTCCCTGCAGCAGCGCCGTACCCAATCTACTCACCCACTTAGATCACAACCCAGCCAGCCAGCCAGCAAGGCAGCCAGCCAGCCAGCCAGCCAAACCGCAACCTAGGCACCCACCCAGACACCCCATCGCACACACTGCCACACTCGCACCTGCGTCGCCATCTCATCACCCGCGCTGTCTCCGTCTCCTGCTGTTGAGCTCATCAGCTGTGTGAGCTCCGCCTGCAGACGTGTATGTGTGTGTGTGTGTGTGTGTGCTTGTGTGTGTACAAAGCCGTTGAGCTCATGAGCTGCGTGAGCTCCGCCTGCAGATGCCTTGCATGAGCTCAACCTGCAGACGCGCGCATATGTGTGTCTTTGTGTGTGTGTGTGTGTGTGTGTGTGTAGTCGTCACGCCTTTCTTTGCACGGGGGGGCGAGGGACAAGTTGTAAAGGCCACACACACACACACACACACACAGAGTGAGAGGACAGTGAGAGGAGGCCAGAGAGAGATAGTTACAGATAACTTTGAACAGCAGGCCTGGACAAAAGAACATACTCACACACGCACACACGCACACACACACACACGCACACACACAAAACACACACACACACACACACACACACAACTGCTGCCGCGCAAGCGTCTGAGCCTGCGAGCGCATCCCGACACCGTCGCACACACGCACACACACGCACACACGCACACACACATAAATGCACAGATGACTTTGAACGGCAGACCTGGACACACACACACACGCACAACTGCTGCCGCGCCAACGTCTGAGCCTGCGAGCGCATCAAGCCACCACACACACACACACACATGCACACCCACACCCACACACCCACACACGCGCGCACACACACACACCTGCTGCCGCGCCAGCGTCTGCGCCTGTGAGCGCATCGCGTGCTCAGCCTGCTTCTTGGTGCGCGCAAACTCCTGCTCGCGCATGGCAGCCTCCCTGGGTGTGTGTGGTGTGTGCGTGTGTGTTGTGTGTGCGTGTGTGTGCGTGTGCTTCCTGGCGCGCGCAAAGTCCTGCTCGCGCATGGCAACCTCCCTGTGTTTGTGTTTGTGTTTGTGTGTGTGTGTTGTGTTGTGTGTGTAGAGCGTGTGTGTGTGTGAGTGTGTGTGTGTGTGTTTGTGTGGAGTGTGCGTGTGTGTGCTTCTTGGCACGCGCATAGTCCTGCTCGTGCGTTGCAGCGTCCCTGTGTGTGTGTGTGTGGAGTGTGCATGTGTGTGTGTGTGTGGAGTGTGTGGGTGTGCGTGTGCGTATGTGTGTGTGTGCGTGTGTGTGTGGAGCGCGTGTGTGTGTGTGTGTGTGTGTGAGTGTGTGTGAGTGTGTATGTGTGTGTGCTTCTTGGCGCACACATAGTCCTGTTCGCGTGTGGCAGCGTCCCTGTGTGTGTGTGTGTGTGTGTGAGTGTGTGTGAGTGTGTATGTGTGTGTGTGCTTCTTGGCGCACGCACAGTCCTGTTCGCGTGTGGCAGCGTCCCTGTGTGTGTGTGTGTGTGTGTTTGTGCGTGTGTGTGCGTGTGTGTGCTTCTTGGCGGACACACAGACCTGTTCGCGCGTGGCAGCGTCCCTGTGTGTGTGTGTGTGTGTGTGTGCTGCTTGGCACGCGCATAGTCCTGCTTGCGCATGGAAGTGTCCCTGTGTGTGTGTGTGTGTGTGTGTGTGCGTCTTGGCGCACACAAACTCCTGCTCGCGCATGGCAGCCTCCCTGTGTGTGTGTGTGTGTGTGTGTGTGTGTGTGTGTGTGTGTGTGTGTCTGTGTGCGTGTGTGTATGGAGTGTGCGTGTGTGTGTGTGCGTGTGAGCGTGTGTGTGTGTGCGTGTGTGTGGGTATGTTTTGTGTGTGTGTGTGTGTGTGTGCATGTGTGTGCTTCTTGGCTCACACTTAGTCCTGCTCGCGCGTTGCAGCGTCCCTGTGTGTGTTGTGTGTGTTGTGTATGTGGAGTGTGTGTGAGTGTGTATGCGTGTGTGTGTATGTGTGTGCTTCTTGGCGGACACAAAGACCTGTTCGCACGTGGCAGCGTCCTTGTGTGTGTGTGTGTGTGTTGTGCGTGTGGAGTGTATTTGTGTGTTTGTGTGTGTGAGTGTGTGTGTGTGTGTGTGTGCTACTTGGCGCATAGCCCTGCTCGCGCATGGCAGCCTCCCTGTGTGTGTGTGTTTGACGCGTGTGTGTGCTTGTGTGCGTGTGTGTGAGTGTGTATGCGTGTGCGTGTGTGCGCGTGTGTGTGCTTCTTGGCACACACATAGACCTGTCCGCAAGTGGCTACGTCCTTGTGTGTGTTTGTGTGTGTGTGTGTGTGTGTGTGTGTCTGCTTCTGTGCGCGGTCAACGTCCAGCTCGCGCGTTGCAGCGTCCTTGCGTACGTGTGTGTGCGTGTGTGTGCATGTGTGTGTGCATGTGTGCATGTGTGTGTGCATGTGTGCATGTGTGTGCGTGTGTGTGTGTGATGAGTGTGCGTGCAATCAGGGGTGATAAGCACCCCCACACACAAACCGCAATGGCTAGCATTGGACTGGCCACACGGCGTTGACTGGCATCTATGCTTGTCCCGAAGACACACATACACGAACACGAACAAGCTTGTACGCACGCACACTCAAACACATACGCACACAGACACCAGTGAGGAAATGATGGCTTGGGCATGGCTCACTCCCCATTGTCAACCCACCGGAGGCATTTGTTTTACGAAAAGGGCGTGAACATGTAATATTCACACTTTCTAGGTCAAATTCGCGCAGTGTCGACCTGCGGCGCCAGCGCGAATCTTCCCATGTCAACCCGCTGTTGCAGGTTTGCAAACAGAAACAATGACAGAAATACGCTGAAAAACACACACATGCACACACACAAACACACACACACATGCACACACACCTGCTCACGCGCTCAATCTCCTGCACCTCAGAGACGAGCTGGAGACGCTCCTGCTCCGCTGCGCGTGCCTTGCCCCTCGACTGCGATGTGTGTGTGTGTGTGTGTGTGTGGCCAATTTTCCAGTCCGTCGGACGCATTTGACGGCGCATTCGACCCTAGAAAAGGGGCCAGCAGCTGTCAAAGTTAGACCCCTAACATGCCATCTGCCATCATGATTGCTGTGCACGCGGTGAGTGTCTCAAAACAGGCGACAAGGAAGTCAGCCGTGTGTGTGTGTGTGTGTGTGTCTGCCTGCATGTATGAGTGTGAGTGTGTGTGTGTGGCTGCTCCTCCCATATGTCCAAGCGTGCCCTCGTGTGACTGTCTACCCACGCGTGGGTCCACGGACCCATGGCATGCGACCCACTTACTTTATCGCCTGTGAGCTGCCTCGCTGCCCATCCCCAGGTGCGGCTACATGGCCACTCCTCCTCCCCTGTCCATGCTTGCTCATACGCCGGACTGGACACGGGTCCATCATGGGACCCAAGGGGCACGCGATCCACCTGCTACTCGCCCCTGTTCATGCATATGCCCTCATGCTACAACCCACATGCCATGCGACACACCTGCTCAATCGCCAATTGCCAGCTGCCGCAGCTGGTCCTCGCTGACCATCCTGATGCACGGCTGGCGCAGCATGGCTGCTCCTCGCCCCTGTCCATGCATGCCCTCATGCTACAACCCACATGCCATGCGACCCACCTGCTCGATCGCCGATTGCCAGCTGCCGCAGCTGGTCCTTGCTGACCATCCTCATGCACGGCTGGCGCTGCATGGCTGCTCCTCGCCCCTGTCCATGCATGCCCTCATGCTACAACCCACATGTCATTTTCCCCACCTGCTCGATCGCCTCGGCCAGCTGCCGCAGCTGGTCCTCGCTGTCCATCCCCAGGCGTGGGTGGCATTGCTTGGCGTGCGTGCGCGCCGTGGACTGCTGCCTGACCATGTAGCCCGTGCCGTAGATGTCGAATGTCTGCGGGGTGTTGGGGAAGGGTTAAGAAGGGGCGCTGCGTTGCGTGCGAGTGCGCGTGCTCGTGCCTGGACCTGGCCCTACCACATTCCCAACGCCTCAGGCGACGCCTCAGGCGCACCATGGCCTTAGGCATCACCCAGACCGCCTCGGGCGCTAACCAGACTGCCTTAGGCGCCCACCACCGCCTGAGGCGCACCCCCGGCCGCCTGAGGCGTTTTAACCGCCTTGACTTGCGCGCCTCAGGGGTTGCGGTTGGACATGTTTAACATAGGCCAAAAAGGTCCGTGGTGTACGATGAAGAGCCAGCCCTTGGCCCTTACATCTAACATATTGCCCAGTAAAGCGAGTATGTATGTTATAGCATGCTTACATGCTTTTAGGAGCTCCAACTGGCATGCTTATCTCTGAGCATAAGGACTCCGTATGGAGGCCGTAGACGCGAGCTGCCTCAGCGGATCCGCTGCGCCCACCCAGTGTTTTTTTTATTTTCATGCAATTTAATTAATTGTTTCACAGACGGATTTCGCCTTGACCTCGTTGACCGTTGACCTCCCGTTGGCCGCTTGTCCTCATATATAGGTAATTTGAAAGCTCTTGACGAGCTCTATCTGGCGGGCTTGTCAGACTGCCAATCCACTGAATGGGTTGAGCTGTGTTCAAGGTCAAAGTATAACCAGAATACAGCCAAATGGCTGTGGACAGCCGGAAGATAAATCACTGGCGCCCACCGCACCTTGTTCACTCCGCAGCGCGCGTGCATGATGTCTGCCGCGCGCTTGGGGTCCTCCATCAGCACGCTCTTCTCGATCTGCGCTCAACATGCACGTTGGGCAGATGCGTAGTACGTGAGGTGTGTCGCACACGAGTGCACTGTAGCTCATCAGAATAAGGAAGTAGTTGGTTGCAGGGGGCCGCGGGTGGCAGGCTGCATGATGTCTGCTGCGCGCTTGGGGTCCTCCATGAACACGCTCTTCTCGATCTGCGCTCAACATGCACGTTGGGCAGATGCGTAGGACGTTGTGCACATCGCACACGACTGCAACGCAGCACTTCAGAATAAGGAAGTGGTTGGTCGCAGGGGGGCGGGGGTGGCAGGCTGCATGATGTCTGCCGCGCGCTTGGGGTCCTCCATGAGCACGCTCCTCTCGATCTGCGCTCAACAGGCAGCCGCGCAGGATGTTAGATGCATGTTGAGCGTAGATGCGTAGTACGTTAGGCATATCGCACACGACCGCAACGCAGCTCATCAGAATAAGGAAGTGGTTGGTCGCAGGGGGGCGGGGGTGGCAGGCTGCATGATGTCTGCCGCGCGCTTGGGGTCCTCCATGAGCACGCTCCTCTCGATCTGCGCTCAACAGGCAGACGCGTAGGACGTTAGATGCATGTTGAGCGCAGATGCGTAGTACGCTAGGCATATCGCACACGACTGCAACGCAGCTCATCAGAATAAGGAAGTGGTTGGTCGCAGGAGGGCGGGGGTGGCAGGCTGCATGATGTCTGCCGCGCGCTTGGGGTCCTCCATGAGCACGCTCCTCTCGATCTGCGCTCAACAGGCAGGCGCGTAGGACGTTAGATGCATGTTGAGCGCAGATGCGTAGTACGTAAGGCATCACACACGGCTGCAACGTAGCTCATCAGAATACGGCTGTGTGATGCATGACTCCTGCTTGAGGCCATTCATGCATGAGCAGGGTGCTCTCATTCTGGATTCAACGATTGCTGCAGATCATCAGATCATCACATCATCAGATCATCAGAGCGTCAGAGCATGCGAGCATTAGGCATATGAGCACCATGGCCAGAGCATCACGGTAACCTAACATCATCATCATGGCCAGAGCATCAGAGCGTGCCAGCCCTACCACATTCACAACTAGGGTTTTGGGCAACCGTATATCCCGTATATCCGTATATCCGTATATTCGGCCGTTTATACGGATGTCAAAAGCGGGCGGTATACGCACTGCAATATACGTTTTTTTTTGGTGTGGATTGCGGCTGACGCCGACGCGATCCGGGCCGCGACGGGTCACTAACAACCTCAGTAGCAGTAAGCGAGAGATAAAGGATGGAGAAACGTGGGCCGCAAGGTCCTTCAGACAGCCAATGGGGTCACACCTGGGAGTCACGCAACAAACGGCAACACTGCTCCCCGAATACAGCACGGAATCGGACGATTCTGCTTGCATTTTTAAGCAGATGACCAGCTCTGTCGATTGCATGCAGCTTTGGGGGGGTAGTGGTGATGTGCATGGGGCGCATGCATGGGGCTCATGGGGCGGGTGGCGCAACAACTTTGGGGTCTCTCTGGGTCGAGGTCTGGGGTCTTGGGTCTGGGGCCTGAGGTCTGGGGTCTGGGGTCTGGAGTCTGGGGCGGGGGCGGGAGGGGGGCGGGGTCTGGGGCCTGGGGCCTGGGGCTCTGTCTTGGGTCTTGGGTCTTGGGTCTTGGGTCTTGGGTCGTGGGTGTGGGTCTAGGCAGGGGGTCCCCTGGATCTAGGGCTTGGGTGTGTGTCTGGGTCTGGGTCTTGGTGGGGTTGTGTCTCGGCTATTACTCGCTCAGCGTTTTAACACGGGACGGGGGCCCTTGGGTACTGAACTAGATCAGGTCGTAGACTCAACGGAGGGGGGAGGAGGGAGAGGAGGGGAAGGGAGGAGGGAGAGGACTTGGCTCCCGCACCGCACGCACCGCTGCCGCCCGTGCAGCCACAATACGGTTTTGGCATTTACTGAAAAACCTTAGCATGCATGATGATCACGCCGAGAGCAACAGTGCCCCCTGTAAATCCAGCGTTCCAACGGCGTGTCTCTCACCCGATTTGACATACATATGAGGCAGCTGTGCTACATATACGGATACGGATATACGGATATACGGATATACGGTCGTATGTACGTATATACGGATACACGGGGCCGTCCATCAACGGTTGCCCACAACCCCATTCGCAACGCCTGAGGCGGCGCATTCACTTGCGCAGATCAGGCGGCGCCTCAGGCGGCTCCGACCGCCCGAGGCGCCGCCTGAGGCACCACCTGAGGCGCCGCCTGAGGCGCACCCACGCTCGCCTCAGGCGTCGCCTTAGGCGTTATCCAAACCGTCTCAGGCACCCACCACCGCCTGAGGCTCACCCCCGACTGTCTGACGTTTTGAACGCATTCACTTGCGCGGACCAGACGTTAGGATTACGGTAGGGATGCAAGCATGGGATATATGAGCATCACGGCTAGATCATAAAAGCGTGAAGACGTCAGACCATCGGATCATCAGTGCAGGCAGAGCAGGCGCAGTATCGGTGATCGTGCCCAATCCCCAACCGACAACCACCAAACAATAGACCATCAGACGATGCCGCAACTGACTCAGTTGCCACGCGTACCTGGAAGCTGTCGATGAGGTAGTTGAGAATGACAACCTCCTTGGAGCGGTCGTTGATCGTGATGACGTCCATGACCGTCGTGAGCGTGCGGCCTTGGTACACCGGGCGCGTGCGGTCGGGGACCCTGCGCAAGTGTGAATAGTGTGGACAGTGTGAAGGGCGGTCTGCAGGTCGGTCATCTAATGGGGGAGCAGGAATGTGCATAGGGTGCAGGGTCGAGGGATTCGCCATGACTGTCATGAGCGTGCGGCCCTGGTACACCGGGCGCGTGCGGTCGGGGACCCTGCGCAAGTGTGGACAGTGTGGAGGGCAGTCTGTAGGACGGTCATGGGGCCGGGAGCCTTGCACTTCAGGGCTTAGGACCAACAGTGTCTGTCTGTCTGTCTGTCTGTCTATCTGTCTGTCTGTCTGTGTGGCTGGCTGGCTGGCTGCGCGGCAATTGACAGGGTGCGGCCCTGGTGCATCGGGCGTTTGTTGTTGTCGGGGACCCCGAGGAAAGTGTGGGAGGTGTGGACAGTGGCGTTGTACTCCACACTGTCCACGCATCCACGTGGATGTAATTTCCACACTTTCCACGCATCTCCCCACACACTCCACACTTCCACAAACCCGCCACACTCACTTGTGCTGGTCCAGGTCGAACCTGCACTGCACCACTGTGAACTTGGGCATGTAGCATTTAGCGTGGGACGCCATCTGGCGCAGCGTCGCGCGGTCGCGCGGGCTGCGTGCGTGTGTGTGTGTGTGTGTGTGTGTGTGCGTGTGTGTGTGCGTGTGAGTGTGTAGATACGACGTGTGTGTGTGTGTGTGTGTGTGTGGTGGTGGGGCAGCCAGCATTGTGCGCCAGGTCGCGCGGCGTCCCGCAGTCGCGCGGGCGGTATGTGTGTGTGTGCGTGTGCATGTGTGTGCATGTATGTGTGTGTGTGTGTGTGTGTGCGCGCGCGGAGATACGACGTATTTGTGGTGGGGGTGGTGTGTGTGGGGGGAAGGGAGTGTGGGGGGGGCCATGATGACCCGGCCGCACACTGACAATAACCAACAGCAATTTCGTTTTGAGGAGGCAAACCAGATATTAACTGAATGTATCCACAGCCGGATTGTTCTTTGAGACCGTGTTGACTGTGGACGTCCCATAGACAGTTTGTCCTTATATATAGGTCATTCGAAAGCTCTTGACGAGCGCGATCGGGCGGGCTTGTCAGACTGCCAATCCACCAATTGGGTTGAGCTGTGATCAAAGGTCGAAGTACAGCCAGGATATAGCCAAATGGCTGTGTACAGCCGATAAGGAACTCACTGGACCAGACCACGTCCTCCCCCCCCCCTATACACCTGTTCCTTCATGCCAATGTTTCTGTTGGCCACCCCGCAACCTCGTAAAGTGAATTTGCGGGGTGAGATTGGCCGATTTGGGACGGCAGTCTGGGGTGAGATGGCGCAAATTTCGACAAGTGCCCATCGGCGCAGTTCCTCTGCAAGCCGTATTCCGTCCCGGGCCAGATTTCTGATTTCCCAGAGAACCACTCCACACATGGTGGGAGAGGACGCGGAGGGGTGCGTTGAAAAGTTCTCGCCGAGAGCAGCACAACGGGGCATGCGTTGCGTGAACACCCGCGGTGTGTTGCGCTTGGAATGAGCGGTCAAACTTGCTGGCGGGAAAATACTTCATAACTAGAATCTCTCCCAGGCGTCACTGGTCTGTCGGATGCTTTTGTGAAGTCTCCGTATACAGGGTTGAGTTCATGAACCACCTTTACCAGCGGCTTGCGCACGGGCAAAATCGAGGTGGATCTTTTTCACAATCCCAACGTCTGAGACGCGCAAGTGAAGGCGGCCTCAACGCCTGAGGCAGTCGGGTGTGCGCCTCGGCGGCAGTGATTTCCTTTTCGGCTCTACACAGCCATTCGGCTGTATTACGGCTGTACTTTGACCTTGCACACAGCCCAACCCAACCAGTGGATTGTTAGTCTGACGACCCGCCAGACAGAGCACGTCAACAGCTTTTAAATGACCTAGGTATGAGGACAAACGTTCAATGGGAGGTCAACCTTCAACGCGGTCAAAGCGAAATCCGGCTGTGGAATAATAAATTAAATCTCCAAAAAAGGAAATCACTGCTCGGCGGCTTCCCACCTGTGGCACAGGAAGTTCTCGAACGAGTACCCGATGGCCGCCTCGATCGCGACGCTCCAGCTGCAAATGAACAATGGCAGCGACAGGATCAGCAGGATGAGCGGCAGCATCAAGGAACGCAGCAGCAGCAGCAGCAGCAGCAGCGACAGCAGCAGCAGCAGGAGCAGCAGTGCGTGCATCGGTTGGTGGTTGGCATAAGGCATTGACAGGAGATGGTCGCTTCGATTGTGACGCTCGAGCTGAAAAGAGGCAATTGAAGCAGCAAGGATCAGCAGCATAAGCGGCAGGATGGGCAGTGGCAGCAGCGGCAGCAGCGGCAGTGTGGGCATTGCTTGGCATTGGTAGTGTCAGGGGATAGCTGTCTCAATCGCGACGCTCCAGCTGCAGATGAAAAACTGCAGCAGCGAGGATCAGCAGCATGAGCGTAAAGGATCGCAGCAACAGCAAGGCAAGAAGCGGCGGCAGCAGCAGCAGCAGTGCGGGCGTCGGTTGGTGGTTAGCATAAGGCCTTGGCAGGAGATGGCCGCCTCAATCGCGACGACCCAACTGCAAATACGCAATGGCAGCAGCAAGGATCAGCAGCATGAGCGGCAGTACGGGCAGCTTCAGCAGCAGAGGCAGCAGAGGCAGCGTCAGCAGCGGCAGTGTGGACATTGCTTGTCAGGAGATGGCCGCTTCGATCACGACGCTCCAGCTGCAAAGAAGCAATGGCAGCAGCAAGGATCAGCAGCATGAGCGGCAGTACGGGCAGCGTCAGCAGCAGAGGCAGCAGAGGCAGCGTCAGCAGCGGCAGTGTGGACATTGCTTGTCAGGAGATGGCCGCTTCGATCGCGACGCTCCAGCTGCAAAGAAGCAATGGCAGCAGCAAGGATCAGCAGCATGAGCGGCAGTACGGGCAGCGTCAGCAGCAGAGGCAGCAGAGGCAGCGTCAGCAGCGGCAGTGTGGACATTGCTTGTCAGGAGATGGCCGCTTCGATCGCGATGCTCCAGCTGCAAAGAAGCAATGGCAGCAGCAAGGATCAGCAGCATGAGCGGCAGTACGAGCAGTGTCAGCAGCAGAGGCAGCAGAGGCAGCGTCAGCAGCGGCAGTGTGGACATTGCTTGTCAGGAGATGGCCGCTTCGATCGCGACGCTCCAGCTGCAAAGAAGCAATGGCAGCAGCAAGGATCAGCAGCATGAGCGGCAGTACGGGCAGCGTCAGCAGCAGAGGCAGCAGAGGCAGCGTCAGCAGCGGCAGTGTGGACATTGCTTGTCAGGAGATGGCCGCTTCGATCGCGACGCTCCAGCTGCAAAGAAGCAATGGCAGCAGCAAGGATCAGCAGCATGAGCGGCAGTACGGGCAGTGTCAGCAGCGTCAGCAGCAGAGGCAGCGTCAGCAGCGGCAGTGTGGACATTGCTTGTCAGGAGATGGCCGATTCGATCGCGACGCTCCAGCTGCAAAGAAGCAATGGCAGCAGCAAGGATCAGCAGCATGAGCGGCAGTACGGGCAGCGTCAGCAGCAGAGCAGCAGAGGCAGCAGAGGCAGCGGCAGTGTGGACATTGCTTGTCAGGAGATGGCCGATTCGATCGCGACGCTCCAGCTGCAAAGAAGCAATGGCAGCAGCAAGGATCAGCAGCATGAGCGGCAGTACGGGCAGCGTCAGCAGCGTCAGCAGCAGAGGCAGCAGAGGCAGCGGCAGTGTGGACATTGCTTGTCAGGAGATGGCCGCTTCGATCGCGACGCTCCAGCTGCAAAGAAGCAATGGCAGCAGCAAGGATCAGCAGCATGAGCGGCAGTACGGGCAGTGTCAGCAGCAGAGGCAGCGTCAGCAGCGGCAGTGTGGACATTGCTTGTCAGGAGATGGCCGCTTCGATCGCGACGCTCCAACTGCAAAGAAGCAATGGCAGCAGCAAGGATCAGCAGCATGAGCGGCAGTACGGGCAGCGTCAGCAGCAGAGGCAGCAGAGGCAGCGAGGCAGCGGCAGTGTGGACATTGCTTGTCAGGAGATGGCCGCTTCGATCGCGACGCTCCAACTGCAAAGAAGCAATGGCAGCAGCAAGGATCAGCAGCATGAGCGGCAGTACGGGCAGCGTCAGCAGCAGAGGCAGCAGAGGCAGCAGAGGCAGCGGCAGTGTGGACATTGCTTGTCAGGAGATGGCCGATTCGATCGCGACGCTCCAGCTGCAAAGAAGCAATGGCAGCAGCAAGGATCAGCAGCATGAGCGGCAGTACGGGCAGCGTCAGCAGCAGAGGCAGCAGAGGCAGCGTCAGCAGCGGCAGTGTGGACATTGCTTGTCAGGAGATGGCCGCTTCGATCGCGATGCTCCAGCTGCAAAGAAGCAATGGCAGCAGCAAGGATCAGCAGCATGAGCGGCAGTACGAGCAGTGTCAGCAGCAGAGGCAGCAGAGGCAGCGTCAGCAGCGGCAGTGTGGACATTGCTTGTCAGGAGATGGCCGCTTCGATCGCGACGCTCCAGCTGCAAAGAAGCAATGGCAGCAGCAAGGATCAGCAGCATGAGCGGCAGTACGGGCAGTGTCAGCAGCGTCAGCAGCAGAGGCAGCGTCAGCAGCGGCAGTGTGGACATTGCTTGTCAGGAGATGGCCGCTTCGATCGCGACGCTCCAGCTGCAAAGAAGCAATGGCAGAAGCAAGGATCAGCAGCAGAGGCGGCAGGATGGGCAGCGGCAGCAGCCGCAGCAGCGGCAGCAGCGGCAGTGTGGACATTGCTTGTCAGGAGATGGCCGCTTCGATCGCGACGCTCCAGCTGCAAAGAAGCAATGGCAGAAGCAAGGATCAGCAGCAGAAGCGGCAGGATGGGCAGCGGCAGCAGCCGCAGCAGCGTCAGCAGCGTCAGCAGCGTCAGCAGCAGAGGCAGCGTCAGCAGCGGCAGTGTGGACATTGCTTGTCAGGAGATGGTCGCTTCGATCGCGACGCTCCAGCTGCAAAGAAGCAATGGCAGCAGCAAGGATCAGCAGCAGAAGCGGCAGGATGGGCAGCGGCAGCAGCCGCAGCAGCGTCAGTGGGCATTGCTTGGCATTGGCATTGGCAGGAGATGATCGCTTCGATCGTGCCGCTTCAGCTGCAAAGAAGCAAAACAGCAGCAAGAATCAGCAGCACATACGCCAGGATGAGCAGCGGCAGCAGCGGGAGCAGCGCAGTGTGGGCATTGCATGGCATTGGTATTGGCATGAGATGGCTTCCGCAATCGCCTCCCGCCTTTCTCCCTCTCTCTCTCTCTCTCTCTCTCACACACACACACACACACAACATGATCCAGGGTCTCCAGGGTTTATCAGCGTGGCCTACCGCGTGTCCTTGAGCCCCAGGAAAGCCCTGACCAGCCCGATTGGCGCCTGACCCCCCCCCCCTCCCGCCTCTCTCCCTCTCTCTCTCTCCCACACACACGCACACACACACAAAATGATGCAGGGTCTCCAGGGTTAAGCAACGTGTCGAACCGCGTGTCTTTGAGCCTGAGGAAGGCCCCGACTGGGCCGTTCGGCGGCCGGTCCAACGCCCCCCTCCCCCCCATTCCGCCTCTCTCCCTCTTTCTCCCCCCCTCCCCCCCTCTCTCGCGCTCTCTCTCACAAAAAAGGACCCAGGATCTAGCAGCGTTTCGGACTGCGTGTCCTTGAGCCCCAGGAAGGCCCCGACCGGGCCGGTCGGCGGCCGGTCCAACGCCCCCCCCCCCATCCCGCCTCTCTCCCTCTTTCTCCCCCCCCCCTCTCGCTCTCACACACACAAAGATCCAGGGTATGGCAGTGTGTCGTACCGCGTGTCCTTGAGCCCCAGGAAGGCCCCGACCGGCCCGATCGGCGGCCGGTCAAACGTGCCGGGGCGCGCGTCGTGGATGAGCTTGAGCAGTTGCACGACGGCCTTCCCGCCGAA
>VFSX01000079.1:445000-457500 GCA_016618255.1 Chlamydomonas sp. UWO 241
CAAGGGGCTGCTCGGGCCGATAAGAAGGAGCAGAAGAATAAAGCACCTCCTTCAGCCAAGCAGCAGCCGAAAAGCAGTCGATAAGCAGCCGATACGAAGCCGATAAGAAGCCTATAAAAAGCCGACAAGCCAATACGAAGCCGAAAAGCAGCTGATAAGAAGCCTATTAGAAGCCGATAAGCCAATAAGAAGCCGATAAGAAGCCGAAACGGAGAAGCAGGAGAGGAACGCACCTCCTTCAGCCGATAAGAAGCTGATAAGCAGCCGATAAGCAGCCAATAAGAAGCCCATAAGAAGAAGCAGAAGACGAACGCACCTACTTCAGCCGATAAGAAGCCAATAAGAAGCCGATAAGCCAATAAGAAGCCAATAAGAAGCCGATGAGAAGCCGATAAGCCGATGAGAAGCCAATAAGAAGCCGATGAGAAGCCGACAAGCAGAAGCAGAATAAGAACGCACCTCCTTGAGCCGCCCCTTTGCCATCACGAGGCTGCGATGTGCGCTGCCCAGGTCCACCAAGAATCCGATGAGAAGCCGATAAGAAGCCGATAAGCCAATAAGAAGCCGATACGAAGCCGATTTATTACCTTATTAAGAATAAGAGGGGCGCACCTCCTTGAGCCGCCCCTTGGCGATCACGAGGTTGCTCTGCGCGCTATGAATAAGATAAGAATAAGATAAGAAAAATAATAAGAATATGATAAGAATAAGATAAGAATAAGATAAGAAGCCGATAAGAAGCAGCAGGAGAAGAACGCACCTCCTTGAGCCGCCCTTTTGCGATCACGAGGTTGCTCTGTGCGCTATGAATAAGATAAGAATAAGATAAGAAAAATAATAAGAATATGATAAGAATAAGATACGAATAAGATAAGAAGCAGCAGGAGACGAACGCACCTCCTTGAGCCGCCCTTTTGCGATCACGAGGTTGCTCTGCGCGCTGCCGAGGTCCTCCATGATCACCTCCAGCAGCGTGCCCTCCATAAACATGTCGTACTTGCGGCGCTTGTCGTCGCCAGAGCCTGCTTTGATCAGGTAAATGTTTACTAGGAGGTGGTATAAGGGGTCCAGGGCTAGTCGTGTTGTGGGAGAGAGCGCAAGAAAGAGAGGGAGGGGGGGCAAGAAGAATAGAGATAGAAATTGCATCCAGTAGCGTGCCCTCCATTAACATGTCGTACGTGCGGCGCATCTCGTCGCCAGAGTCTGAGGAAGGGGGGAGCAGGTTCAAGGGTGCAGTGTTTAAACCTAAGTAGGGTTTTAGGGTTCAGGGTTCAGGGGGTGAAGGCGTCACGTTTAAGTGGGAGAGGTCGAGAGGAAGAGGGAGGGATGGAGGGTGCCCGGCATGCACATGGCGTACTGGCGGCGCCTGGCGTCGCCAGAGCCTGCGTTGATCAGGTAGATATTAATAAGAGCAAACAGGAGACTATTGGGACGGTGCTACCAGAGAATTCGAAAACAACTGAAAATAAAATACCGTCCGTGCGGTTTGCCATTGCGAATAAGCATCGTTTCTTGCCCCCCCCCCCCCCGCTACAAAGCTGAGAAACGAATATAAATCGTCGAAAATCGCGATTTAGGGCGTGAAACCGACGAGACACGAAAATCGACCCCCGCAATCGCGTTTAACAACTTCAGCCCCCCCCCCCCCCCCCCCCCCCCCCGCGCAAAGGCAAACAAAGGCAAACAATGTGGACGGTAACTGGCAACCACCCACCCGACAGGAACGCGCGCGCCATGTCCTGCGTGATGATCGTCATCGGGTTCGAGGCGTTGATCGCGAGGTGCTTGAGCACATCGGAGGGTTTGAGCTTGGCAACGTGCTTGCCCTGCGCGTGTGGTTGCGGTTGCATGCTCAAGTGAAGGATAGAGCGAGGGAGAGAGAAAGAGAGCGAGAGACCGACAGAGACAGAGAAAGAGAGAGAAAGGGAGAGGCGTTGATTGGGAGGTGCTTGAGCACATCGGAGGGCTTGAGCTTGGCGATGTGCTTGCCCTGCAAGATGTTGAGGGTTTGAGGATTTAAAGTTTCAGGTTAAGGGTTCAGAGAGAGAGAGAGGCAGAGAAAGAGGGAGAGAGACAGAGAGAGAGCGGGGGGGGGGGAGGGAGAGGGAGAGAGAAAGAGAGAGAGAGCATCCGAGAGGGCGAGACAGACGTCGGCAGGCTTGAGCTTGGCGACGTGCTTGCCCTGCGTGTCTGATTTTGAGGGAACGCGTGAAGGGGAGAGCGAGGGGACCAGAGGAAGAGGGAAGCAGAGAGGGAGCATCCGAAAGAACACCTTGGCAGGCTTGCCCTGTGGAATGTGTAGGGGTTTAGGGTTCAGAGAAGAGAAAGAGGGAGGGGGAGAGAGAGAGAGAGAGAGAGAGAGAGAGAGAGCATCCGAGAAGACACGGAGCACGTCAGCAGGCTTGAGCTTGGCGACGTGCGCGCCCTGCGTGTGCGGTTGAGGTTGTGCGCGCAAGTGAAAGATCGAGCGAGGGAGAGAGAAAGTGAGAGAGAGAGAGACAGAGACAGAGAGAGAGAGAAAGGAAGAGAGAGAGAGAGAGATGGAGAGAGAGAGAGAGAGAGAGAGAGAGAGAGAGAGAGGCACAGAAAGAGATAATGGCAGAGCACCCATGCAGCACCCATGCAGCACCCATGCACCCATCGTGATCAACACAATCGAACCTGCGCGGTGAGCACGCGCCACAAGCGTTCGGTCGGTGATGCATGTGCGCATGCGCGTGCGTGCACGCAAATGCGTGCATGTGCACGCGTGTGTACATCTGGGGTTCAGGGTTTAGGGCAAGGGCGCACCTGCGCGTCCAGCACGCGCCACGTTCCGCCAGCCCCAGACGCGACGAGCCTGCGGTCGATGGTGAAGCGGTTGCCGAGCCGCTCTGGCTCAAACGCGTCGGGGCCCGTGTTGAAGATGGTGACCTGCAGCGGGGAGGGGTGGGGTGGGGGGCAGGGGAGTTTGTGGGTGTGATTGTGCATGTGTGTGTGTATGAGTGTGTGAGTGTGTGCGAGTGCGTGTGCATTTGTGTGCATGCGTGTGTGTGCGTGTGGCACTTGTCCCGCACGGTGCGCATGTCAACCCCGACTATGTGTGTGCGTGTGTGGCTGTGTGTGTGTGTGGGTGTTTGTGTGAGAGAGAGAGTGAGCATGTGTGCACGTGTCGATGTGGATGTCATTGCCGAGCCGCTCTGCCTTATACGCGTTGGGGCCCCATTGTACAGGGTGGCCTGTATGGGAGAGGGGGGGCAGGGGAGTGTGCGTGAGTGTGTGTGTGTGCGTGCTGGTGATGGCGAGGTCGCTTCTCTGGTTCAAACGCGATGGGGCCAGTGTTGCAGAGGGTGACCTGAGCGGGTGTGGCACAGTGGTGTCCTCAAGGAAACCAAGAATGTCCTGTTTGCCCCCGCAACACAGGAGGGAACATGCCGAATTGCCCCCCGCAGGAGGCGTTCATTTTGGCGGAAAAGTGTGAAACTGTCAAATTTCACACTTTCTGGAGCGAACTTTTCGCGATCCGCCCCCGCAGTTTCCCCCCAATTGTCCCGGTTTACCCCGGCAGCGGGGGCTGCAGGGGCTGCGGGGGCGCTAAGGACATGCGGCTAGGCTTTGTGAGGAGGTTGCGGCGCAGGGGTTCCCTGCCCCAAGGCGCAGATTATAGATGGCGCAGCAATCAATACACTAGCCGTGCGGCATGGGGCGAGGCGAGGCCCCACCAGCGGGCGGGCACCATAATGGAGATGGCGGTTAAGAACGGGGAATGAGGCTACAGGGAGAAGATACGGGTTACAGATGCCAAAGGGGACGGCGGAACAAGGATCAGCCATAGGTGTCACGGGAAATGGCTAAAGAACGGGAATGAGGCGGGTGGTACGGGTGCTGGCGCGAATGGAGCGCGGCGCGGCGCATGGAGATCGCATGGCGGCGCCCATGCATGGACGAGATTGCTGGCGGGCATACAGGAGATTGCTGGCGGGCATGGCGGAGATTGCTGACGGGCATACAGGAGATTGCTGGCGGGCGTGGAGGAGATTGCTGGCGGGCATGGAGGAGATTGCTGGAGCCAATGGCGGCGGCGGGACTAGTAGTAGAACACAGGCGCACACCAACAATGCGTTGCTGTCACTACCTGGGTGGTATAGGGTGGGTCTGGGGGCCCAGTGTCCTGTCTAGGTCCAGTGCATGCGCGCGTGTGGGGGTTTACCCTCACCCCTACCAGGTAGCCAGCCAGTTTCCCACAAACTGAGTTTAAGGTGTCGGGCGCTAGCGCCGACACCGGTCTTATACATCATTACTGGTGTCACACAGACTGTAATATCCATCATCATCATCACCAGTAGGGTTGTGGGCAACCGTATATCCCGTACATACGTACATACGGCCGTATATACGGATATCAAAAGCAGGCGGTATACGCACTGCAATATACGGTTTTTTTTTATTTTTGTGTGGATTGCGGCTGACGCCGACGCGATCGGGCCGCAACGGGTCGCAACGGGTCGCAAACAGCCTCAGTAGCAGTTAGCAAGAGAGATAGGATGGGGGAACGTGGGCCGCAGGTCCTTCAGCAGACAGCCAATGGGGACACACCTTGGAGTCACGCAACAAACGGCAAGACTACTCCCCGAGTACAGCACGGAATCGGGCGATTCTTCTTGCATTGTTAATTTCATGACCAGCGCTGTCGATTGCATGCAGCTTTGGGGGGGCGCAACAACTTTGGGGTCTGTCTGGGTCGAGGTCTGGGGTCTTGGGTCTGGGGCCTGAGGTCTCGGGTCTGGGGTCTGCAGTCTGGGGCGGGAGGCGGGGGCGGGGTCTGGGGCCTGGGTCTTGGGTCTTGGGTCATGGGTGTGTGTGGGTATAGGGTTTGTGTGTGTGTCTGGGTCTGGGTCTGGGTGAGGTAGGGTCTCGGCTCTTACTTGCTCAGTATTTTAACAAGGGACGGGGGCCCTTGGGTACTGAACTAGATCATGTCGTAGACTAAACGGAGGGGGGAGGAGGGAGAGGAGGGGAAGGGAGGAGGGAGAGGACTTGGCTCCCGCACCGCACGCACCGCGGCCGCCCGTGCAGCCACAATACGGTTTTGGCATTTACAGAAAAAACTTAGCACACATGATGATCACACCGAGAGCAACAGTGCCCCTTGTAAATCCAGCGATCCAACGGCGTGTCTCACACCCAATTTGACATACACATGAGGCAGCTGTGCTACATATACGGATACGGATGTACGGATATACGGTCGTATGTACGGATATACGGTCGGATGTACGTATATACGGCTACACAGGGCCGTCCATCTACGGTTGCTCACAACCCTACACACCAGTGGTCCCGTTAAGGATCTTGGAAAAATGATGGCTCAACCCGGGCCTCACGCTCACCTCGCCAATCGCAACCCGACGCGCCAGCCCGAATCGGCCAATCTCAGCCCGAAGGTGCACTTTGTCGGGTCACGGGTTGGCTAACAGAAACACTGACTCACACTTGTGTGGAGGTCACACGAACATACGGCGGTCATTCTGCGCGTGCTTTCGATAGCAACGCTAACCACCCACCTGCACGCGCGCCTCGGTCGAGCCCGTCCGGATGAACTGAGCCAGCTTCTGGGCGCGGCCAGTCTCGCGCGCGCTGACGCCGAGGGCCGCCTGTTTGTGTGTTTGAGCGGGGGCGTGTGTGTGTGCGTGAGCGAATGGAGAGAGAGACAGAGAGAGAGAGAGAGAGAGACAGAGAGAGAGAGAGAGAGAGAGAGAGAGAGAGAGAGAGTCAGATAACGAGAGAGAGAGAAAGAGAGAGAGACAGAAAGATAAAGACAGAGAGAGAGGAAATGCAGCATGGCACGTGTGAGTGTATTTGCGCAAGGAAAGTGGGGGGGGCGCCCGGTCGCGTGCGCACTTACGCGCAGAGACGCCTGCGAACACGTGTGCAGAACGTTCGCTCCTGGCCCCATCCCCACTTGCACCTGCAGCCCCTGCATGGCCGCGCTCCTACCGTGCCCGTCGGTACCGGAACGTCATCTTCAAGTCGCTTCCTCTTTCTCTCGATCTCTTGCTCACTATTCCTCACACTCACACACACACACACACACACACACACACACACACAAGTAAACCAGAAACACACCTGCAGGCCCTGCATTACCGCGCTCTTGCCGCTCCCGTTGGTACCAGACACAAGCATCAAGTTCAGGCCGAACACACAAGAGGCACGAAGAGAGAGAGGACAACAGCCACAACGGAGAGACAAACAAACATCAAAAAATGCGATCAAAGGCCCCCCACGCACACACCTGCAGCCCCTGCATGACCGCGCTCTTGCCGCTCCCGTTGGTACCGCTCACGAGCGTCACGTGCGGGCCAAAAGTCATCTCGAATAGCTCGTGGCACATGAAGTTCTCGAGCCGGATCATTTCGAGGTGGCCGGCCCCGCCGCTCGTGCGCATGCTGCTGCCGCCCTGTGTGTGTGAGTGTGAGTGAGTATGTGTGTGTGTGTGTGTGTGTACGTGCGTGTCTGTGTGTGTGTGTGTGTGTGGAGTGTGTGTAGGTGTTGGTGAGGTGCTCGTGGCATATGAAGTCCTCGAGGCAGATCGTCTCGAGGTGGCTGGCGAGACCGCTCGTGCGCATGCCGCCGCCGCCCTGTGTGTGTTTGAGTGAGGAGGGGGGGGGGGATTTGTCACAGCTGGTTGGGGGTGGAGGGGATGCCGCTGCCCTGTGATGGTTTGAGTGGTGGGGGTGATGTGTGGCAGCTGGTTGGGAGGGCGGGAGGCCTCTTATCAAGGTGGCCGACAATACCGCTCATGCGCATGCCGCCGCCGCCCTGTGCGTGTTTGAGGAGGGGGGGGGGTAATTTTGTGGCAGCTGGTTGGGGGGGTGGGAGGTGGGGCAGAGGCCTCTTGTCTAGGTGGCCGACACGACCGCTCGCGCGCATGTCGCCGCCCTGTGTGTTTGAGTGAGGAGGAGGATTTTGTGGCAGCTGGTAGGGGGTCGAGGAATGCCGTCGCCCTGTGTGTGCTTGAGTGGTGGGGGTGATGTGTGGCAGCTGATTGGGGGTGTGATGATGATGATGGATATTACAGTCTGTGAGGGGTGGGAGGTGGGGCGGGAGGCCTCTTGTCTAGGTGGCCGACAACACCGCTCGCGCGCATGCCGCTGCCACCCTGTGTGTGTTTGAGTGAGGAGAGGGGGCGGGGGTGTTGTGGCAGCTGGTTGGGGGGGTGGGAGGTGGGGCAGAGGCCGCTTGTCTAGGTGGCCGGCCAGACCGCTCGCGCGCATGTCGCCGCCCAGTGTGTGTTTGAGTGAGGAGGGTAATTTTGTGGCAGCTGGTTGGGGGTGGAGGAATGCCGTCGCCCTGTGTGTGCTTGCGTGGTGGGGGTGATTTGTGGCAGCTGGTTGGGGGGGTGGGAGGTGGGGCAGGAGGCCTCTTGTCTAGGTGGCCGGCCACACCGCTCGTGCGCATGCCGCCGCCCTGTGTGTGCTTGAGTGAGGGGGGGGGGGTGTTGTGGCAGCTTGTTGGGGGGTGGGAGGTGGGGCAGAGGCCGCTTGTCTAGGTGGCCGGCCAGACCGCTCGCGCGCATGCCGCCGCCTGTGTGTGTTTGAGTGAGGGGGGGGGAGGGAGGGTTTCGCTGCGGGAAGTTGGGCAGAGGGTGGGGGGAGAGGCCTCGTCTAGGTGGCCGACAAGACCGCTCGCGCGCATGCTGCCGCCCTGCGAGTGCCAGTGTGCATGCCCTACCACATTCGCAACGTCTGACGCGGCGCCGCAGGCGGCGCATTAACTTGCGCGGATCAGGCGGCGCCTCAGGCGCGCCGACCGCCTCAGGCGTCACCTGAGGCGCACCCCTGATCGCCTCAGGTGGCGCCTTAAGACGTCATCCCGACCGCCTCAGGCGCCCTCCACCGCCCGAGGCGCACCGCTGACCGCCTCAGACGTTTTGACAGCATTCACTTGCGCGGAACAGACAATGGGGCTGTGGTAGACCTGATGAGGCTGTCACGGCTGCAATCAAGCGTCCTCATTATTCATATCATAAAATGTCACAACACGGAGCAACTAGCGGCCGTGAATCATGTATACCTGCTGGGCGGCGCCGCTGGGGCCTGCACGCGGCGCGTGCTGCTGCTGCTGCCCCTGCCCCTGCTGCTGCCCATGCCGCTGCGTCGTCTGCTGCGGCTGCACCTGCTGCGTCTGCGTCCTCTCCTGCGTCTGCGTCTGCGCCTTCTTCTTCTGCTGCTGCTGCTGCTGCTGCTGCCGCTCCTCCGGCTGCTGCTGCACGTTGGCAGAGGCGGTGGCGGTGTGGTTGTCAGTCGTCTGACAGTCGTGTAGCAATGCGCCCCCGGTTGCTGCTGCTGGCGCTGCTGCTGCTGCCTCCTACCGCTGCCCGCACAGTATCACTGACGGCACACACACACACACACACACACACACCAAACTCTCACACGCACGCACGCGCACACACCTTGTCGTCAGAAGGCCCGTGCGCCCCGGTGACGGTGGCAGCGGCGCGCTTGCGCGAAGGCGCCTGCTGCTGCTGCTGCTGCGCAGGGGCCTCGTTCTCCTCGTCGTCTGTGTGGGGGGGGCGTGTGTGTGTGTGTGTGTGTGTGTGTGTGTGTGTGTGTGTGCGTGCGTGGGTGGGGGTGTGGTGGGGGGGGCGTGCATGTGTGGAGCGCTCGTGGCGGAGCTGAGGGAGGGGGGGGGTGCACTCCTTGGAGGCCCATGCTCATCAAGGGCGGCGTCGTCATCTCAGCTTTGATTCTTTTGCTTTCTGATCGAACTGCTATGCAAACTGAAATTCAAACTGCAGTTGAAACTTGAAGATCTACCACGCACCCACAGCATATGCTGTCCTCCTGGATTCTTATGTTTTGTGTTCAAACTGCAATTAACACTGCAATTCAAACTGCAATTCAAACTGCAATTTAAACTGAATGTCTGCCGTTCACCGTTCATGCCGGTCCTCCAGGATGGCGCGCAGATCGGCGCCGCCGTCTCTGTCTGTATTGTTTTGTTTTGTGTTCAACCTGAAATTCAAACTGCAATTCAAACTGCGATTCAACAGTAACACGGGGTTTCCAGCTCAGCAGGCTACTCTTCTACTAGAGACACCCGCCGATACTCCAGCACACTTAAGTACTAGAGTACCGCCGGCTCCCGGCCGATAGACTACCGCTCCCGCCGGCTAGACTACCCCAAACAGCGGTCTCTGAGAGACATGTCTGGCAAGGAGCATATAGGAGAGGACCTTCCTCAGGGTTACAGTAGTGGCCTTGTGGCCAGTCAAGCCAGCAGAGCCGGCTAGCGCTGACTGGAGCGGTCCCCGCCTGGCAGTGCACGGCTGTCCAGCTCTCGTTTGCATGGGGCTCAGCCGGCGCCCCATGCCTCATGCATGGCCAGGTCCCACCCTCCAGGGGTGCATGGACGACAGAGTTGTCATGGAGGCTGCCTGAAGACCTTCCAACGCCAGTCACCGGCAGACGAGCGACCCCGAGGATGAGCGCGGTGACGACGCTGCGATTGGTGAAGCGGATTTACTCTGTGTTGCCTCGGCGGTCGCCACCGCTGAAGCCGTGATGGTGGCCCGCCTCCACGGGCAGCCATCTTGACCAATGTCCAGCATGCATTGACGGGCGCGAGCTCCTCCGCTCGTCGATCAACTCGTCGAGATCTGTGCCGCATGGCGTCCTGCATGGGGGGAGGATAAGGGCCGTCTCCCAGCACGGGCCGCGGCAGCGCCGCGGCTGCTCGCCAAGCCATGGCAGCGCCGGGCAAGCCGCTCCTGAAGTGTTCCACCAAGGGGCAGTCTAGCAAGAGCCGGGCCAGTCGTATTTTACCCCGCTCGTCAGCGGCACGGAGATCCTCGTCACCAGCAGCGCCGCATTGCTGGGTCCAGGGCTCCAAACTGCAATGTAAACTGCAATTTGAACTGCAATTCAAACTGCGATTCAAACTGCAATTCAAACTGCAATTCAACAGTTACAGTTACATCGGCTTTCCAGCAAAGACTACCTCTAGTCCTAGTACCACCGCCTAGACCCAAGTCCAGTTCTGGCCCTAACAACTACTTGTGAGGGGCGGTAGCCACCAGCCGGCTGCCTGCCAACGTGTAGTCCCAGAGCAAAAAGGAGAGCTATTGTGCGACGCCTCCAAAATAGGTTTTAACTGCTTCTAGGGGATAGGGGGTCAAGTGGCGCTTGCCAATCTACTTGACCGCCGTGGTGGAGGGGCCGGCGCCTGAGGGGCAGCCGGACCGTACACCACGGCTCTCCACCCGACCCTATCCTGAGCACGCTCAAACGCCGTGTCCGAAAAAGTCTTCCAATCAGAACGAGTGCCACTAGTTTCGCCTAGCTGCTGAATCAGTAATTCAAACTGCAATTCAATGCAATTCAAACTGCAATTCAAACTGCAATTCAAACTGAATGTCTGCCGTTCACCATGCCGGTCCTTCAGGATGGCGCGCGGCATCGCCCTCAGGTGTCTTTGTATTTTTGCAATAAAAAAAACTGGAATTCAAATTACAATTCCAACTGCAGTTCAAACTGGATATCTGCCACTCACCCATGCTGTCCAGGATGGCGCGCAGCTCGGCTTCGTCGTCAGCAGCCTTCTTCTTCTGCTTCTTTGAGGGGCCTGTGCGTGCGTGTGTGTATGTGTGTGGGGGGGGGAGTGTGTGTATGTGTGCGCGCGTGCATGTGTGTGTGCGTGCATGTGTGTGCGCTGGCAGCCTTCTTCTGCGTCTGCTTTGTGGTGGGGCCTTAAGAGAGTGGGGGTGGGGGGGCGTGTGTGTGTGGTCGATTGTACCGTCAGGCAGACGCCTTGAATGGCGTGGGTGGTGGGTGGGTGGGTGGGTGGGTGGGTGGGTGGGTGGGTGGGTGGGTGGGGTGGGTGGGTGGGTGGGTGGATGGGTGGATGGGTGGGTGCATGGGATGGCACGCAGCTCGGCGTCGTCAGAGGTGGCGGCCGTCTTCTGCTTGTTGGTGCGGCCTGAGAGAGTGGGGTAGGTGAGTGCGTGTGGTCGATTTTACAATTTGGCACACGAACACAAACACACACAAACACACACACACACACACACACACACACACACGGACACACACGCACGCACACACACACGCACACACACACACACACACGCGGACACAACAAACACATGCACACACACACACACACACACACACACACACATACAAACACACACACACACACACACACACACACACACACACGCATACGCTTACACACCTGCCGCGTTCGCGCCCTCCGCGCTGCGCTTTGAAGCTGCCGGAGCCAGTGCCTGATCCAGCACCTCTAGCAGCTCTGACCACTCGAGGTCTTCACATTCACCGTCCTCGTACTCGACCTTGAACCTGTGGCTAGGGGGGGAGGTGGGTAGTATGGAGGGGGGGGGGGCATGCGTGCGTGCGTGCGTGCGTGCGTTTGTATGTATGTGTGTGCGTGAATGCGTGCGTGCGTGTGTGTGTGTGTGTGTGTGTGTGTGTGCGTGAGTGCGTGCTTTGCGTATGGGTGTGTGCGCATGGGTGTGTGTGTGTGTGCATGTGTGTGTGCGTACACACACATGTGTTTGTGACTGCGTGTGTGAGAGCGCTTGTGCGCTTGCGTGCGCGTGTGCATTTGTGCATGCATGTACCAGAACGGCTTTTCGCTCGCGTCCACGGACTTCACGCGACCAGTGAACAGGCCGTCAGGGAAGTTCTGCAGGGGAGGAAGGTGGGGTCGGGATTGCAGGGGTAGGGTGAGGGGGCATGCAGGGCATGCGGGCGTGTGAAAATGCGTTTGGGAAGCGGATCTGGGGAGGGGGGGGCGAGCAGGGCACCCCAGGGATGGGACCCTCACCAGCCGCTGGGCGTGTCATTCATTCAACCTGACAAGCAGGCCTACTGGGGGCTGATTGGCTGCCCCTCCCCCTGTCCTCCATGCCATGCGCGCGCGCGTTCAAAGGATCGAAGGTTTGAAGCGGGGACAGACTCAATGGCCTCAAACACACGCCACCCCCCACCCCCACCCCGCTGTTGCCGTGAGACAGCACGCGTGTTGCGCATGTGTGCGCTGGGCGCAGCGAGTTGCGGTGCTGCGGAGGAGGGGCGAGTGCATGGGGCTACGGGGTGCCATGCAAGCTTGTTCGTGCCTTCTTCACGGCCGCCCCCACGAGCGCCAGCGCCTCCGCCTCTGTCGCCGGCTCATACACGGGCCTGGCCATGCTGCTGCTGCTTGCTGCCGCTGCTTGCAGGTGGTTCTGGAGCGCAGGCAGGCAGCAAACCTCAACGCGGCGCTGTGGTGCGTTCTGCCACCACGGTGCGTTGAAGCACTGTGATGGAGCGGATGGATCCCGGCACAACGGGTGTCCACCATGAAATGGGTTGGCCTGCTGCCCCTGCTGAGCGCAAGCGTGGATTTCACACACGAGACACACCCTGCCAGGCCCCTAATTGCGGAAGGACCCCACGAAGCCTCAGATGAATAGCAAGGCGAGGGTGTGAAGCCTTTAAACCTGGGTGCGGTGA
>VFSX01000079.1:462500-470000 GCA_016618255.1 Chlamydomonas sp. UWO 241
GGCTGGGTTTCGGTGCGGTTTGGGAGGGGTTGTTCAGTCGCATTTCTAGGGTTTTTAATGGGGTTTGGGCACTTGGGTTTGGGGTGGAGAATTGGTCGGGTGCGCGCGTTCTACGATGGGATCAGCACAGAGTACCTCAAAGTGGTTCCGGTAGGTTGCTGGCTCGGTTTTGGTGCGGTTTTGGAGGGCTTGTTGTGTCGCGTTCCTATGGTTTTTAATAGGGTTTGGGGTGGAGAATTGTTTGGGGTGGCCTGTGTGCGTGGGATAAGCACAGATTACTTCAAATTCGTCTCGGTGGGTCACTGGCTGGGTTTCTGGGGGTCAAGATTCTAGGGCTGGGGGGGTGGGGGTGATTTTCAGCGCGGTGCGTGCGTGGAAGCATCACAGAGTCCCTGTGCAGTGTTGCCGAAAGGTTCCTAGCTGTAGCGATCTTGTAGGGTTCTCTGGTTTGGAGTTCAGGGTTTGGCTCAAGGGTTGATTTGTGCGCGTTCTACGATGGGATCAGCACAGAGTACCTCAAAGTGGTTCCGGTGGGTACCTAGCTGAAGTGTTCTCTGGTTTGGGGGTCAGGATTGCGCTCAATGGGTGGCCTGTGCGCTGTCTACAACAGGATCATAACTAAGTACCTGAAGGTGGTTCCGGTAGGAGGTTCCGGTAGGAGGCTCCTAGGTTCCTAGCTGTAGCGATTCTGTAGGGTTCTCTGGTGCGGTTTGCCTCAAGGTTGGCCTGTGTGCGTTCTACGACGGGATCAGCACAGAGTACCTCAAAGTGGTTCCGGTGGGTCACTGGCTGGGTTTCTGGGGGTCAAGGTTCTAGGTCTGGGGGGTTGGGGGGTGATTTTCGGCGGGGTGCGTGCGTTCTACGACGGGATCAGCACAGAGTACCTGCAAGTGGTTCCGGTGGGTTCCTAGCTGTAGCGATTTTGTAGGGTTCTCTGGTTCGGAGTTCAGGGTTTGGCTCAATGGGTGGCATGTGCACGGTCTACGTCGCCAGCACCGAGTGCCTGCGAGTAGTTGCATCGTGCACACACACACACACACACACACACACACACACGCACACACGCTCACACGAATGCGCGCGTACACACACACTCTCTCTCTCACTCTCTCTCGCATGCGCAGGGCATGATCATCGCGTTCCTGACTTTCGAGGCTACCAAGGAAGCACTGGGCATGGGCAATGTGGCACACACACGCGCACACGCACGCACACACACACACACACATGATGATGGATGTTACCGTCAGGGACACCTCTAAAGGCACATACACACACACACACAAATGCAAACACAGGGCATGATCATCGCATTCCTGACTTTCGAGGCGATGAAGGAAGCACTGGGCGTGGGCAACGCGGCACGCAGCAGCAAGCATGAAGCGCAGCAGTCGGCGGCAGCAGCAGCAGCGGTAACGCAGTTGGCTGCCCCCACGCAGGCTGCAGTGGGGCAGGCGAGGGGGCGGTAGGGCCAAGCGCAGGAGGCGTGACAGGAGTTGTTGTGGTGTTGCTGTTTGCGGTTGTTGCTGTGTTCCTGTATGACATGTCGTAGAGGTCACACCTGAGGTGTTGCGGCAGAACCTAGAGCGGCAGGCGCGGCAGGCGCAGAAAGTGTTGCGGTGTTTCTGCAGGAAGTGCCACACCTAGTGTCAAAACTGAGCGGTTGCGGCAGAGCCCAGTTGCAGCAGGTGTGGTGGGCGCAGCAGGCGCAGCAGACGCAGGGAAAACTGCGTTGATGCTGCAGGAGTGCGTGCGAGCCCCCATGGTATGTCATAGGTGTGATATCACCATTTGGTTGGGGCAGAGCCTAGGGGCGGCGCTTTAGGAAGTGTTTGTTCCTGCAGGAGCGCGTGTCACACCTGGTGCCCCACTTGAGGGATGGCGGCATGGCCCAGCGCAGCAGGTGCAGCAGGAAGTTGTTGCGGCATTGGCATGTCACAGGTGTGACGCCACACGTTGTCGGTGTGGGCAGAGCCTAGAGCCAGGCGCGGCAGTGTGCAGGTGCAGCAGGCACTGTTGTGGTGTTGCTGCAGGAAGACGTGTCACACCTGATGCCACGCTTGAGGGGGGGCGGCAGGGCCCAGCGCAGCAGGCGCAGCAGGCGCCGCACGAAGCTGTTGTGGCGATGGCATGTCAAAGGTGTGATGCCACACATTGTCAGCTGGGGCAGAGCCTGGAGCCAGGCACGGCACGCGCTGCAGGAGGTGGTTGCGGTGCTCCTGCAGGAGGCCGTGTCACCTGGTGTTTAGGGTCTGGGGCCAGGCGCGGCTGGCGCAGCAGGTGCGCCAGACAGTTGCAGGTTTGCTTCAGGAAGACACCTGGTGTCACACCTGAGAGCCCAGCACGCAGGAGAGGGTCTAAACTCTTAACCCTAAGCCCTAAACCACACCAGCACCAGCGATCCGGCGGGTGGCCCCCCCGCACCCCTTAAAAGTGCATTCGCGGGATGAGATTGGTCGATTCGCACCCTGGGCATACCTCGCGAAAATGCATTTGCAGAGTTTTTTTAATTAATCTTTCACACTTTTCGCTTTTTCGTTTTTTCGCTTTTCCCCTGATCGCAGAGGAGGCCACGATCGTGTTATGACCGACTGTTCATGACCACGCGTGTGTGACCTCCTGGTCATTACCCACCACCCCTCCGCTCCCGGCCGAATACCAGCTCCAGCAACAGCATGTTAATACGGAGTCAGGACACGCGCATGCACAAAGCACGCTCGTGGTTCACGGGGCCATATACATGCAGCATGAACAGTGCCTGCTTGCATCGTTGGTGCACGAGTCTGCGCTGGCGGTGCTGTGTTGGGTTTGGCGGACGGCTGGTGGGACAGGACGGCCTGCGGACGTGCTGGTGTGCGTGTCGCCTTGGCACAATGCCAGGCTACTGATATTTTCACAAGGCGGTGGCTGTCCAGAACCTCAAAAAAACACTTGGCAGGGAACTAGCAACTTGGGGCTGCACACAGGAGGCTGAACGTGTGTCGGAGCCGCAGCGCCTGGGGCGTGCGTTTGGGCGTGCGACTCGCTGGGGTCAGAGCTGTCGGCAAACATCCACGATCGATCGGCAGCCTACTCTGTATAACATACTCGGCACGCTCCAGAATGTTCTGCGGTTTTTTAAACCTAACTGAACCATTATAATCCTTGCTGGGTTGACAGCCCTATGTAAAGGTCTTCTAGGCCGCGCGGAAAGCATTGGCTCGAAATATTCAAGAGACTTTGAGGGGCGCGATGCTCAATGCCGTGGCGAACTCTGCTTTTTAAAATGAGGCAATATATTCCGAGGCTCTTTGAAGAGCTTTGAACAAAGGATGGCAACTTGGAGGTGATGCAATTTATTCCAAGCTGCTCTGACAGGGGACAGACCCGAGGCAGGCCCCCCGTACTAAGGGGGCCTAGGCTACCGCCACAATCGGGAATTCAGGGGGCGGGTGTGGCCAGCGTGTGGTGGCTGACAATTAGTTCAGGGACAATCAAGAAAGCACCGATGACGAGCGCATCCTACTTGTTGGAGGAAGGTGAAATGTCTGAGTTCACCAAAGGCCTTCTATATGCTCCCTACTATATATAAACAGCGAGAGGGCTGAAACAGCGAGAGGCCCTTAATAACCTTCATGAGGTAGAAGCCATGCTTTGCGCCATGTGCATTTAATGTATCATCATGTGCAGGCAAAAACTTAAATTGTGTTCGGACCTGAAGCCATAAAATAGTGGTGTGATGGTGTGATGGTGTGACGGTGTGATGGTGTGATGGTGTGATGGTGCGATGGTGCGATGGTGCGATGTATGATCGATGATCGATGGCCCTTCGGGTTCGAGTGAACGCGCAGTTTGTTATAATTCTGGAGCAAACCAGCGCTACTACACCCATGCAGTATGGATACCCATATGAACTTCTGTCCACCCAACCAAATCAAGGACCCCTTCCTCTCGAGGAATTTCAAAAGTGTGATATCAATGTTAAAATACCCCAAATATGACATTGGCACTCGGGTGCTTGCCCGACTGAGACCCAAGCATCCACTAAAATTTGACTTGTTGATCTTTAATAACAACCCCAAACCCAGGGGGCGCCATGTATATGTCTATCTCAGTATTTTGTCGCTTGCGGAGTTGATGATTAAATTTCCAGACAAGTGCAGTGTCACAACCCAGTCATAACTGCTCCATCGTTGCTGCAAGACGCGCTGCTAATGTCGGCGTTACGAGCCCGTGTGCTTGCGCAGCTCCTTTGACTCTGCGACCTTGCCTTGCACCTCGAGCACATCGGCGAGTGTGCCGAGGCTCCTCAGCGTCAGCCAGTACTCAGCTTCCAGCGCCTTCTGACAACCCGCCAGCGCGCACCGGCCGAGCTGTTCTGCCTCGTCAAGTTTGCCGTGCTGCGAGAGCACGCAGGCGAGGTTGATGATGCTGTCCAGCGTGTCCTTGTGCTCATCTCCCAGTGCCTTCTGACGACCCGCCAGCGCTCGCTTAAAGAGCAGGCCTGCTTCGTCCAGTTTGCCTTGGTCGAAGAGCACCGAGGCGAGGTTGCTGAGGCTCATCAGCGTGAGGGGGTGCTCAGCTCCCAAAGCCTTCTGACGCCCCACCAGCGCGTTCCGGTACAGCAGCTCACTCTCGTCCAATTTGCCTTGCTGCGAGAGCATGCTGGCGAGGCTGTCTAGGCTGTACAGCGTGTCCTTGTGCTCATCTCCCAGTACCTTCTGACGCCCTGCCAGCGCGCGTCTGTGGAGCTTTTCTGCTTCGTTGAGCTTGTCTTGGTAGGAGAGCACCCTGGCGAGGTTGTTGAGGCTCGACAGCGTGTCTGGGTGCTCATCTCCCAGCACCTTCTGGCGCCCCGACAGCATGCGCCGGAACAGCTGCTCGCTCTCGTCCAGTGTGCCTTGCTGCGAGAGCACGTTGGCAAGGTCGTCCATGCTGTCCAACGTGTCCTCGTGCTCATCTCCCAGTGCCTTCTGACGCCCTGCCAGCGCGCGCCGGTTGAGCTGCTCTGCTTCGTCGAGCTTGCCTTGCTCGGAGAGCACCCTGGCGAGTCTGCCAAAGCTCCCCAGCGTCAGTGAGTGCTCAGCTCCCAGCGCCTTCTCACACTCCGCCAGCGCGCGCCGGAACAGCAGCTCTGCTTCGTTGAGCTTGTCTTGGGTGGAGAGCACGCTGGCGAGGTAAATGAGGCTCTGCAGTGTGAGAGGGTGCTCAGCTCCCAGCACCTTCTTACTCCCTGCCAGTGCACGCCGGTGCAGCTGCTCGCTCTCGTCCAGTTTGCCTTGCCAGGCGAGCACAGCGGCGAGGCTGGTGAGGCAGCACAGCGTCAGCCAGTCCTCAGCTCCTTGCCCCTTCTGATACCTCGCCAGCGCGCGTCGGTACAGCTGCTCGCATTCGTCCAGTTTGCCTTGGTCGGAGAGCATGCTGGCGAGGCAGCTGAGGCTGTACAGCGTATCCACGTGCTCACCCCCCAGCACCTTCTCACGCCCCGCCAGTACGCGCCGGAACAGCTCCTCGATCTCGTCTTTCTTTCCTGTCAGGGTGAGCACATCAGCGAGGTTGTTGAGGCTCGACAGTGTGTGTGGGTGCTCAGCCCCCAGCGCCTTCTGAAATTCCGCCAGCGCGCGCCGCGCGAGCTTCTGCGCCTCAACCGACTCGCCTCGCCTCAAGAGGACGTCAGAAACGTCAACGAGGCTTGATAGCGTCTGCAGGTGCTCGTTGCCCAGCACCTTGTCACGCCCCGCCAGCGCACGCTGGTACAGCTGCTCGCCCTCGTCTTGTTTGCCATGTCTGAAGTAGCGCAAGTAGGCGAGGGTGCTGACGCTCGACAGCGCGTACCGGTGCTCGCTGCCCATCTTCCTCTCCGTCACCGCCAGCGCGCGCCTGCTGAGCCGCTCGCCCAGCTCGTTTGTATCATCGAGCCCACCAGCCGCAGTCTCCCAAGCCAGGCACACTGTTGGGCCGTGCGTGGACCACAGCTCCTCAATGGCACGGTCACCCTTTGCGCTCTCAGTCAGCAGATTCGGCACAGGGTCATAGCCGTCCTTGCGGAAGGCGTTGACATCCGCCTGCCGCTCCTGTCTGTCGCCAGTCCGCACAGCGGAAGCGACCCTGATGAACATGACCGCGTTGGTCACGATCCAAAGCCCAATCAACGCCCACGATGACGCGGCGTTGAACCTGAGTTGTGTGTTTGTGTGTGCGGGGTCGGTGGGGCAGTTACGTGGGTTGGAGTGCGAAGGAGTGTGCTTGTAACAGCGAGGTGGCCACACCATGCATACAGGAGGGAGCATAATGGAAATGTTTTAAGTAGCCCCCGCTCTCACCAGGGCACGCTGTACATCAGCTTGAACGCAATGAAGTTCTGCAGCGCCACCAGCGCCACCACGACAAATGCCGCGATCATGAACCAGTCCATGAGGGTCATGCTGCTGATGATGGGCACGTACTTGGCGGTGGAGATGGACAGCTTGAACGCCACGAGCGTCAGAGCCATGGTCAGCATGACCTTGTGGGTGGGGAACGGTGGAATGTGAGTGTGCGTCGGCCCATAAGTAGCCACACGTGCGCCCTCCTTTCTGTTTCCTCTCCGTCGCAAGCCCCGCCCCTCCCCACCTCCACCTGTCGCCATTGATTATTCGTCTTGTTCGCGAACAGCAACCGATCGGCGTGCAGTTGCTACCAGGTTTACAGGTTTACACGTTCGCGCCCGGAGGACCCCAGACCACGCTAGCTGGGCTAAAGTCAAAGCAGCCGCGCATCATATGCCCCTGCCCGGGTTGTGTTCTCCGAGACAGACAGGTGCGCCGTGTCCTCGCCAAGCGTCGGCAGCGCACGCGCGTGGGACGTGGCCATAGCATCGATCGCTGCAGCCGCACGCTCCACGGAGCCACTGCAGGTGTGTGTGTGTGTGTGTGTGTGTACCACTCCACTGTGTGTGTGTGTGTGTGTGTGCGTGTGTGTGTCGGCAGCGCACGCGCGTGGGACGTGGCCATGGCAGCGATTGCTGCAGCCGTACGCTCCACGGAGCCACTGCAGGGGAGCCGGAGGTGTGTGTGTGTGTGTGTGTGCGTGTGTGTGTATGTGTGTGTGTGCGTGTGTGTGTGTGCCACTCCACTGTGTGTGTGTGTGTGTGTGCAGGCACGCGGGACGTGTCCATAACAGTGATCGCTGCAGCCGCGTGCTCCATGGAGCAACTGCAGGGGAGCCGGAGGTGTGTGTGTGTGTGTGCATGCACGTGGGACGCAGCCCCCGACGCAGCCACCACAGCGATCACTGCAGCCCGCGCTACACACATCCACTGTATGTATGTGTGCGTGTGTGTGTGTGTGTGTGTGTATGTGCCCACACACGTGGGACGTTGCCAAAGCAGCGATCGCTGCGGCCGAAGCTCCATGGAGCCACTGCAGGGGAGCCGGAGGTGTGTGTGTGTGTGTGTGTGTGTGCTTGTGTGTGTGCATGCATGCATGTAGGTGCGTCGGCAGCGCACGCGCGTGGGACGTGGCCATATCAGCGATCGCTGCA
>VFSX01000079.1:475000-510000 GCA_016618255.1 Chlamydomonas sp. UWO 241
CGCGCGCGCGCGTGCATGCATTGTGTGTGTGTGTGTGTGTGTGTGTGTGTGTGCGCGCGTGTGCATGCGTGTGGTGTGAGGGGCGGGGGGCGCGCTGCGGGTGGTGGCAGCGTCATCGCGATGCTGTTCTCATGGCCTGCACCCTGCCACACTCACAACACAGCACCACAAGATTGTGCACGCACGCCATTCAAGGCACCTACCCCCCCCCCTCCCCTCTCCCCATGGAATCATGCTCCCCAATCCCACAGAAAGGACCAGAACCACCAGAGGAACAAACGATGCACACACGCCCGTACCTCTAAGAGAGTCATCGCCAGTAGCCAGTCCCCTGCACGGTGCTGCATCTGACACACAGACAGACACACACACACACACACACACACACGCACCTCAAACAGAGCCATCGCTTGCAGCCAGTCCCCAGCATGGTACTGCATCCAACACACACACACACACACAAGCTCACACACACGCACCCACACACATGCACATGCACATCCACACATGCACACACACACACACACACACACAAACACACGCCCGCACCTAAAACAGCGCCATTGCCAACAGCCAGTCCCCAGCATGGTGGTGCATCCTCTTCTCCGATAAACTAGCTTCCACGTCCTCTCCCCCCCCTCCCTCTCATGGAATCCGGCCCTCCCAGTCCCACGGGAAATACCAGAATCATCACAGGCACGTACAATGGCGTCACCCCACCCCCCACTACCCACCTCAAACAATGTCATTGCCAGCAGCCAGTCCCCAGCATGGTGCTGCATGTGTTTCTTCGACAGACGAGTTTCCACGTACTCCCTCACACGCCCCTCCCACGGCATTGCGTCCCCTACGCGGTGTGTGTGTGTGTGTGTGTGTGTGTGTGCGTGCGTGTTTGTGTGTGTGTGGGGGGGAGGGAGTCTGTTTCTGCATGTGCAAGTGTGTGTGTGTGTGCCTGCGTGCGTGCATGTGTATGTGTGAGTTTGTGTGTGTGTGTGTGTGTGTGCGAGCGCAGTTGTTCCTAGCCCCGCAGAACGCACCCCCCATGTGTGTGTGTGTGTGTGTGTGTGTGTGTGTTGTGTGGGTGTATGTGTGGGTGTGTGTTGTGTGTGTGTGTGTGTGTGTGTTTTTCAGCGCGGTCGTACCTAGTCCAGCTGAAAGCACCACCCCCGCGCCGCCCCAAGGCCAGCTGTGCGCGCATCTGGACGTGTTGCACAGGGCCGGGTCGTCGTGGCCACCGGAGGAGCATGCTTGCATGCGTAGGGAGCATGCCTGCATGGCACAACCAGCAGAAGCAGCAGCGTGTGTGTGTGTGTGTGTGTGCGTGTGTGTGCGTGTCTGTGTGAGGGGTGTGTGTGAGGGAGTGTCCAGCTGTGCGTACATTGGGACGCGTTGCACAGGGCCGGGTCATCATGGCCACCGACGTCGCGTGCTGTCATGCGCAGGACGCATGCCTGCGCACGTGTGTGTGTTTGTGTGTGTTGGTGGATGGTTGGGTGCACACGTCAGGGCGTGTTGCACACGGCCGGGTCATCATGGCCACCAACTTCGCTTTCATGTGCATGCCTGTGGGTGTGTGGCGCGGTGTGGTGTGGTTTGACTTGGTGTGGTGTGGTGTGTGTGTGTGTGTGTGTGTGCGTGTGTGTGTGCACGTGTGCCTGTGTGCGTGTGCGTGTGCGAGTGCGCACATTTATGTGTGTGTGTGTGTGTGTGTGTGTGTGTGCGTGCAGGGTTTGTGTGCGTGTGTGTGTGGCTGGAAGGGTGTGCACAGGGGAGGCACTGCACATGACGGGGTCATCGTGTGCGCCAGGAGTGGTCGCATGCGCAGGGTGCACGCCTGCATGGCAGCAGCAGCAGTAGCAGCAGCAGCAGCCACACACCTGTGCACGCGTGCACGGGCAGCCTAACCATTCAGCGTGCGACGCCGGCCCCCCGCCTCCGCCGCGCCCCGCTTCTCTCCCTCCCCCTCCTTCTCCCCCTCCTCCTCCTTCATCTCCTCCTCCGCGCTCTCTACTTGCCGCCGCGTGAGCCAGCGCGCCGCCAGCGCGCGCGGCGTGGCACGGTAAGCACGCAGTGGCGAGCCAGGAGGGTCGGAGCAGGTGTTCGAACGGGCGGGCGGCGGTGGTGGGGAGGTGGGAGGCGCGGCGAACGAAGCGACTGCGATGAAGGGCGTTGTTTATTTGTTTGTGTGCGCTTGTCTGTGTGTGGGTTGCGTTGTGTGCGTGTGTGTGTGTGTGTGTGTGTGTGTGCGTGTGTGCGTGTGTGCGTGTGTGCCTGTGAGGGCGTCGTTTGATTGCATTATAATATGGTTGTTTGCATCAGAGCGTGGGCGCTCTGCCACGGTGAGAAGCACGGGGCACAACACACGGCAGTCAGCAGAGCTTGAACACCAGGCGCAGTGACTAAAACAAAAACAAGCCTTAAGACTCACTGTGGCTTCGAAATATAGTCGACCAAATTGTCTGATATCGCGTAGACAATTGAGTGGACGAAGTGCAACAGATGTATAAGCTTGAACAGGCAGAAATAAACAGGCAGCAGGCAGCTGTGGACTCACTCTGGCTTCGAAACTTCCGAAATTTGTCCGCCGTGAGATGTAGCCGACCCCGTTGTCTGATACCGCGTAGATTGATGAATAAAAGCGTGGCAGATGCCCAAAGCTTGAATCGACAACAGGCACCAGGCACCAGGCAACACTGTTGCCGCAACAGCCGCCAGGCACAGTCACTCCACAAGCCTTTGGACTCACTCTGGCTTCGAAACGCAGTCGACCAAATTATCCGACATCGCATATGAAAGTGTTCGAAATTGATTATATCGCGGCTGAAGCTTGAACAGGCAACAGGCAACATGTAGAAGCAAAATCCTCTTGATTCACTCTGGCTTGGAAACGTAGTCGACCAAGTTGTCCGACATCGCAAATGAAAGTGCTCGAAATTGATTATATCGCGGCTGAAGCTTGAGCAGGCAACAGGCAACATGTAAAAGCAAAATCCTCTTGACTCACTCTGGCTTGGAAACGTAGTCGACCAAGTTGTCCGAAATCGCGTATGGGAGAGAGTGGTCGAGCGCAACAGATGCATAAAAGATGCCTAAACCCTAAACCCTAAAACCCTAAACCTTAAAACCCTAAACCCTAAACCCTAAAACCTAAACCCTAAAACCCTAAACTAAACCCTATTTTTTTTAGCAAGCTTGAACAGACAATAAGTAACTGGCACCAGGCAACAAGAAACAGGCGCAGAGACCCCACAAGCCTTTGGACTCACTCTGGCTTCGAAACGTAGTCAACCAAGTTGCCCGATATTGCGTACGAAATTGTTCAAATTTGATCGAATCGCGGCAGAAGCTTGAACAGGCAACAGGCAACAGGAAGAAGCAGAATCCTGTGGACTTACTCTGGCCTCGAAACGTAGTCGACCAAGTTGTCTGATATCGCGTAGGGGAGAGAGTGGTCGAAACAGAACTCGCACGAAATTTTGTGGTCGAATCGCGGCAGACGCTTGAGCAGGCAAATCAGGTGGAACCAAAATCCTCTCGACTTACTCTGGCTGCGAAACGTGGTCAACCAAGTTGTCTGAAATCGCATATGGGAGAGAGTGGTCGAAAGAAAACTCGTACGACATTTTGTGGTCGAATCGCGGCAGAAGCTTGAACAGGCAACACAGCTGGAACCAGAATCCTCTCGACTCACTCTGGCTTCGAAACGTAGTCAACCAAGTTGTCTGAAATCGCGTATGGGAGAAGGTGTTCGAATCGCGGCAGCAGGCGGCGCAGCCCAGGCATGAGCCACATGGTGTCGTCATCACCTTTGTGTGGGGAGTGTGTGTGAGTGTGTGTGTGTGTGTGTGTGTGCAAGTGAGTGAGTGAGTGAGTGAGTGTGTGCATGTGTGTGTTTGTATGTGTGTGTGCGTGCGCGTGCGTGCGTGCATGTGTGTGTGTGTGTGTGTGTGTGTGTGCAGCGGGGGGAGCGGCACGAGCCTCCTGGCTTTGTCATCGTTTTTTGGTGTCCTGCGTGTGGGTGTGGGTGGAAGGAGGGAGGGGTGCACATGCACACCCACGGCGCACGATGGCACACACACACACACACACCAACACACACCCATCAGCAGCTACTTGTAGCCGCTGTCCCTGTAGTGCGCGTGTGCGAGGAATGGCGCAGCCACCCAGCAGCCGCACACACACACACACATCAGCAGCCACTTGTAGCCGATATCCCTGCAGTGCGCGTGCGCGAGGAGCGGCGCAGCCACCCAGCAGCCGCACAACCACACACACACACACACACATGCACACACACACGCACACACACACACACACACACACACACACACACATTAGGAGCCACTTGTGGCCGCTGTCCCTGTAGTGCGCGTGCGTGCATGCACACACACCCACATACACACACGCACGCACGCACGCACACACACACACGCACACACACACACACACACCCATCAGCAGCCACGTGTAGCCGCTTCCCCCGTAGTGTGCATGCGCGTGTGCACACACACACACACACACATACACGCGCACACACACGCACACATGCACACACACACACACACACACACACACACACACACATCAGCAGCCACTTGTTGTCACTGTCCCTGTAGTGTGCGTGCGCGAGGAACGGCGCAGCGACACAGCATCCACACGCACACACACAAACACACACACGCACATACACACGCACGCACACACACACGCACCCATCAGCAGCCATTTGTAGCCGCTTCCCCCGTAGTGCGCGTGCGCGAGGAACGGCGCAGCGACCCAGCGCCGTTGCCAGCCGCCATCGTCGTCCGCCATCCCACCACCACCGCCACTACCACCACCACCCCTGCCACCACCATCACCACCCCCGCCACCATCACCACCACCACCGCCGCCATCTCCACCTCCGCCATTCCCCACAGGGTAGCAGTGCACATACGTCTCCCTCGCTGCCGCTGCGCCGGGATCTGCCGCCGCACGCGCAGCGGCTGACTCTGATTCGAGAACCACAAACGTCCGCACGCCGGAGCGGAGCGAGCGTGAGGCGCGGACCAGGGGCAGGCGCGCCTGTGTGTGTGTGTGTGTGTGTGCGTCGCGTGTATGTGTGTGCGTGCGTGTGTGTGTGTGTGCGTTTGTGTGTGCTAGCGAGAGTGCACCCGTTCGTGCACGTGAGGGCGTGGGTGTCGGCACTGCTGCGTACCTCAGTGGTGGACGTCACCCACACCAGGTCCTCCGCAAGGCTCAGGCTCGGGTGCTGCGCCTGAGCCCCGGCGTGTGGCGTGTGCACTGCCAGAAGCAGCAGCATCGGGAGCAGCAGCAGCAGCAGGTGTACGGGGCCGGCCGCTGCTGCGTGCGACAGCCGGCATGCGCGCCGCATGGGCACACCCGCGCGCAGCGTGCCCAACTGCTGCTGCAGCTGCTACGCGCGCATGGCTATTACTACCTCATGTCTGTGCCTCCTGGGGTCCTGTCACAAATCTCGAGGCAAGATGGCCTGTGTGTGCTGTGCTGTGTGTACTGTCAGTTGCTCCCCATGCAGCGTCATGCGGCACCATGTGCAGGCAGCATCCCTCTCCCTTCAGTGATCTGAGCCAGCACGCATGTAATTGCTTGAATCTGGATCTCTGGATGTGTTGTGTGTTGTGGGGGGCTGTTGAAAGCTTGCGCGTTCAAGTGGGGAAGAGTGGGCAAAATGTGATATATATACTGGGATCCAAGCTCACGCATTCCCACAATTCTTCCTCTTTTAAGATGCCCTCCGCTTTGTTTTGTTCGTAGCACAACACAGTGGGCGACGGCGGAGAGTGACAGCTACCGCAGCTGCGCCATCGGTGTTGCGCCATGCGGCGTGCTCCCTCGCTGAACACAACCTCCGCTTCCGTGGCCGTGCTGCTCGCGGTGGCACTGCTGTTGGGGCCGACCACGTGGGTGGTAGCAGACGACTCTGTAGACGGGCCCATTGTGAAGCAGGCGGATCAGCATGCGGGGCACGGGCTGGCGGTGGCAGGGCAGCAGCTGGAGGATATCGGCGTGCACGCGGCGGACGATGTGGCAGGGCCGGTAGTGAAGCTACCAGACCAGCTACTCTCCGAACGAGACCAGGACGAGGAGGATGCGGGCGTTGTGACTGTGGCGGAGCAGGTAGCGGAACAGGTGCATGAGACTGCCCAAGCGGTAGCTCAAGCAGTGGACAAGGCGCTGGTGCAGGTGTGCCATGCCCGTTTGCATGCGTGCATGCATGCGACACCATGCAGCGTGGGACACGCACCCGCACACCATGCATGCCAACAGGACTCAGTCAGGCAATCGGGCACCCTCCTAAGTGCTGTGCAACATCACTGGCCCGTCCCTCGTAGAGCACACAGCAACAAACACGCATCGCTAGGCCTACTCATTGGATCAGATCCACTGTCAGATCCTCACACACAAACACACACACACACGCGCACGCACGCAGGAATTTGGCAATGGGACAGCAGAAGCCGAAGGCAAGGTCTACGAGGCGGCAGTCGCAAAGGCGAACGCTGCTGCCGCTGCTGCTGCTGCGGCAAACGCCACTGCGGCCGCCGCTGCTGCTGCAGCGGTGGCAGGCGACGAGGGCGACGAAGGTAGACATTGTGCAACGTGGCCATTGCCACGTTTACTCGCACGAGGGGTTCTGTGCGAAACAAGCGCAAACAACTGTCCCACCGCTGCATTCGCAGGCCTCACAGCGGCCGAAACCGAATCCGCCGCCACAGCCGCAGACGCAGACGAAGGGGGCGAGGCCAGCACCGTAGACCACAAACCTCACTCGGTGGTTCCTTTACACGCCGATGCCTCAACTTCTAACAATGCCATTGCTGCACGTGTGGTGCGCAGGCCTCACCGCTGCCGAAACCGAATCCGCCGCTGCATCAGCAGCGACAGCAGCAGCAGCAGCAGCCGACACCAAGGTCGAGGTCAGCACAGAGACCAACACCGTCGAGACTGTCGTTCGCATCAGCAGCGGCAGTGCAGCAGGAGGAGGAGGAGCAGGAGGAGGAGAGGGGGCCAGCGGGGAGAAAGCTGCCCAGGGAACGCCCAAGGTGAGATCGGGCAGGCAGACAGATAGACAGACAGACGGACGGACGGACGGACGGACGGACGGACGGACGGACGGACGGACGGACGGACGGACGGACGGACGGACGGACGGACGGACGGACGGACGGACGGACGGACAGACAGACAGACAGACAGACAGACAGACAGACAGACAGACAGACAGACAGACAGACAGACAGACAGACAGACAGACAGACAGACAGACAGACAGACAGACAGACAGACAGACAGACAGACAGACAGATAGAAACATGCACAAACACACACATACATGCACACACGCACGCACACACACACACACACACACACACTTTCAAACAACGCAGGCGGGGGCCCCGGCAAGCGAGGGCGGAATGGATGCATCACTCGATCGCATCATCGACTCGCATGACAACGAGTTTGTTCTCTCAAAGAAGGGCGGAGCGACGGCGCTCACGATTGACCCGCAGGTGTGGAATGTGGGAAGTGTGGGACGTGGTTTGGGGGGGTTGGGGTGTCGGGGGGGTCCTGTGACAACGAGTTCTTTATCTCAAAGAGGCGCTGACAATTGCCCCTCAGGTGTGGGCCTTGGGAAGTGTGGGAGGTGGTGGGGAATTTGATGTGTGGGTGTGTGGGTGTTCCCATGACAAAGAGTTTGTTCTCTCAAAGAAGGGCGGGGCGACGGCGCTCACAATTGACCCGCAGGTGTGAACTGTGGAAATTGTGGGAGGTGGTGTGGGGGGTTTGGATGTGGAGGGCGGGTTTTGTCCTCTCGCTCAGCTGTGGACCCCTCTCTGCCTCTGTCTCTCTGTATTTCTCTCCCTCCCTCCCTCCCTCTCTCTCCCTCAATGTCTTACTCTCTCTCTCATTCTCTCTCTCTCTGTATGTCTCTCTCTCTCTCTCCCTTACTCCCTTACAATCTCTTTACCCACACACCGCAGCTCGTAACCGACCTAACCGTCGTCATCGCCGCAGCGGCATTCTTCGGCCTCCTCTTTGAAGCCATGGGCCAACCGACGATCAACGGCTACCTGGTGGCTGGGGCAGCAGTTGGACCGGGCGGGTTGGGGCTGGTCAAGGTAAATGTGTGTGGCAGTGTGTCGGGTGGTGGTGGGAGGAGGGGGGGCAGCTCACGTCAAGTTCAAGTATACTGGCAAACACCTGCCAAGGCAGACAGTCGTCGTGCGTGTTTGTGTTGAGATTCGACGTCTGCCTGGTGGCTGGTGCAGCAGTTGAACGGGGACGAGTTAAGGTGCGTCTTTCACTGAATTTAAAATTCGAAATAGTGTGTACACAGGGAGGGGGCCGGAGTGGTGCATGCGCGCGGGCAGGGGGGGGGCTGCCGCGGGGTTGCCCGACATGACGCGCGCCTTTCGCCCGACGGTTTGTCGCCTTCCTTTGCAAACACGGATTCCACTGCTCTCTCGTTACTGCCCTTCTAACAAATTGTCGCTTCCTCGTCACCGCACAAAAGTCGCAGGAGCTTGCTTGTCCAGGTCGGAAGCGTGGCAAAGCTGGGCGTGCTCTTGCTGCTCTCGTCCACACGCACACACGCACGCACGCACACACACACACAGGAGCTGGTCCAGGTCGAGAGTGTGGCGCAACTTGGTGTGTTCATGCTGCTGTTTGGACTAGGCATGGAGCTGTCTGTTACGCGCGTGCGCTCTGTGTTGGGCGTGTCGATCGTGGGTGAGTGGCAGACGTGGCCGCAGGATCCACCAGCAGCAGCTGCGCCAGCTCCCTGCCAGGCGTTTGTGTGTGTGTGTGTCACACCCTGCTATGTGTGTGTGTATGTGTGTGCGTTGCTGTTTGGGCTCGGCATGGAGCCTTCTGTTACGCGCGTGCGCTCAGTGTTGGGCGTGTCGATCGTGGGTGAGTACCCCCCCCCTCCGTCTCCCTCCATCTTTCACTCTCGCAATCTTTCTCTCCTCCTCGCCTCCTTACTCACTGTCTCATTCTCCATCAGTCTTTACATGGCAGCGTCCAGATCTGTCTTGCGATTCTCAGGCGTCGTTGTCACTCCCTCGCCTTCTGTCCCTCACTCTCCCTCACTCTCTCACTCTCCTCCCTATCGCTCCCTCACTCCCCCCCCTTGTCTGACTCTATTTTTCTCCCTCCATCTCCCCCCCCCCTTGCTCTTTCCCTCACTCTCCTTCAGTCTTTAGGTGGCAGCCTCAAGATCTGTCTCGCGGTGCTCATCAGAGGCGTTGTGTCACTCCCTCACCCCCCCTCACTCTTTCCCAGTGGCACGAGTGGCTCTGGCGTTGTTGTCACTCCCTCCCTCATCCTTTCTCAGTCCCTCTCCCACTCTCCCTCACCCCCCTTCACTCTCTCTCTCCCTCCTGCACCTTCCCTCCCTCACTCGCTATTTCAGGCGGCAGCCGCCACGTATGTGCATCGCCTCCCTCCCTGCCCCCCCTCACTCTCCCTCAATCTTTCCCTCGCTATCTTTCGCACTTTTAGGTGGCAGCCTCCAGATCTGTCTCGCTATGCTCATCGAAGGCGTCCTGTCAATCCTTCACTCACCCTCACTCTTTCCCTCTCTCTCCTTCACTCTTCAGGCGGCAGCTTCCAGATCTGTCTCGCGATGCTCATCGGAGGCGTCGTGTCACTCCCTCACTCTACTCTCCCTCACTCTTTCCCTTACTCTCCCTCACTCCTTCCCTCACCCTTCCTCACTCTTTAGGCGGCAGCCTCCAGATCTGTCTAGCGATGCTCATCGGACGCGTCGTGTCACTCCGTCCCTCACTCTCCCCCACTCTTTACCTCACTCACCCTCACTCTTTAGGCGACAGCCTCCAGATCTGTCTCGCGATGCTCATCGGAGGCATTCTTGTCACTCCCTCACTCTGCCTCACTCGCTTACTCTCCTCCCTATCCCTCCCTCACTCCCATCCCCTCTCTGACTGTATCCTTCTCCCTCTCTTCCACTCACTCTTTCTCACCCCCCCCTCACTCGATCTTGCAGGCGGCAACCTCCAGATCTGTCTCGCGATGCTCATCGAAGGCCTCGTGTCACTCCCTCACCCACTCTGCCTCACTCTTTCCCTCACGCTCCCTCACGCTTTAGGTGGCAGCCTCCAGATCTTTCTCGCGATGCTCATCGGAGGCGTCGTTTCAGTGTACATGTGCGACTCGGAGGCAGCACCCGGCCTTTTTGTCGGCGCTCTGCTTTCGATGTCATCAACCAGGTGCGTGAGGGAGAGGGACAGAGTGTGTGTGGGGCGCGGTGTCAGAGCCCGTGTGTGTGTCTCTGTATCTGCATGTGCGGCTCGTTTGTTGGAGCGTTGCTTTCGATGTCATCTACTAGGTGCGTGTGTGCGTGTAGTGGTGGTGGTGATGCGTGCGTGTGCGTGCGGCACGTGGCCTTTTTGTCGGCGCTCTGCTTTCGATGTCATCAACCAGGTGTGTGTGTGCGTGCGTGCGTGCGTGTGTGCGTGTGTGTGCGTGCGTGTGCGTGCGGCACGTGGCCTGTGTGTGTGTGTGTGTGTGTGTGTGTGTGCGTGTGTGTGTGTGTGTGTGCGTGTGTGTGTGCGTGGGTGGGTGCGTGGGTGTTTCATTTATGTGTGTGTGTGTGTGTGTGTGTGTGTGTGTGTGTGTGTGTGCATGTGTGTGTGCGTGTGTGGGTGTAGGTGGGTGGGTGTACATGTGAACATGTGCGACTCGGAGGCGGCCCCGGGCCTTTTTGTTGGCGCTCTGCTTTCGATGTCATCAACAAGATTTATGAGGTGTTCTGGTGGTGGTGTGTGTGTGTGTGTGTGTGTGTGTGTGCGTGCGTGTGCGTGCGTGCGTGCGTGTGCGTGCGGCACGTGGCCTGTTTGTCGATGCTCTGCTCTCGATGTCATCAAGTAGGTGGGTGTGTGGGTGGTGGTGGTGGTGTCGTGTGGGTGTGGTGGTCGTGCCGGTGTGTGGTGGTGATGATGCTCGTGCGTGTGGACACATGCAACCCTGCGCCCTCAAACACACACTCTTGCAGTGGTGGTCAAGTGCCTCGAGGCAATGCACGCCATGTAGACGCACACGCACACACACACACACACACACACACACCTGTCCCCCTTGCAGCGTGATGGATTAATGCCTCGAGGCGAGACATTCCATGCGGACCTGACACACACTCACACACACACCTGCCCCCCTTGCAGCGTGGTGGTCAAGTGCCTCGAGGCGACGCGCTCCATGCGGAGCTGGTATGGGACCATCTGCGTGGGGACACTCATCCTGCAGGTGTGCGGGAACCTAGCCGGAACCTAGCCGAACCTAGCTGGAAGCTAGCCAGAAGCTAGCTGGAACCTAGCCGTAAGCTAGCAATAACCCACAGTGTGTGGGTGGGTGTGTATGTGCGTGTGTGTGTTGTGTGTGGGTGTGGCAGGGCCGTTCAAACAGGTCCGGATCGGACGCCAACGCTCCGAAGGGGCGGCCATCCGGACGCGCGCGGCAGGCTCCGTCCGGTTTTCCGGACGTCAACGCTGGGGCCCGCAGGGCCCAGTCCGGCAAGCCGGAACCCATTTTTTTGCCTCCGTCCGTTTTTATCTCCCCCGGCCCCTCTTCTCTCCTCTCCTCTGGCCTCCGGCACCTCTCGCGACCAGCATTAAATCAGTTCGCATCGCGCGCTGAGGGCCGTGATGCGGAAGAGGCGCGGTGGTTGGTCACACTGTTGCTTGATTCAAGTGTGACCGCCGCCAAGATCCCTCCCCTGCCTGGCTCTGCTGCAGCAGATCATGCCACTATCTAGACTAAGACACAATGTATCACTGATTCTAACACAACCTCCAGACAGGCTGCGCCCCGGCCCCCACTGCATGCATGCGTGCGCCATGCGCAAGAACTCGTCTGGGCGAGCGTGGACTCAAGCCAGCTTGTTTTTGCCCCCCCAGACAGCTGTCATAGACTGCACACGATGCCATTCCGTATGAGGACAACGACTGGGAAGGGCTACGCACGCGTGCGCAGAGGGCGCAGACACACGTGTCCGTACATACGAATACAGAAAAACACCGAGAATCAACACGCTTTGTACTGGCTTTGTACATATAAATTGGCATCATGAATAAGCTAATAATAATAAGCTTATAAGCTAATAAGCTAATAAGCTAATAATAAGCTAATAGGGCTCAATTAACGGAGGCGCGTTCTCGTCGCCGAGCCCTGGACCCAGCAATGCAGCGCTGCTGGTGACGAGGATGTCCGTGCCGCTGACGAGCGGGGTAAAATACGACTGGCCCGGCTCCTGCTAGACTGCCCCTCGGTGGAACACTTCAGGAGCGGCTTGCCCGGCGCTTTCATGGCTTGGCGAGTAGCCGCGGCGCTGCCGCGGCCCGTGCTGGGAGACGGCCCTTATCCTCCCCCCATGCAGGACGCCATGCGGCACCGATCTCGACGAGTTGATCGACGAGCGGAGGAGCTGGCGCCCGTCAATGCATGCTGGACATTGGTCAAGATGGCTGCCCGTGGAGGCGGGCTACCATCACGGCTTCAGCGGTGGCGACCGCCGAGGCAACACAGAGTAAATCCGCTTCACCAATCGCAGCGTTCGTCACCGCGCTCATCCTCGGGGTTGCTCGTCTGCCGGTGACTGGCGTTGGAAGGTCTTCAGGCAGCCTCCATGACAACTCTGTCGTCCATGCACCCCTGGAGGGTGGGACCTGGCCATGCATGAGGCATGGGGCGCCGGCTGAGCCCCATGCAAACGAGAGCTGGACAGCCATGCCAGGCGGGGACCGTTCCAGTCAGCGCCAGTCGGCTCTGCCGGCTTGACTGGCCACAAGGCCACTACTGTGACCCTGAGGAAGGTCCTCTCCTATATGCTCCTTGCCAGACATGTCTCTCAGAGACCGCTGTTTGGGGTAGTCTAGCCGGCGGGAGCGGTAGTCTATCGGCCGGGAGCCGGCGCTACTCTAGTACTTAAGTGTGCTAGAGTATCGGCGGGTATCTCTAGTAGAAGAGTAGCCTGCTTAGCTGGAAACCCGTGTTACTGTTACTGTTATGAATAAGCAGGCTTTGTGATGGTCGAAGGGCTGATGTTGACAGGGAGAGATAGAGGCACTGGAAAAAAAAGTGAGAAAGTCCACACTTTTCACACTTCCGGACGGCCAGCCAGACCCGCGTCCGGGGTCCCGGACGCAGACGCCACCCCACGTCCGGTTTCCCGGACGTGAACCACCACCCTCCTGTACGGCCCTGGGGTGTGGGTGTGTGCGGAGCTGGTATGGGACCATCTGCGTGGGGACACTTATTCTGCAGGTGTGTGTGTGTGTGTGTGTGTGTGTGTGAGAGAGAGAGACGAAGAGAGAGTAAGAGAGAGAGAGTAAGAGAGAGAGTGACAGATAGAGAGAGAGAGGAGATAGCCCCCCCCCCCCCCGGTCGCCAGGAGGCTGAAGCAAAAAATAGCCGTACACACACCACCAACGCTCAACGCGAGTGAAAGAGAGAGTGAAAGAGAGAGAGAGAGAGAGAGAGAGAGAGAGGAGATAGCCCCCCCGTCCTCCCGTTGCCAAGAGGCAGAAGCACACCAGCAACGCTCCCATGCAGGATCGCTGGGCCGGTCATTTCTTCGCCCTCCTCCCCCTCTTCAAGCCCCACAGCCACACACACACAACACGAGAGAGAGAGAAAGAGAGAGAGAGAGAGGGAGAGAGAGAGGCACGCACTCACACACACACGCACACACAAACAGGATTGCTGGGTGGGCCTCCTTTTCGCCCTCCTCCCCCTCTTCAAGCCCCACAGCCACACACGCAACACGAGAGAGAGAAAGAGAGAGAGAAAGAGAGAGAGAGAGGGAGAGAGAGAGAGGCACGCACTCACACACACACGTACACACACACAAACATGACTGCTGGGTGGGCCTCCTCTTCGCCCTCCTCCCCCTCTTCAAGCCCCACAGCCACACACACAACACGAGAGAGAGAAAGAGAGAGAGAGAGAGGCACACACTCACACACACACGCACATGCACACACAAACATGACTGCTGGGTGGGCCTCCTCTTCGCCCTCCTCCCCCTCTTCAAGCCCCACAGCCACACACACAACACGAGAGAGAGAAAGAGAGAGAGGGAGAGAGAGAGAGAGGCACACAGTCACACACACACGCACATGCACACACAAACAGGACTGCTGGGTGGGCCTCTTCTTAGCCCTCCTCCCCCTCTTCAAGCCCCACGTACCCCACCACAACGCCGCTTCGGCCCACCACCGTCAAAGAAAGGAAAAGAAAAAACTTCCAACGCCCCGCCAACGTAATTGCACATGTACGCTCACAACAGGATTGCTGGGTGGGCCTCCTTTTCGCCCTCCTCCCCCTCTTCAAGCCCCACGGACCTCACCACGACGCCGCCTCTGCTCGCCCCGGTGCCGGAGCTGCGCACGAAGCCGCGCACGCTATCGCTGAGGCAGAGAGCTCGGGAGAGCTGACGGCCCAGGCTTTGTTCGCGGTTGCCAAGGTGTGGGGGAAATGTGGAGAGTGTGAAGAATGTGGGGTGTGGAGCAGCTTTTTCGCGACGTCGGAGCGCACGCAATCGAACACGCTTACTCATGAGACAATCAAGTGCAAGTGCTATGCCGCATTGCAACCATTGGATGTATGTCGCCAAACAGCTGGTAATAGAAGCAGCTAAACAAAGCGAAAGACCACGTTTCGCTGCGTTGTACGATGTTTAGATACGTCTAGCCGCTGCTCTTTGGGGGAGTTGCGGAGGCGCCAGCGCGCGCGCGCACACACAAACACACGCACACAAACACACGCACACACAAACACACGCACACACACGATGTAATCTAGGAGAACCTACCTTACGCGATGCTCCTCATCACTCACGAATGCAGGTGCTCTTCCGCATCGCCACCATCGGAGGGATGTCGCTGCTCTTTGCGCGTGTCGCTGGCGCGCCTGCACTCTCGGCGCTCGTTCGACGAGGAAGCAGGTGACAGTGCTTTTGCCTTTCACACACACACGCACACACACGCACACACGACATGGGAAGCTCTAGGCCCTATTCATCTCTAACACTCACGTGTGTGTACACGCACACCCACCCACACTCACACACGCACACACACATTGCAGGGAGCTGGCGCAGCTGCTGATGGTGGGATTCTGCCTCTTGGCAACTTGGGGAGGCGCTGCGTCAGGAATTTCACGAGAGCTTGGTGGGTGCTGTGTGTGTGTGTGTGTGTGTGTGTGTGTGTGTGTGTGCGTGTGTGCGTGCGTGCATGTGTGTGCGTATGCCTCTGAGAGACTTTCCCTCTTGCCTGCAGGCGCCTTCCTGGGAGGTCTGATGGTCAGCGCGGCCGCCGGCGGCGCCATCGCAGAAACCCATGAGACCCAAATGAAGACCTGGAACAATGCATGAAACCCTCAACCCTGAACCTTCTGTCTCAACCTCCTGCAGGCGCCTTCCTGGGAGGGCTGATGGTCAGCGCTGCTGCCGGCGGCTCCGGCGCCAAAACCCCGAGCCGAACAACGCCCCAACCCCTATCATAAGACCTTCATAATGCATGCAAAACCGAATATCACGCAGGGGCCTTCCTGGGAGGGCTGATGGTCAGCGCGGCCGCTGGAGGCGCTGTCGCAGCAGCGCCGTCGCTCACCCCGGGGTGGGGAGCAGGAGGAGGGGACCATCACTCGGGAGAACGAGAGAAGGGTAGGGTGAAACCCAGCCGTGCCACCACGTGGAAAATCCCCTCCCCCTCCCCCCTCCCGCCCTCCTGCCCTCCCTCCTCCCCCCTCCCCCCCCTCCCCCTCCCCCTCCCCTCCCTCTCGCAAGCCCCCCACCCTCCCACTCTCACATACACACACATACGCACACGCTCACACACACACACACACTCTCTCACACATGCACACACCGTGCAGCACCATGCGGCAAAGGCGTGAATGCAAACGGCTGCCTAGAGGCAGGGGGGGGGCGGAGGAGCCGCATGGGCATCAATCAAGGCCAGGGGAGGGGGGGAAATGCACACACACACGCACACACACACACACACATGCACACTCTCACACGCACACACACACACACACTCACTCCCCCCCCCACACACACACACACACCGTGCAGCACCAAGCGGCAAAGGCGTAAATGCAAACGGCTGCCTTGAGGCAGGCGGGGCCGGAGGAGCCGCATGGGCATCAATCAAGGCCGGAGGAGGGGGCGGAGACGCGGACGACGTGCTTGAGCCTCTGGCGGGCAGCGGCGGCAGCGGGGGCGTCGGCGGCGGTGGGGGCATTGGCGGTGGTGGCGGCGGTGGCGCGCATACGAGCGCAACTGAGGCGCTTCAGCACGCGCTCCGCCACAACATCGAGTCCTTCCTAAACGTGACGGTCGCGCTGTTCCTGACGTCGACCGCGCTCATCATCTCGCCTGTGTGAGTTAGGGCAGACGTTTTTTTACTGCCTGCCTGCGTGCCTGTCTGTCTGTCTGCCTGTCTGTCTGTCTGTCTGTCTGTCTGTCTGTCTGTCTGTCTGTCTGTCTGTCTGTCTGTCTGCCTTCCTGTCTGTCTGTCTGGCTGGCTGGCTGGCGGCCGGTCGGTCGGTCGGTCGGTTAGTCGCTCTGTCTGCCTCTCTGTCTCTCTCTGTCTCTCTGCCTCTCTGATTCTGCGCCTCTCTGTCTGTCGATCTCTGTGTCTATCTCTCTGTCTCTCTGTCTTTTCGATCTGTCGGTCTGTCAGTCTGTTTCTCTGACTCTGTGCCTCTCTGTCTGTCGATCTCTTTGTCAGTCTGCTGTCCGTCTCTGTTTTGTTTGCGTTATTGTGTCTGTGTGTGTGCCCGACCCCCCATGCACACACAGAAACCCTTGTTGACGCATACACCCGTGCAAAAACACACACGCACATGCAAACACAAACGCACACACATGTACACACACATGCAAACACACACACACACACACACGGATGCACTGTATAATCGACCACATGCACACACACACACACACACACCAGTGATGCAGAAAGTGTTTTGGCGTAATGGCGGTCTTAAGACGCGCGGAGGCCCCGGCCGGGCCTGCCGGGGTGGCGCGATTCTACGCGGCCATTTTCCCGGGGGCTGCGCCCCCGGACCCCCGCTTTCCAAAGTGTTCTTGTTGGTGGAACGGCAGTTAATGTTTTTTACGCTGCTCCCTCGTTTCTCTTTCTTTCCTTATTTCTTGCTTACTTCTCTTACTTTGTCTTTTCCCTGTGCCTCACAAACATCACAACCACAAACCCACACAAAGCGTGTCGATTCTCGGTGTAAATCAGAGGTGCCCATGATGCAAATCTGCATTTACACTTCACCCCCGCGCCTGCACCGCTCTCTGCACATGCGTGAGTGACTCAGCGTGGATCAGCACACACACTCTGCCCCTACAGCAGACAAGTAGCTCACTTGGGCGTAGCATGACGTGAGGCGCCCCCTCCCCCTCCCCCCTACTGGCGCACGTGCATGCAAGCAGCAGAAGCCAGAGCCACATCGGAATTCTGAATTTGATGGCATCCTTTATAATGTTGGTTTTCAGGCTATGGAAGCAGTCTGGAGGGGGCAAAACAATTGAGCACGCACGCCCAGACGAGCTGTCGCACGTGGCGTGTTTGCATGGCGCACGCGTGTTTGCATGCATGCATGCAGTGGGCGCCGGGGCGCAGCCCCCGCAGGAGAAAAAGAACCAGTAATGCATTGTGTTTAATACTAGAGAATGGCATGACCTGCTGCAGGAGCCAGGGGGGGCTGTTAAACTTAAATCAAGCAAAAGTGTGGCCAAGCACCTCCGCCTCCTCCATCTCCGCCCCCCAGGGTCTAGGCACTCCCGTTGTGTTATGCAAACTACGACGATCTCCGCCCCCCTCCACCGATCATTGAGCGAGCTGAGCGCTGAAAGGCGCTTTACGCGCAAGGCGCCTGAAGGCGCCGCGCTACGCGCGGGTCCCGCCAAACAACCCGAAATTATGCGAAAGCATGCGCGTATAGCCTTTCTGCATCACTGACACTCTCACACACACACACACGCAGCTTCCTGTGGCAGCACGTGCGCACGCTCGCGGTCGGGACGATCGTTGTGATGGCAGCTAAGAGTGCGCTGGTGGCCGGAACCGTGTCGTGGTGGGTGTGGCCCTGACTCTCTTCATTTATATACAAACCGTATTACGGTACGTGTCCCTCTCCCACTCTCTCTCTCTCTCGGCCTCTTTCCCGCTCTTCCTCTATTACTCCCTCTTCCTCTCAAACCTCTTCGTCGATCTCCCTCCCGTCCTCCCTTCCTCTTGTGACGGCAGGTAAGAGTGCGCTCGTGGCCGGGACCGCGTCGTGGTGAGTGCGGCGCTGCCTTTCTCTCTGTCCGTCTCTCCCCCGCTCTCTTTAAAAAAAAACGCATTCCTTGCTCGGGTTTTCCTCTCTAGCAGGTATTCCTCTTTTCTGTCTCTTTCTCTCCTTTCCTCCCTTTGTCCCTCCCCCCCCCCCTCCCTCTCTGTCTCTCCCTCCAGCTCTCTCTCCCAGCGCCCCTTATCCCCTTTCCTTGCAATGGTACCGTAGTGCTGCGTGTACTTGACGTCAAGTGTAGTTCACGTCTTGAAAATTGCCGCCCACAGCCTCTCGTGACACAGTGTTCACGTAGGCCGTCGGCGCTAGCACCCCTCACGTCACCCACTTCACACTTCGCAAAAAAAAAACGCGGCTGCCCGCGCTTCTCAGCTGCAGTTGCAGCTGCAGTGAGGTCGCGCAGGTGTGCCAGGAACTGTGCCATCTGCTGTGCCTGCTGCTGCTGCTGCTGTTGCTGGGCCTGCTGCTGGCCCTGCTGCTGCTGGGCCTGCCTCTGTGGGCTTGGGCGCCACAGGGAAGAAGCTCCTCACAGAGCCCTTTGGAACCGGGCCACACAGCACCGTGCTGACCCTCCGAAAAGGCTACCTGAGGTTGCTCACGCTGCCAGAGCGCAGCGCAGGGGAGCGCGGAGTGCCGACGGCGGAAGCGCGAGGAGAGACGATCATGAACTCCATCCCCTGAGGCAGCTGTGGGTCACCCTGGCTTGCCCCTTCCTGGGGGGGTAGAAGGCGCCAAGGCTCGGTCATGTCTGCTCCAAGGGATAGGCCGGCGTAACAAAGGGCGGCGGCTGGGGGGGGTTGTCCCACACTTCACACTTTTCTCCGAAAACATGGAGTTCACGCCGGCCCCTGCGTCTGACACTGCTGCACATCTCAGTTCACGTCATCATGACGTGAAGTGGGACGTGAAGTACACGTAGCACTACGGTAGCTAAGAGTGCGCCGGTGGCCGTGACCGTATCATGGTGGGTGCGGCCCTTCCTCGCTGCCTGTCTCTGTATTGTTCTGCATATTTATCTCGTTCTCTCTCCCCTATCTTCATCTCTCTCTCCCCCCTTCCTCTCTCTCTCTCTCTCTCTCTCCCTCCCTCCCTGTCTCTCCCTCCCTCTCTCTCTGTCCGTCCCATCTGTCTGTGTCCCTCTGTCACGCATGTGCAAGATCTGTCTGTATCTCCCTGGCTTGGTCGCTCCCCCACTCATCACTCACTCGCCCCCCTCCTGTCAACTAATGCGCCAAGCGTTGCATGTACGCACACAGGTTTGGCCCCAGCTGGCGTGCGAGCTCTGTCAGTCTCCGTCTCTCTCCGTCTCTGTCTCTGTGTCTCTCCGTCTCCCCCCCCCCCCCCGTTGCAACCCAACGCGTTACGCGTTGCATGCACGCACACAGGTTTGGCCACAGCTGGCGTGCGAGCCTGGCCATCGGACTCACGATGGGCCACGTCGGAGAGTTTGCGTTTGTGCTGCTGAGCACGTCCACTCAGATGGGGATCCTGCCGCCCCAGGTGCGTGGGTGTGTGGGGGAAGGGTGTCCATGGGCCCATGTGCACACCTCTCTCCCTCTCTCTCCCCCTCTCTCCCTCTCTCTCTCCCTCCCTCTCCCCCTCTCTCCCTCTCTCTCCCCCTCTCTCTCCCTCGCTCTCCCTCGCTCTCCCTCTCTCCCTCTCTCTCCCTCTCTCTCTCCTTCTCTCCCCTCTCTCTCCCTCTCTCCCTCTCCCTCTCTCCTCTCTCTCCCTCTCTCTCTCCTTCTCTCTCCCTCTCTCTCCTTCTTTCTCCCTCTCTCTCCCTCTCTCCCTCTCCCCTCTCTCTCCTCTCTCCCCTCTCCCCCCCCCCCTCTCTCCCTCTCTCTCTCTCTCTCCCTCTCTCCCTCTCTCTCCCTCTCTCTCCCCCTCTCTCCCTCTCTCTCTGTCCTGTGTGTGTGCTGTGCATATGCTGCGGTTGATGTTCACACAGATGAACATCCTGTCGGCACGCGCATACACGCCACCTCGCCCGATTTCCATCACTCAATCCATCACTCTCTGTCTCTCTTCCTCAGGTGTCCCTGTGATCATCGGCACGTTTCACTGGCTGCTGCGCCCCTCTCTGCCTCTCTGTCTCACTCTCACTTTCCCTCTCACTCGCCCTCTCACTCTCATCGGCACGTTTCACTGGCTGCTGCGCCCCTCTCTGCCTCTCTGTCTCACTCTCACTTTCCCTCTCACTCGCCCTCTCACTCTCATCGGCACGTTTCACTGGCTGCTGCGCCCCTCTCTGCCTCTCACTCTCACTCTCACTTCCCCAATCTCACTCACTCTCACCCTTCCTCAGGTGCCCCTCGCAGTCTCCTTGTGACGATCGGCACTGTTCACCGGCCACTGTGCCCTTCTCTACCTCTCACTCTCACTTCCCCAATCTCACTCTCACTGTCACTCTCACTCTCACTCCCACTCTCACTCTCCCACAGGTGTACCAGCTCCTCCTCGGAGTGACCGCCCTCTCCCTCCTAGCGACCCCCCTCGTCATCATGTGCACGTCCCGGATCCTCCGCGGTGGCGCACTCTCTTTCACCATCTTTCTCTCACTCACTCTCTCACACACTCTCTCTCGCTATCTCTCTCCCTCACCCACTCTCTCACTCCCTATCTTCCTCACTCTCACTCTACCTCAGGTGTACCAACTTCTCCTCGGGGTCACCGCCCTCTCCCTCCTAGCGACCCCCCTCGTCATCATGGGCACGTCCCGGCTACTCCGCGGTGGCGCACTCTCAGACGCCGCGCTCTTCTCGACGACCTCCCCGCTCTCCCCCGCCAGCCTCGCAATCGGTGGCCTGAGTGGGGGCCTCGTCGGCGGCGGAGGTGGGGCTGGCGCAGCGGTGCGGGGCCTCGTGGGGGGTGGCGGAGAAGGGGAGGGCGCGGCGCGGGGGCATAACGCCGCAGGTACCGATGGGGGGGCTGGACCCGGAGCGGGAGGGGGGGGCTTAGTCGGCGGGGGGAGCGCGGCGCGTGGGGGGCAGTTCGGCGGGGTAGTCGGCGGCGCGGGCGGTGTCGGAGGCCTCATGGCCTCGCTGCCGCCGCCGCCGCATGCGGCGCACGAGAAGAGGGGGGAGCTGCCCAGGCCCGGCGGAAAGGCGCACTCGTTCGTGACGGTGTCTCCGGTCACCGGTGGCGTCGGGGGGAGCGGCAGCGACGCTGGGGGTGAGTGCGTGTGGGTACGAGCACTCTCTCCCTGTCTGCCTCTCTCTCTGCCTCTCTCTCTCTCTCTCTCTCTCTCCCTGTCTCTTTCTATCCCTCTCCCACCCTCTCTCTGTCTCTCTGTCTCTCTTGTCTTGCTATCTATCTGTGGTTTTCAGGTGCATGGCATGCTCCCCTGCACCCTTGCACTGCTCGCGCACACGGGGCACTGGTGGCGTCGGGGGGAGCGGCAGCAACGCTGGGTGAGTGCGTGTGACGGGGGCAGCGGTGTGGGTGAGAGCACTCTCTGCCTCTCTGTCTGCCTCTCTCTCTGTCTCTCTCTCTCTTTCTGTCTTTCTATCCCTCCCTCTCTCTTTTACTCTCTGTGGCTCTCTCTCTCTGTATCTCTCTCTCTCGTCTTGCTATCTGTCTCGGTGGTGTTCATGTGCATGGTGTGCTCCCCTGAACCCTTGCACTGCACGCGCACACGGGGCACGTCGGGGGGAGCGGCAGCGACGCTGGGGGTGAGTTAACAACGCTGGGCGTGTTTTGGTGGGTTTACCGCAGACACGGGATTCGCATGTGCAACATATTGGCGGGAGGCTGACGGACGGGGTGGGGAGGGGGGGGGCAGCGTCGAGCACGTGGTGCTTGCCGGCCCTGTAGGGACGCCTCGTTTGCTGACAGGTGGGGGGGTGGTGGGGGGGGGCGCCGTCGGTCTCACCACCTATCTTCTTTGGGATGTTGCAATGCCTTTTGGATCTCCGATCTGATCGGGTAAACTGACTTCGGCTGTCGAGGAAAAAACGTCGTCTTGTCCCACATGCGTGACCCACGACCATTGACTCCATCACCACCACAACCGCTCAGAGACCCGAGTCCACGCCTGGCCCTCATCACTCAAATCACACTGTGCGCAGGGGGAGGGGGGGCAAACGGGGGCGGTGCGCACGTCTGCGGCACGTCTGGCGGCGGCCCGGCGCCACCGCCGCACGACCGGGGCGCGGGGCGAGGCGCGCCCCCGGCACGAGGGTGGGACGGCTGGGGATGGGGGGCACTCGGCGGGGCCGCTGCAAATACTGCTGCCCCGAGCGCGGCGGGCAACCGGCCGCGGACCGCGGCGGCGGCGGCAGCGGCGGCGGCGCAGCTCGAGCGAGGGTAGCAATCGATGTAGGTCGTTACCCGCTCAGCAATTGAACTGAGTGCGGCAGTTCTGCACCCCAAGACCTGCAGGCAGCCGACCGCGGCAGCCACAGCGTCGTAGCTCGAGCGAGGGTAGCGATTGCTGTGGGCCGTTGCCTGCCCAACAATAAAACCACCTGCGGCAGTTCTGCCTCCAAAGAGCCGAAGGCACCCGGCCGCGGACCGCAGCAGCCGCGGCGGCAGCTCGAGCGAGGGTGGCGATTGGTGTGGGTAGTTACCTGCCCAGCGGTTAAACCGACGGCGACAGCGCTGCCTCCCAAGACCCGCAGGCAGCCGGCCGCGGTGGCCGCAGCGTCGCAGCTCGGGCGGGGGAAGCGATCGGCGTGGGTCGTTACCGTGGTCGTTACGAACTCGGCGACCGAACCGAAGGATGCGGTCGCAGGCTGCGGGCGGCTGCAGCGGGTGCGGTGGTAGCAGCTCGGCTCGAGCAAGGGTTGCGAGCGAGGGCTCGGTCGCTGAGTACGCGACCCAGCGACTGGACCGACACCTGCGAGTGCAAGCTGCGGGCAGCCGACTGCGCATGCATGTGGCGGCGGCGACGACGAAGATGATGGTGGTGAAACGCTGCACACGGGCTGGCTGGTAGCGACCCAGGAAACCGGTGGCCTCAGGGGAAGGGTGCAGGAGGTGGGGAGGCGCGGGATGTGAGCGCTACCTAGCGCTATCTAGCTTGACAGGAAAGCAGGTGGCACAGGAGCGTGCTTTGGCCGTGTATTGTGCTACCACTCCGCTTTGTTCGCGATCAGCACACATGACAGCGCAGTTGGACAATGGCGCGCACGGAAGTCAGACACGTGCTTTAAATGAACGGCCCGAGCGCATATGTAATCCTCCAGAAGGCTGGAGGATTACAAACGGCCAAAGTGTGAATGGCAAAAGTGTGAAAAGTGTGGTGGAGTGCACAAATATTCGCGAGGCGTGGTCGCGACTGCCACAACGTACCCACTGTCGATCAATTCGGGCGTGTCTAGCTCGCATACGTGTCACTGCCTCGAATCTTCCTCACCCATTGTTTGTCGCCCACGACAACCCACGACTCCACCACCACGCGTGATCGAGGCGCGCACGCGCTGGCATCGCAACAACACACAACGCGCTGCAAGCCCTGCTGACGTGAGTACGGCGTGACCGTCCGCATTCAAATCCCCCCCATGATGGGCCTTGGGTCGGCCTCGGGCATGCGCGTGCGTCACTGGACATGCGTATGCTCGTGCGTCACTGGACATGCGCATGCGCGTACGTCACTACATCACCACTGCGCCCTGAAGAAACTGCTGCATGGGGCCACGCAGGCCCACGCACATACGCTCACATACGAGGAGGCAACAGAGGAGGAGGAGCAGTAGACTGGTTGGCACGGCCGCATGGCTGCCACATGGGGAGTGTCCCTCCACGCAGCTGCCAAGTCAGGCAATGTGGAGGTCATGCAGGGTCTTGTGAGGGAGGCACATGCGACCGATCCAGACAAGATGACGGATGAGCACATCAGCACCCAACTCGCGACGGCTGCAAGGGCGGGCAAGGTGGAGGCCATGAGCGTGCTGCTCCAGCATGCGGCAGACGCGGCATCCGTGCTGATGTTCAGAGGCTGCTGTGACTTCACCGCCCTCATGTGCGCATCTGAAGGCGGCCATGTGGACGCGATGCGCCTGCTGCTCGACCACCCGTGCGCAGAGCCAGCGGCAATGATGGCGCGTGCAGCCACAGGTGGTGCGACTTCCCTCATTTTGGCCGCTACATACAGCCATGTGGACGCGCTGCGCCTGCTGCTCGACCACCCGTTGGGCAACCCAGCGGCTATTATGATGCAAACGGACTCCAACGGTGAAAACGCCTTCATGGCGGCGATTGTAAACGGCCAAATGGACGCCATGAGAGTTCTGCTCGACCACCTGTCATCCAACCCTGCGGCCATGCTGGCGGCCTGCAACTCCGTTTACGGGCACTCCACGCTCACGCTGGCTGCTTCGTTTTGTGTTGGTCGGCTGCAGGCGGTTGAGGTCGAAAACCCTCCCTCGTGCGCGCCCCTGCTGCTCCTGCTGCACCGTGTTCCCATGGCCCCGCAGCTGTGCGAGTCCCACCAGGCACGCATGACCAAGGTGATGCAGGCGCTCTTCCAGAAGTACCCGCAGGAGTGCGACGAGCCAGTGGACCTGTTCAGCGTCGACCATCCCAACAACGCACGCGACGAGTGCGTGCGCCTGCTGCTCGAGCACGGCGCCGGTGGCTACAACCCCAGCAGCCCTGTGATGAGGCGCATCATCAGCGAGCGCTGCGCGCTGGCGCGCGCGCCGCAGCTCCTCAACGAGGCCGTCATGGGCGTGGCGATCGCGCGGCAGCAGCAGTAGCCAACCCAGCATCACGACGCGGCATGAGCTCATGCTGTGCAGCCGCTGTTGTCTCGCATGCGCTGCGCCGAGGCCGAGGCCGTGCACGTGCATACATGTCGAGACCGGGGCGCTTTGGCCGAGGTCGAGAGTGCGCTGCTGAGCCTGCTGGGGATGGCCTGCTGTGGAAACAAGGGATGGATTCGAGTGGGAGCGGGGGAGACAGATTGCTGTGGCGTCGAAAGGGATGCACGCACGCAGCAGGTTGTTTGGATGGGCTGTTACCACGTCTGTTGGTGTCTGCTGTGTAAGATCAGTCCGCACTGTTGCTGCTGCTGCTGATGATGATGCAGCGAGTCTCACTCCTGAATTCCTGCAGGAGTGCGAGCGCACTTCCTCGTCGATGTTTGCGTGCGTGCACGCTACAGTGAGCGTGCGTGCTTGTGTGCGCTGGTTTCAGGCGCGCGCCACAGCTTGCATCACGGAGAAATCCGCCAGTCGCCTCCAGGAGCTCCCAGGAGTCACCCACCAGACGACACACACTGCCACATCCAGGGAGGCTCCCTAGGCTTGGCAGTGGGAGGGATGGCATCGTCCCATGGGCAATGGGCACTTCTAGGGTATGGCCTTTCAAATGCGGCGTCCGCACCAACTCCTCCCTCACGGGATAAACACGCAGTCAGTCGTTGTCTCGCCGTTCTGTGGGCGGGCCACGCAGGCGCACACTCAGTGACTGCTCGTGGTGGTGGTGGGAGGGGGGGGGGGCGCTACACACCTTCCTTGCCCCACACTATCGGCCGTGACTCCCTAGTTGATCAGCACATGGTCTGGCGTCGTCGTCGTTGAAAGCGCAATACAACGTGAGCGCCTCTAAAACCTGAGTTTACACACAAGGCCCGGAAACGCTAGTAGCCAGCAAGGCTTGCACACACAGCCCCCCCATCCCAGTCCCCCGGTGTGACGAACCGAACTTCGCACGGAACTGAGCCCTTCCCAAGAAATGCAAAGTGTGGAAAGTGTGAATAAAATATCCACAAAGGATGGGCACCACTGCCAGGCCAGGGGCACGCAGGTGGAGGCGGCGACGCTCCCTCCTGCTGCCCACATCACCACGGATGGCACCATCACCGCGGAGCGCCGCGCGGCGGACGCGGCGATGATGCGGCTGGTGGCCGGGTACCTGAGCATCATGCAGGCTGTGCAGCAGCTCGGGCTCGACTTCAACATGCAGGCCATGCAGCCTGCCACCATGCAACCGGGCGCCGCGGGTGGGAGAGCCAAGCGCTCCTACGCCGCGGCTGCCTCACCTGTCCTCAAGGGGGCGGACTCGCCGCCGGCCGCGCCGCTGGCCGCGCCGCCCAGGCAGTGCCGCTGGCGGTCCCTGGCGGCTTTCCAGCGCGACCGGCGCACCTTCATCCTGCACGTCACCGCCGTGGCCAGTGCCGGCTCGGCTGTGGCCGTGGTGCACAGTGTTCTCCAGTCCCTGCCGGGCAAGTGGGCTGATGGCCTCGGGCCGAGCTCCCTTGACCAGGTGGTGGACGCCAACTTCCTCGGCGCGCGCCCCGACAGCACCGGCGGAGCTGCTCGCATCCTCTTCACGGTCGGCTCGGCCGACGTGGCTGGCGCGGTGGTCCGCTCTCGCTGTGGCCTGAAGGGCTCGGGCTCCTCCATCTTCGAGGTGCTAAGTGACAGCGAGCGGGCGCAGCACAAGGCGCTGTGGCCGGCATACGAGGCGGCCCGCGCAGCTGGGCAGAAGGCCCAGTTCCGCCGGGCCCGCCTGTTTGTTGACGGCCTGCTTGTGCCCGCGCCTGCGAGCTGAAACCCTGCCTGCCTATTGAGGCCCCAGCTTTCGCTGCTGGCCTGTTTCTGACTTTCCAAGCCGTATGTGGCTTGTCAACATTGGCGGGCTATGCGAGTGTCCAACCCTGTCCAGTGCTTTTGTGTGGGGGGGAGCCTAACTATATGTGTGTACTCCCCGGGGTTTCCTTGCGGACCGGGGTGTTTTGGCTTGAGGGTCCCTGACGTTTTCTGGCTCTGGTTTTGCCCCTTTGCAGGACCCGCTTACGCGATGCAACCCTCCAGCAGGGGGCAATGCTACCTTTGTCAGGGGGGGGGGAGAGGGATGGTGCTGAGGCACTCCGGGCCGTGTGGGGCCCCGGGGGTGGCGGAGGAGTTGAGGTGGGAACGAGTTAGGGGCGTGCCGCCTCAGTGTTTGTCGAGTGTGGACATGGGCTCGCATTCCCGCACCTGGCTCTCAGAACCGTGTGGGTAGTATTTCTTTGCGGTTCGTCACAACGGGGGACTGTGCTGGGGGGCTGTGTGTGATCGCCTCGCTGGCTGTAGCTTTTGGGTTTGTGTTTTTACTCAGGGTCTAGGCGCTCCCGTTGTGTAATGCAAACGACGACGACGACGACCACTGCCCCAACGCGCACATTATCCATCAATCGGCGTGTCTAGCTCGCACACGTGCCACATGCTCGCAACTGCTTGGCTTACTCGTCCCAGTGTTTGTACTCGTCCCAGTGTTTGTGCTCGTCGCCGACCTGCGTTGCTCGTTGCCGACAAGCCACGACTCTACCACATGTCGTCATTACAGCACACGCTTCAACGTGAGCACCGCGTGTTGTTCATTTGCATTCCAATTCCGCTCTCATGGCGCCTCGGGCATGCGTCACTGTGTCACCACTGCGCCCTAAAAACTGCGCCACGTGACGCAGGATACGGCCAGAGTTCACACAGGGCATGATGGCAGCACGGGATGACACGACAGGACAGTGCCTGCCTAGTGGGGCACTCGCGCCGTCCCCAGCCCACCCCGGGGTTGGGCCAAGAGCAAGCGCAAGCCTGTGTCGAGCCAGCCAAAGGGCAAGCGCAAGTCTGCGTCGGGGCGGACCAAGGACGGCAGTGACCTCCTAGGCAAGACCGTGTTTCTGCCGGGCACGTGAGAGGACGGGAGACGAGGCGTCAGGACACGCACTTTTTGGGTTGAAATTCGCGCAATCTCAACCCGATTTGCCCGCCCGAATCGGGCAATCTCAACCCAAACGTGCACTTTGTCAGGTTGGTTGCAAAAACACTGGCGCTGCCAGTCTTGGGGCCCGAGTTCTCAAGCAACACCCTGCCCCAAGTGATTTCCTTTTCGGCTCTCCGCAGCCATTTGGCTGTATTAAGGCAGTAATTTGACCTTGAACACAGGTCCAATCATCCATTGGATTGTCATGGCTGTGGAGAGCCGAAAAGGAGATCACTGCCCCCCCTCCCCCGCGCCCACACGCCAGTGATTTCCTTTTCGGCTGTCTACAGCCTTTTGGCTGTATTCCGGCTGAACTGTGACCTTGAACACAGCTCAAGCCATTCAGTGGATGGTTAGTCTGACGAGCCCACCAGACAGAGCTCGTCTAGAGCTTTCAAGTGACCTATGTATGAGGACCAACGACCAACGGGAGGTCAACGGTCAACGTGGTCAAAGCAAAATCCGGCTGTGGAAAAATCATGAAAATAAAATCACTGCTCGGGCCCCTCGCCCCCTTCTCCCATGAGGGCTACTGCTCGGAGCTGGTTGAGCTCAGTTGTGCAAAGTCTCTTCTCCCTGTCCCCTCCTGCCTGACACCCCAACACATACCACTGCCCTCTGGCCTTTGGCTCACGCACACCTCGACCCCCTGCCACCCTGCGCGCATGCAGCGAGTTCTACGAGTCCGGCCTGCGTCCGAAATGAGCTGGTCGTGCTCAGTCGTGCCAAGTCCCCTCTCCCTGTCCCCCCATGCCTGACACCCCAACACAAACCTCCGCCCTCTGCCCTTCGGCTTTAAGCACACCTCGCCCCCCTGCCACCCCTGCGCGCATGCAGCGAGTTATACGAGTCCGGCCTACGCCCAAAATACATCATCGGGTCCATCGTCTTCCACGACAATGACAACAAGGGCTGCATGATCGTGCGCATAAAGGAGGACAGCCGGCAGTTCTTCTATCCCGTGGGGTCGCTGCGCCCGTGGGCAGCAGCCGCAGCGGCCGCAGCGGGCTCTGATGCCGAGTCGGTGCGCAGGGGTGTGTGTGTGGGGTGCGTGTTTGTTTGTGTGTGTGTGTGTGTGTGTGTTCGTGGGCAGCCGCAGGGGGCGCAGCGGGCTCTGATGCCGAGCTGGTGTGAAGGGTCTGCGAGCATGCTTGTGTGTGTGTGTGCGTGCGTGTGTGTGTTTGTGTGTGTGTGTGTGTGTGTGTGTGCGTGTGTGTGTGTGTGTGTGTGTGTATGTGTGTGTGTGTGTTTGTGAGTGTGAGTGTGTGTGTGTGTGTGTGCCCATGGGAAGCCGCAGCAGCCGCGGCGGGCTCTGATGCCGAGCCGGTGCGCAGGTTCTGCGTGCATGTGTGGGGGGAGTGCGTGTTTGTGTGTGTGTGTGTGTGTGTGTGTTTGTGCCCACTGTGTACCTGTGGGCAGCCGCAGCGGCTGCTGCGGGCTCTGGTGTCGAGCCGGTGCGCAGGGTCTGCATGCATGTGTGTGTGTGTGTGTGCGCATGCGTGTGTGTGTGTGTTTTGTGTATGAGCGCGAGAGATTGTGCGGGAAGTTTGTAACCCCCGCGCGCGCCCACACCAACGGTAACGAGCGCGCCCTTCCCCCGCACCCCTTCATGAATACCCCCCCCAAATACGCAGCCTTGGGTCGAGGAGGACGAGGAGGGGGGGGGAGGCAGAGGCGGAGGAGGAGGCGGAGGAGGAGGAGGGAGAGGAGGGGCAGGGGGGGGAGGAGGAGGGTGAGGGTTGCAAGCACGCGCGCACGCTCTGTGAGGCGGTGACTGTGGGTGCGGCGACGCTGTCAGGCCCAACCACTGTGTCTGTCACGCCCATCGACACGCCACCGCTGCAACCTAGTGGTGCACCGGGCAGCCCTGGCGGTGACGGTGGCAGTGGCAGTGGCAGTGGCGGTAGCGGGACCGGTGGCAGTGATGGTGGCAGTGGCAGTGGCGGCGGCGGTGACGGTGGTAGTGGCAGTGGCGGTGGCGGCGGCGGGGCGGACGCCGCAGCAGCAGCTGGCGCTGAAGCTTCCATGATCACGGACATCCGGCGCTTCGGCGCGTTTCTGCCGAAGCGCCCCGCCGGTGCCGCCGGCAGTGGCCGCCACGCCAAGACGGCACGCCTGCAGCACGTGCGCAATGGTGGTGTGCAGCAGGCGCAGCAGCAGCAGCAGCAGCAGCAGCAGCAGCAGCAGCGGCAGCCTCCGCCGCCACCGGCCGCGGTGCACGATAGCGTCACGACTTCTGGAGCGGCGGCCACGGCGGCCTCTGCGCTTGTGCTCGTGCCGCCGCCTCAGCAGTGGCCGCCTCCACAGCAGGCACAGCAGCAGCAGGCGCAGCAGCAGCAGGTGCAGCAGCAGCAGCAGCAGCAGGCGCAGCAGCAGCAGGCGCAGCAGGCGCAGCAGGCGCAGCAACATCATCATCAGCAGCAGCAGCAGGCGCAGCAGCATCAGCAGCATCAGCAGCAGCAGCAGCAGGCACAGCAGCAGCAGCAGCAGCAGCAGGCTTTCAACAGCGACACAGGTGCGTTCTGGCCTGTTCATGTTCTCCCGCATGCACGCGCACATGCGCACTAGCACACACATGTGCGCATGCGCACTGACGCACAGGCGTGCGTGCACACATGCACCCTTAGGAGCAGCTGCAGGGAGACGCAAGGGCCGGCCGCCGGTCAGGTGGGGTGTGGGCCCCTCACTGCAGCAGCAGCAGCAGGCGCAGCAGCAGGCGCAGCGGCAGGCGCAGCAGCAGGCCCAGCAGCAGGCGCAGCAGGCGCAGCAGGCACAGCAGGCGCAGCAGCAGGCACAGCTGCAGGTGCAGCAGGTGCAGCAGCAGGTGCAGCAAGCGCAGCAGGCGCAGCAGGCGCAGCCGGCGCAGCCGGCGCAGCCGCAGGCGCAGCAGGCGCAGCAGGCGCAGCATGTCCTGGTGCAGGAGGTGCAGGAGCAGGCGCAGCAGCAGACGCAGCAGCAGCAGCAGGCGCAGCAGCAGCAGGCGGAGGCACCTTAGATCACGCGAAGCGCGAATGGCGAGGAAGCTCCCTCGGCTGCGTCTGGAAGTGAGCCACCTGGCACTGCGGCGCCGGGTGTGCATGATCAGGCAGAGGTGTTAGGCACGGCGCACATGGCAGTGGTGCCAAGCGGCGGGGCAGGTGCGGCCGCAGCAACAGCGGAGGTGGGCGCTGAGCGGCCGGCCATGCAGACGGTGGCACATACAGGTTGTGCAGCCGGTGCAAGCACCGCTGGAGCGGCCACTCAGCAGGTGTGCACTGAGCGGTCGGTCATGCCGGCGGCGACTCGGCAGGCGGAGGGCACGGCGCGGACTGTGGCTTCTGGCGTAGTGCAGCTGGTGGCTGAAGCGAGGCGCAGAAAGGCTACCGCCGCTGCTGCCGCAGCCAAGGCGACTGCTTGGAGAGAGGCGGTTGAGGAGGCAGCAGCAGCAGCGGAAGCCGCCGCAGCGGCGGAAGCCGCCGCAGCAAAGGAAGCTGCCGCAGCGGCGAAAGCCGCCGCAGCAAAGGAAGCCGCCACCGCCGCAGCAGCAGCAGCAGCGGAGACAGCAGCACAGAGGCTGGCAGCGCTAACAGAGGAGGCATTCGAACAGGGTGGCCCAACCGCAATCCCTACTCCTGAGGCGCACAAGTGAAGGCGGTCACAACGCCTGAGGCGGCCGGGGGTGCACCTCAGCCGGCACCCAAGGAGTCAAGGGCGCGCCTGAGGCGGCGCCTCAGGCGGTCGGAGCGCAAGTGGAGGCGCCGCCTCAGGCGTTGTGAATGTGGTAGGGCGCAGCTTTGTGAGGGTGGCTGCAGACAAGAGGGGAGGGGAGACAAGAGGGGAGGAGGTACATTTTACAGTACGCACCCTCGGGGCGTGGGGTTAAGGGTCCTGCCTAACACGGCTAGATGCCATTACGACGAAAGGGGAGAAGGGAGACTGGTAGGGCGTAGCATAGGTGGCAGGTGAGAAGTGAGGCGAGGGCTGGCCACAGCTGTTTGCACATCTGAGTGTGGGGTAAGGATGGGGTACACGCCGCGGCTGGACATTGGGAAGGACCAACTTTGTGTGCCTGCCCGTGTGGTGCGTGCAGCCGCTGGCTACAGTTCACACTCTTGCGGTCTTCTCAGTCGAGGATTGCGAGCAGCGGGCGGGGTGCAGTGTTAACGGGAATGGGGCATGGCACGCAGTGACGTCTGCAGGGATGCGCTCACACGTGGAAGACACACATTCCACCGTCGGTTGACTTTGTGCAGTCTGCACCGCTCCTTCGGCTCTCCCCAAACCTCACAGGAGCATGCCCCCCCGTGCATGTACAAATCGCACCACCCGAATGTCCCCCAGGGGTCCCTGTGGATACCCGTGTCATCATGCATGTCGTTGGCAACGACTCGTTGCGGGCGTGATGGTGTCAAGACACGTCACAGCCGCGGTAGCTGCAGGCAACCACACACTGCACACACTGCCATCATCCACGCCCTTTGAACACAGCACATTGGCAGTGCCAGAGGGAGGATGATCAGGGGCCCCTATGATCAAGCAACCGAAACGTGCCTACACCCACCGGTCCACACCTGCTTCATCGTGGACCATTCCGTCGCACGTAGGCGCACGCACACTCGCTAATTCAATAGGCGGAGGAGGAGGAGCGCCAGCAGACGGCTGCTCAAGCAGGGCAGGTCGAGGTCATGTGTGTGCTGCTTCAGCATGCGGCCGACCCTGCAGCCATGCTGGCGGCCCGCAACGGCGTCAACGGAAATTCCGCGCTCACGCTGCCTGCTTTGTTTGCTGTTGGTCGGCTGCAAGCGGTTGGGCTCGAAAATCCTCTCGTGCGCGCCCCTGCTGCTCCTGCTGCGCCGTGTTCTCATGGACCCGGAGCCGTGCGAGTCCCACCAGGCATGCATGACCAAGGTGGTGCAGGCGCTCTTCCAAAAGGAGCCGGTGGAGTGCGACGAGCAAGAGGACCTCTTTGGCGTCGGCCAGCCAAACAACGCACGCGACGAGTGCGTCCGCCTGCTGCTCGAGCATGGCGCAGCTGGCTACGACCTAACCAGTCCTGTGATGCGGCGCATCATCAGCGAGCGATTCGCGCTGGCGCGAGCGCCGCAGCTCCTGAACAAGGCCGTCCTGTGCGTGGCGATCGCGCGGGAGCAGGCATGGCGCAACGTGCCGCGAAACCAAGCTGCGGCGTGCATGGCTGCCCCATGCGGTCTGTGCTGGCGTCAGTGCGCTGCTGATGCTGTTAAGCGGGGAGGTGGCTTCCGCACGTGGCACGCCTGGTGGTTCATCAAGTTACATGTTGGGTACTACATTGTCGGGAACATTCGCAAAATAAGCCATATAAAAAAGCAGGCTCATATGAGCACACGTTGAAAGCTGAGCACTGTTTACAGATTTCGGTTGCAACGCGATGACATTCAAGCAACAGGGCTGCGCGGCTCGCTATATACAGAATGTGGTCGCGTGCAGAACAGCTGGATCACCGGTCTAATGCTCCATGGTGTTCACCAGGCACCCCTTCGAATTCACCGGTCTAATGCTCGATGGTTTTCACCAGGCACCCCTCCGAATTCTGGAGGATCGTCACGATGATGACTTAGCAGCTCTCGACGGCAGTTGTCAACGTCTCAACGGCATTTGTCGACGGCATTTGTCGACAGTAGTTGTACGTAGCAGGCGTCCACCCGCCTTACCTGTCCATCGTGAAGTTGCACAGAGCGCCGTTGGTGTTCTCCATGCAGCGCTTCTTGAGCATGGTCAGGATAATGACGGAGAAGTTGTCAATCGCGGTCGAGTACCCGGCAGGGTGGTCGGCGTGCAGCTCGTGCGACTCGTACACAAACGTGCCGTTGCTGTGGACGGCGATGGGCATCGAGTTGTAGTTGGAGTTGCCGCGCATGTTGACGAAGGGGACCGGGCGCGTGGTGTACTTGTTGTACGCGGCCATCGCCTTGCCGAAGCCGATCGCCTCCATCGCGTTGGCGAACACGACGTTGGAGGGGTTGTAGTCCGACGTGTTGGTGCCGAGGTTGAGGGCGAGGGCAGACAGGTTGAGGTTGACGGCCTGCGCAGGGTGGCGACAAGAGACAAGAGACAAGAGAGAGAGGTGTAAAGAGGGAGAGTGACAAGAGAAAAGAGAGAGGGGTGTTGAGAGGGAGAGTGATAGACGCTGCTGCTGCTGCTGCTGCTGCTGCTGCTGATGATGATAATGGGTGTCTGTGTCTTTCTCTGCTTAGGATTTCTCCCGGGTTGAGGTTGACCATTTGCGCAGGGTGGCGACAAGAGAGAGAGAGGTGTTCAGAGGGAGAGTGATAGATTCTGCTGCTGCTGCTGCTGCTGCTGCTGTCGATTATGGGTGTCTGTCTGTGTCTTTCTCTGCTTACGATATCTCTCAGGTTGAGGTTGACCGCCTGCGCAAGGTGGCGACAAGAGAGAGAGAGAGAGTGGTTAAGTGGGAGAGGGAGAGATGATGGTGATGATGATGGATGTCGACCGGGGCCGTACGGGGGGGGGGGGGCTGCGCAGAGTGGCGACACGAGAGAGAGGTGTTGAGAGGGAGAGTGATAGATGCTGCTGCTGCTGCTGCTGCTGAAGATGATAATGGGTGCCTGTCTGTGTCTTTCTCTACTTTGGATATCTCACTCTCTCACTCTCTCACCCTCTCTATCTCTCTGCCTCTGTTTTACTCTCCCTAGGATCTTATTGACCGCCGCACCTCGCAGGACGGGCCCGAGAAGAAGAGCTGGAGTCGCCACAAGGCACACAGAGAGAGACTGAGAGAGAGGGGGACAGAGAGAGAGAGGAAGAGAGAAACATCGAAAGCATCCTAAATAGGATCCCATTGATGGCCGCACCTCGTAGGGCGGCCCCGAGAAGAATAACTGCGAGTCGACACTAAGCACAGAGAGAGAAAGAGAGAGAGGAAGAGGGATAGAGAGGGAGAGAGACATCAAAAGCCACACCTCGTACGGCGGTCC
>VFSX01000079.1:515000-525000 GCA_016618255.1 Chlamydomonas sp. UWO 241
CGTGCGTGTGTGTGCCTGTGCGCTCGCCAAACAGAGTGCCGACCCACGCCGAGCCGCAGTGTGCCTGTGTGTGTGCGAGTGTGTGGTTTAGGGTCCAGGTTCTAGGGTCTAGTGCTCGCGTCAAATTCCTAAGGTCAAACTCCTGGCGTCTAGGGTCGAATTCCTGGGTTCTTGGGTTCCCTGGGGTCTGTCACGCGTGCCTGTAATCTGTTTTTTCTTTCTAAACCCTTAACCCTAAACCCTTAACCAACCCTTAACCTTACAGGTTTTACGCGTACGCGCCCGCAGGACCCCGGGGCGTGAGTTAAGGCCTAGGCTACACGTCTAGGGGGGCTGTACTTCGAGAGCCCGCAAGGCCACGCAGCGCGCCAGCCTACTACCAGGTGCCCGTAAACAAACACTACTGAAAGGCTGAGGCAGACACCTACTGGGGTCTAGGGCAGTTACAGTTACAGTTACATTGGCTTTCCAGCAAAGACGACCTCTAGCCCTAGTACCACCGCCTAGACCCAAGTCCAGCTCTGGCCCTAACAATTACTTGTGAGGGGCGGTAGCCACCAGCCGGCTGCCTGCCAACGTGTAATCCCAGAGCAAAAAGGAGAGCTATTGTGCGACGCCTCCAAAATAGGTCCTAACTGGGGTCTAGGACCTCGGGTTTGAACTCACCCTGAACATGTGGACCACCTCCAGGTCCTTGAGGTTCTAGCCAGGGTCCAGGTCCAGCTCCAGGTCCAGGGTCTAGGGTCCAGGGTCTAGTATTCTTGGGCCCAGGTTCCAGGGTCTAGGGTCTAGTGTCAAATTCCTGGGGTCTAGGGCCTAGGGTTTGAACCCACCCTGAGCATGTGGACCACCTCCAGGTCCTTCAGGTTGTGGATCCAGGTCCAGCTGCTAGGGTCTAGGGTCGAATTCCTGGGATCTAAGGTTACTGGGTTCTAGCTAGGGGTTTCCTGGGGGTTCCTGGGGTCTCTGTTTTTAGGGTTTGAACTCACCCTGAACATGTGGACCACCTCCAGGTCCTTGAGGTTGTGCATCACATGCTTGGCCTCTGACGAGCCGCTGTAATCGCCGGGGTCGGCAAAGAAGAGGAACTGCACAGTTGGGGAAGGTGTGTGTGTGAGAGAGAGTGTGTGTGTGTGTGTGTGTGAGTGTGCGCGTCGGCTTGTGCGAGTGCATGTGTGAGCGCATGTGCGTGCGTGTGTGTGCGCGTCACTGTGCGTGTGGGAGCTGGAGGGGCGGGCGAGCCAGGCATGCCACGCGTCTGTTCCATCCTACCGTGATTGGCGTCTCCCCGTAGGTGTCGATGCACTCTAGGCTAGTCTGGACGAGCTTTCTGCCATGCTTCAGGTTGCGGGCATCTGCAACACCTGCAGGGGAAAGGCAGGTAGGGCTCCAGGTCAGAGGCAGGGGTGTGAGCTGGGGTGTGCCAGCAAGGGTGAGCAGGGGTGCGCAGCGCTTCGTGTGATGCATGGCGGCGGCTGGCCAAACACGTGCCTCTGAGATTTGATTCGATGACAACGTGCTTCTACCGCATCCCTCTCCCCCACCCCCACCCACCCGTGGGCATTGCGTCATGCTCTCTATAGGGGCCACCGCGATTGGCAGGGTCGTGATGGTGCGGGGTCGTGGGGGTGATGAGCACACCAAGATGACACATGGGAGACCTCAGCCGAGCCAGTCGACGCCATCGCGTGTCACCGTTCTGTGCAAGACGGCTGCGATCCATCGGGGGGCACCCACCAGTGAGAGCGAGAACGAAGGCAAGGAGCGCCGCAGTGGCCTTCAACATATGATGCATTGTGAGGTTGCAGGGGCGTGCGTTACGGGATGGCAGCGTGAAGTGTGGTGATGGCAGCGTGAAGCATGGTAATGGCGGCTGATCACGCTGGCACGTGGGAGTAGTTCACACACCTGTGGGGTGTGAACCTGGGAGAAGCTGAGGGAAGGTGGGGTAGCCACCTCAGCTTGCAGCTCCAGCTGCATCTGCGCGCTCCTCAGGCCAATCAGAAAATGATGGTGTGGTGGTGGTGGTGGAAGACATTGCAGCGGTACCTGCAGCTGGAGCGCACAGCTGTGCTAGCCCTAAAACCCTGTCACCCTAAAACCTACACCCAAAAGGGTACACGGTTTAGGGTTGAGTAACCCTATACCCTTAACCCTAAACCCCAAAGCCGCCACAATGTGATGGGACCAGCACAACGCGACAACGCACACTCAGGACTCAACTCAGGGCGGCGGAACGGTTGGTCAGTGCCAGAGCCACCCACCACACACGCTCCCAGCAGCGCGGCTCGCACATGCGAGATCACACAAAATGCACACCAGGAATTTCCGCGTGCCCGCGCCATGTGGCGCGAGGTGCACCTCCCCGCCTTGACAGAAGCAGTCTTGGAAGCGCACAGGCGGCTGCACACACCGCATGCAGACCACCACCCCGCCTTCACAACAGCAGGCTCGGCAGTGCACGCGGCAGTGCGCACACCACATGCAGCTTGGTGGTGCGCGGCGCTGCCTGGGCTCATAGCACCTTGCGCTGCAGTGATGTCCTTAGCGCCCCCGCAGCTCCCGCAGACCCTGCTGAGGGAGCAAAACGGGAAATTCGGGGGGAAGCTGCGTGGGCAAATAGCGGAAATTTTTGCATCGAAAAGTGTGAAAAACGGCAATTTTCGCACTTTTCCGAAAAAAAATCGTCTCCTGGGGGCAATTCGGCATATTCCCTCTAATGTTGCGGGGGCAAACAGGAAACTCTCGGTTTCCTTAAGGACACCACTGTTGCGCTGTGCCTGCTGCCGCGCGATCGCCACGCCCACGGGAGCTGCTGCGCGCCAGCGACTGGTGCATAATGCGCGCGAAAAATGAAGGCTTGGTTCAAAGCTTTGTGCACCCAAATCCAGCAGGCAGATGCTAGCGTCGAGGGCGGCACCCAACTGGTCGTCGTTAAGCAGCTCCCCCGACCGCAGGCTCTGGCACAGTGCCCCGCAGCCGTTCGGCGTCGTCCAGAGCGTGTACGTCGGCGACTTCCACCACCACCTGTCTACGATCTGCAGGCACGGGAACAAGTCGGAGCATGAGCCGCAGGGCAAGCTCCTAAACAACGGGTTCGCGACCCAGTCACCGGCGTCGCGCGGCGCAGGCTGTGCCAACATCGTGTTCTCGACTCCCTGGTAGGCTGGCACGCTGCGTGGCCTTGCAGGCTCTCTCAGTAGAGCCCCCCTAGACGTGCAGTCTAGGCCTGAACTCACGCCCAGGGGTTCTCCGAGTACGTGTAAAACCTGTATAACCAACGTCGTGTTCGACCACCCGGTCCGGCAGAGCGGCAACGAGAGGCTCACGACGCCGATCAACGGAGTGATGGCCGGCGCGCCAGACGTCGCGGCGCAGGCACTCGCTTACATCGCGCCTGAGTGCCAGAGTGCACCACCAGCTTGCGCGTGTGTGCATGCTGGTCAACGCACGGCTGCACCCCCGCAGGAGACTTGTGGAGCGAGAGTGCTGGCCTTGCCCAAAGTGAGTCGATCGCGGAATACATGTCTTACACTGCAGTCAGCTACACTTGCGCGCGCACAACCCTGCCTGCTGTGAGTGCATCTCTCGAGGAGGCCACTGCTTTCCTCCCCACCAGCTCCCACTCTAGATCTACTCCATCCCTGACCTCAGCAGGCCTAATCTCTTCACGACAGTCGGCTTAGCAGCGCACACCAGGGCACCGAAGGCTGCGCACCTCGCAAGGAGAATCTCAGTGTGTGCACGACGCAGTGTGGCCTCACGGCACCGGCTACTGCTGCCGCCGCGCGATCGCCGTGCCCATGACGGCTTCGTTGAGGAGCTGCGGCGCGGCCGCCAGCGCGAAGCGCTCTCGGATGATGCGCCGAACGACGGGGCTGGCGGGGTCGTAGCCCGCGGCGCCGCGCTCGAGCAGCAGGCGCACGCACTCGTCGCGCGCGTGGTTGGGCTGGTCGACACCGAACAGGTCCACTGGCTTGTCGCACCCCTCCACCTCCCTTCTGAAGAGCGCCTCCATCACCTTGGTCATGTGCGCCTGGTGGGACTCGCATGGCTCCGGGTCTGGGGAACACGGCGCAGCAGGAGCAGTAGGGGCACACAGGAGGAAGGGTCTTCGAGCCCATCCGCCTGAAACCGACCAACAGCAAACAACGCAGCAAGGACGAGCGCAGAGGCGTTTTCACTGAGGTCACTGCGGGCCGCCAGCATGGCTGCTAAGTCGGCGGACGGGTGGTCGAGCAGCACGCGCAGGGCTTCCGAATTGCCGTTCTCAGCAGCCAGAATGACGGCGTTTTCACCATTTTAGTCGGTTTCCATCATCATGGCCGCTGGGTTGGCCGCTGGGTGGTCGAGCAGAACGCGCAGGGTGCCCGCATGGCCGAAGATAGCAGCCCGCATGCAAGCTGTCTGATCATCGTCGTCTGCAAGCGCCATCATCGCTGCAGGGTCTGCGGACGGGTGGTCGAGCAACAGGCGCATCGCGTCCACATGGTCCCACTCAGCAGCCATCATGAGGATTTTCCTGCCCCTGCGGTTCAGCATGGCTGCCGGGTCGGCCGCATGCTGGAGCAGCACACGCATGACCTCCACCTGCCCTGCCAATGCAGCCGCCTCGAAAACGTTGCTTATGTGCCCATCTGTTACCATGGCTGCTGGATCCCGAAGAAGACACTGGACGAACTCCACATTGCCTGTCCTGGCAGCTGCCTCGAGGTCGGGCATGCTCCATGTGGCTGCCATGCATGCATGCCATGCGGCCGCGCCCCAGAAGACAGAGCTGCACCACTTCTCCTGCTGCTGCGCTCCTCCCCGAGCGCTCGAGCGTGCGTATGTGCGTGGCCCCACGAATCGTCCACTGGATTCGGATGGAACCCAGGTGTGGACGCCTAGTTTGAAAAGCTGGCCTAGTTCGAAAAGCTGGCCCTACTAGAAGCCCCCCCCCCCCCCTCCATGGAGGATAACCCCTCTGCCGCTGCCAATCTAAAGGACATCTCTTGCTGCGCTGTGTGCTAGGGCCTGATGGCAGACTCCTGGTGGAGGACCGTGGCGCGTCTGATACCTGCTGGCTGCTGCAGCGCACGGGCAAACTCATGCACAGGGAAGCACGCTCCTGAAAGGCTTGGGTCTCCTCGCAGCAGCACCAACAGTGTGTCCAAAGTGAAACGACAGCGGAATACATGTTTTACACTGCAAGGCTGTGTTACTCAGCTATGCGCCAACCAGGGTTGCACGGTACGTGAGTACGCGTACGTACGTATTTTTCGTACGTACGTACGTGAGGGAGCGTATATACGTACGCGCGCAGCACTAGACGCCTTTTACTTGACGCACAAAAACGGCCATAACTCACGTTCCTGTGCTTGGATCGAAACCATTCCACTTGCATTGGAAAGCTTGCAACAAGGGCTATCGAGAGCACTGCTCATTCGTAGTATTGCACTGCAGTAGGGGGTGGGCCTTGGGTTCTGCTGCAGCACCACGCGCGTGCGTGCTTGCAACGATGCACACAACAGCGGACAGAACTCCCTGCCCTCTGCCTGGATTTGAGCCATTCGAATTGCATTGGAAAGCTTGTAACAAGGGCTATCTGTATGACCTCAGTATGCATCACTGCAGTAGGGGGGCGTGCCTGCGGGGGTGCTGCAGCACACCACACGCGCACGCACTCGCACCGCACCACAAACAAAAAGGGTAGCAACTCCCTGCCTTCCAGGTCGCCCCCTACTAGATCGAACTGGACAACCCTTTCTATCAGCTTTCCAATGCATGTTGCGATCCGAGCACAGGAGCGTGAGTTATGGCCGTTTTTGTGGTTCAAGTAAAAGGCGTATAGTGCTGTGGTGTCCCGACTCTCGCACGCATACGGCCAGCGTACGTACGTATTTCCGAAAAATACGTACGTACGTACGCTCCAGACCCGAAATACGTACGTGCCGTGCAACTCTGGCGCCAACCCCACGGCTGTGAGTGCGTCTCCAAAGCAGCCCCTGCTTTCCCCCCCCCCCGCTCCCATTGTACTCCCCTCCCTCCCGACATCAGCATGCCATCCTCGGATCCTGCCTTCACGGCAGCATGCCCAGCAGCGCAGCGCACACCAGGCACAGGCGGCTGCACACACCGCACGGCACAGCAGGGGCTCACGCCGCGTCGTGTCGCTGGGTTGGCTGCTGCTGCTGCCACGCAATTGCCACGACCATGTCGACCTCGTTGAGGAGCTACAGCGCGCGCGCCAGCGCGGCGCGCTCGCTGATGATGCGTTCCATCGCAGGGCTGTTGGGGTCGTAGCCGTCGGCGCCGTGCTCGAGCAGCAGGCGCACGCACTCGCCGCGTGCGTTGTTGGGCTGGTCCACGCCACAGAGGTCCACTGGCTCGTCCCACTCCAAATCATCCTCTTGGAAGAGCACCTCCATCACCTCAGTCATGTGCGCCCGCAGCTTGCGTGAATGCCGGTCCACGGGAACACGGCGCAGCAGGAGCAGCAGGGCCTCGCAGGAAGGGTCGTCGCTGGCCAACAGGAAGGTCAGCTGAGACTGGCCAACAGCAAACCCCGCAGCCAGCGTGAGCGCAGAGTTGTCGCGCATCCACGGTCCAATCTCTTTGCGGGTCGCCAGCGAGGCGGCTGGGAGGTCGGCGGACGGGTTGTCGAGCAGCAGGCGCAGGGCTTCGACGTGGCCTCTCCCCGCAGCCGTCATGATGACGGTTTCGCCATTGCCGTCAGTGTGCACCAGCATGGCCGCTGGGTTGGCCGACGGGTGCTCGAGCAGCAGGCGCATGGCGTCCACACGGCCGTAAGCAGCAGTCCACATGAGGGGGGTAAACCAAACCAGCATGCGACCAAAATTGCGGCTGCCGGGTCGGCCGCATGTTTGAGCAGCAAACGCAGTCATGAGGGCGGACCGTCCAAAGTCGTCCGTTAGCATCACCATGGCCGCCGGGTCGGCCGCATGCAAGGGGGTTCACTCCCCTCTGAACCTAGGTGTCACTTCAAATCGACGCAGAACGCTTGCAAATGACCCCACAAACAGTTTAGGATCGGTGGCGTGTGCCCTGGTGGCGTGTGCAGCGAGTGCTCCGAGTCGGGTGTGGGTGCAAAATGTGACTCCCGGGTCGCGAACACACGCCGCGGCGGCCGCAGCGCCGTCAAATACCACGCCGGGGCATATTTATAGAAGGCCCCTGTGCCCGAGCGCGGCGGTGCGAGGGCCTCGTGGTTTGCCTCAGGCAACACCAGCTGTCGATCAGCGGTCACGCGAGAGCGCAGCTCCTGCCGGTTTGTGGCGACAGGCGTGTCCTCTATATCCGTATTACTCTCTGGCAAGTCGACAGAGTCGATTGGGGCCCGTTTGTGCAGTTGTATGGAGATGGAGCTCCATGCAGCTGGGTGATCCCCCCATGTGCACGCACCCTGCACCATGCCTACAGGCCCCTGACTCCAGCCTTTGCCATCAAATGCTGTGATACATGCTCTATGTCTGTGGCTCGAAAAAACACGCTTCCTGTGCGCGGTGGCGGCGCGGCAGGCTGTTTTTGCTCGATTTTGGGTGTGTGTTTAATTGCACCCTGTTCCCCTCGCTCCCAGCGCCGCCTGTCCACGCCCCAGCGCCCCCCGACGGTCCCCAGACCTAGGCACTGATACTGCACAGTTAATTCCTGGGCGTGGGTGTCCGAGGCGAGCGTTCGGCCCTGATTTCCGCTCCGGAAGTGTGGAAATGAAACCCCACGTATGACCCCCTTCCGCGCCCGAGCCCAAGTAGCCGCTTTGGACTTAAGCTCCCTATAATATATGTAAACCGCATGCAAAGTGGCGACTTGGGCTCGGGCGCGGAAGGCGGTCATTTTTAAGCTCAAAAACACCCCAAAGTGACACCCAGCCACTCTGCAGAGTGAACCCCCCCTTTCGCATGCTGAAGCAGCACACGCATGAGGTCAACCTGCCCTGCTCCAGCAGCAGTCATCAGTACAGTGCTGCCGCCACCGTCCGTCACCATGACTGATGGATCTTGCGCATTCTCCACCAGACGCTGGAAGAACTCCACGATGCCTGACTTGGCAGCCGCCGCGAGGTCAGCTGCCGCGAGGTCGGCTGTGGCTGACGTGGCTGCCATGCGGCCACCTGAAAGAGCACCACGTTCCTAATGCTGCCGCCTCGTGTGTCCCTAGGGCTTCATGCGTGAACCTTAGTGGCCCGCTTCGCGCATATATCATCATGTATGTTGGAATGTGTGGGCCGAGATCACCTCCAAGGGGAGCGTACCAGAGCGCCTGCGTGCAGTCCGGCATCCATCCAGCACTCACGTCGATAAAAGGAGCGCACGCAGGGCAGCGTGCAGCCATGACGAATGAATTGTCTCTAAAGGACGCAGCGAACGCCGAGTTCAAGGCGGGGCAGCACCTCAAGGCAGCGGGCTTGTACACGAAGGCGATCAAGGAGGAACCCGACAACGCGGTGCTATACAGGTGAGTGTTTGGTGCCCACATGAGATCTGCATGCGGCCGCATGGTGACGCGTTTTGCAGCACATTGACCTGACGTTTGCACGCGCACACACGCATACTGTGCGCACCCTGCCATGGCTGCCCCATCAACATAAACGGCCACAGACACACACACACACACACACACATGCACGCGCATGCACGCGCATGCACGCGCACATGCACATACACCCACCCACCCCACGCCCACGCCCACCACACACACAGCAACCGCTCCGCGGCCCTCCTGAAGCTCGCCAAATACCCCAAGGCTTGATGACGCACACACACACACACACACACACATGCCCCCCCCCACACACAAACACACAGCAACCGCTCCGCGGCTCTGCTCAAGCTCGCAAAATATCCCAAGGCCCTAGACAACGCGCACACACACACACACATAGGGCGCGGCACGGTATACGTATACGGTATATACCGTATGTATACCGTGACGGTATAAATACCGTTTGCGGCGGGATGTGTACCGTATATACACCATTTTTTTTGAAGACAAGTAAAAGGCGTAAATGCTCCAACTCCCTTGAAACTGCATGGATTTCGATGATTCGACTTGCACTGGACAGGTAATGACAAGGGCTATCCAGAACAACGCTTGGATGCAGCATAGGGTGGAGGGAAGAATATGGCGGTTGCATGGAACGCAGGGACGCTCCGGCTGCCATGCAGTGAGAAAAACCTAGTTTTGTGATTCCTCTAAAACCAAACATAGCAAAGTATGCTTGTAAGAGTGGATTTGTGATGCCCATCATGTGAGGCATCCAAATCCACCGTTCCAGTCTCAATCGGATCAAGGAATCAAGGGTACACACGTATACCCTTGTATACCGTATACATTCTACGGTATTATACGGTATACGGGCCCACGTATACGGTATACTGCCGCGCCCTACACACACACACACACACACACACACACACGCACCCCCTCCCCCCCACACACAGCAACCGCTCCGCGGCTCTGCTCAAGCTCGCCAAATATCCCAAGGCGCTAGACGATGCAGACACTGTCATCCGACTGATGCCCGATTGGGACAAGGGCTACTTCAGGAGGGGGGCTGTGCTTGAGGCGCAGGAGCGCGGGGCAGAGGTGTGTGTGTGTGTGTGTGTGCGTGGGGCGAGGGGGGGGGGCATGTGTGTGTCTGTATGTGCGTGTGTGTGCGTGTGTTCGATGCATGTGTGTGCGTGCATTCTTATCTGTGTGTGTGTGCGTGCGCGCACGTGCGCTGGCACTGGCAACTTACCAGCGCGCACTGGAGATGAACCCCTACCGCTCCGCTCGCCTCGCCTCACCACATTTGACATTTTGTCTTCATATTCTTCCTCCACAACAATTCCAAGCAGCAACAGCACGTGTGTGTTAGTGTGCAAGCTGGTGATCATGTGCGTTTGAGGACACGCAGGAACTGGCACCGCACCAACGTGCACTGAAGGTGAACCCCAGTGATTTCCTTTTCGGCTCTCCACAGCCATTTGGCTGTATTTTGGCTGTACTTTGACCT
>VFSX01000079.1:530000-550000 GCA_016618255.1 Chlamydomonas sp. UWO 241
CGTCGCTTCATGCGTCAGCAGTGGTGTCGGTGGTGCCAAAGGCGGCGGTGGGGTTTCCGCAGGTGTGTGGGTGTTGGTGTGTGTGTGTGCGTGTGTGTGTGTGTGCGTGCGTGTGTGTGTGTATGCTTCGCTTTGTGCGTCAGCAGTGGTGTCGGTGGTGCCAAAGGCGGCTGTGGGATTTCCGCAGGTGTGTGTGTGGGGGACGTGTGTGTGTGTGTGTGTGAATCGCTTTCTGCGTCTGCAGTTGTGGTGCCAAAGGCGGCTGTGGGATTTCCGCAGGTGTGTGTGGGGGGGGCGTGTGTGTGTGTGTGTGTGTGTATCGCTTTCTGCGTCTGCAGTTGTGTCGGTGGTGTCGAAGGCGGCAGTGGACTTTCCGCAAGTGTGTGTGGTGTGTGTGTGTGTGTGTGTGTGTGTGTGTGTGTGTGTGTGTGAGTGGAGTAGGTGCGATCAGTGGGCGAGTCGCTGTCTGCGTCAGCAGTGGTGTCTGTGGTGCTGAAGGCGGCGGTGGGGTTTCCGCAGGTGTGTGGGTGTTGGTGGGGGGGGCGTGTCTGTGTGTGTGCGTGTGTGTGTGTGTGTGTGTGTGTCTCAGTGGGCGAGTCGCTGTCTGCGTCAGCAGTGGTGTCGGTGGTGCTGAAGGCGGCGGTGGGGTTTCCGCAGGTTTGTGTGTGTTGGTGTGTGTGTGTGTGTGAGTGCGTCGCTTCGTGCGTCAGCAGTGGTGTTGGTGGTACCAAAGGCGACGGTGGGGTTTCCGCAGGTATGCGTGGGGGGGGGTGCGTGTGTGTGTGTGTGTGTGTGAGTGGAGTAGGTGCGATCAGTGGGCGAGTCTCTGTCTGCGTCAGCAGTGGTGTCTGGTGCCGAAGGCGGCGGTGGGGCTTCCGCAAGTGTGCGTGTGGGTGGGGTGGGGTGGGGGGCTGCGTGCGTGTGTGGGGGGGGGGCTCAGTGGGCGAGTCGCCGTCTGCGTCTGTGGTTGTCTCTTCGGTGCTAACGGCAACAGTGGGATTCCCCCATTGGTTTGAGAGAGTGTGTGTGTGTGTGTTTGTGTGCTTCCCCCAGGTCAGTGGTTCGAGTTACTGCTGACTCAACTTTGCATCCACGGCGCACACACGCACACACCCACTCACGTGTGTGCACACACGCGCACACACGCATACACGCGCGCACACGCACAAACACACACACACGCACACACACACACACGTACACACACACACGCACGCACACACGCACACACACACACACACACAGACGTGGAAGGCCCCCGGGTGGCCGTGCACACACATACACACACACACACGCGTGCGCGCACACGCACACAACACAGACGTGGAAGGCACCCGGGTAACCATGCACACACACACACACACACACAAGCAGACTTGGAAGGCACCCGGGTGGCCGTGCACATACACACACACACTCACACACGCAGACGTGGAAGGCCCCCGGGTGGCCGTGCACACACACACACACACACACACACACTGAACTGAGACGCATGGCGCGACCAGATGTACTAGAGCTAGTGGGATGGACACAGTCAATGTGTATCCACTCAGTGGACTAGTGCGGGTGAAAGTATCTGCCGCCTCAGGGATTGAGTGCGCAAGTACAAGTCTAATACGCCATAAAAGGCGTCCAACAAGACTGTAAAATCGACCACCACACTTACGTGGAAGGCTCCCGGGTGGCCGTGCACACAAACACACACACACACACACACACACGCGCGTGCGCGCACACACACACGTGGAAGGCCCCCGGGTGGCTGTGCACACACACACACACACGCACGCGCGCGCGCGCGCACACACACACACATGCGGAAGGCCCCCGGGTGGCCGTGCACGCACACACACACACATGCGCAGACGTGGAAGGCCCCCGGGTGGCCGTGCACACACACACGCACACAAACGCACATACACACACATACACACACACACACACACACACACATGCGCAGAGGTGGAAGGCCCCCGGGTGGCCATGCACACACACACACACACACGCAGACGTGGAAGGCCCCCGGGTGGCCGTGCGGCGCTGGTGACGGCGTCCTAGTGCAGCTGGAGGTGCTTCGCCCGGAGCGAATGCTGAAGCTTTGGTTTGTCCCGATTGATGCGCAGGTTCGTTTTGTGTGTGTTGGGGGGGGGGCATGTGTGTGTGTGTGTGTGTGTGTGTGTGTGTGTGCGTGTATCGAGCGAACGCTCAAGCTGTGGGTTGTCCCGATCGATGCGTAGGTTCGTGTTTTTGCGTGTGGCCGAATTTTCAGTCCATCGTGTATGTGTGCGTGCGTGCGTGCGCAGATGCCCGCGCTGTAATCCGCAAAGCACAGCCGGCCGCAACGGCCATGTCCACCACCACCACCACTGCTACCACACACGCACATACACACACACACACACACACATACACACCACAACGCAAATGCACAAGCACGCACGCTGAGCAGTTGTTGGTGTGCGCTGCTCCGACCACGCAGGCTAAGAGTGTGGACGCTCCGTGGTCTGGGCTGAACCCCGATGCCTACGCTCTGCTGCCGAGTCTGCTGCGGTGAATTTGAAGGCGGAAGGATGGGTTGGAAGAGGGAGAGACGAGGGACGAGAGACGAGGCACCAGCGCCGCCGCGTCGGACGCAATCTCGAAGCTGATCACGCGGATTGTTTTGTTGTGTCGTGCGCGTGCAACACGTATGAACACGGGTGTGCTGTCAGCGGGCAAACTGAGAAGTGTAAACTGTGTACTATGTACGGACTTCACCACCATCGTGCATGTCCGCCTCTCGTCGAGATAAATAGTCTTACCGTTGGACGGCCGGTGCCTGATATTACCCTCTATTGTGTCCACACTTGCCCTCGGTCCACACTTGTGGGACCTGAATGTCGGCACGATGCGAGCCTCCACAAAGGCACGCCCGCACGCGGATGCAGCAGCTGGCCGACGCGGAGGAGGAGCAGCAGCAGCAGCGAGGAGCAGTGCTGCGCTCTAGTACCTGACAAGGCCGCATGGCATGCATGGCTGGCACATGGAGCATGGATGATCTCGCAACGGCTGCCAGGACAGGCAATGTGGAGTTCTTCCAGCGTGTGCTTCGGGAAAAGCATGCGGCCGATCCAACAATGATGACAGATGAGATCGGCAGCACAGCACTAGCGACGGCTGCACAAGCAGGAGAGGTGGAGGTCATGCGTGTGCCGCTTCAGCATGCGGCAGACCCGGCAGCCATGATGATGCTCGGAGGCCGCCACGGGATGACCGCCCTCATGTGGTCATCTGACAACGGCCATGTGGAGGCGATGCGCCTGCTGCTCGACCACCCGTCCGCAGACCCAGCAGCTATGATGGAATTGGAAACCCGGGGTGGTGCGACTGCGCTCATGGGGGCTGCTATCTTCGGCCATGTGGACGCCATGCGTGTGCTGCTCGACCACCCGTCGGGCAACCCAGTAGCCATGATGATGCACACAGACTGCATTATGCAAGTCGCCCTCGTGTGTGCTGCTGAGAGCGGCCATGCGGGCGCCATGCTCGTGCTGCTCGACCACCCGTCGGCCGACTCATCAGCGATGATGATGCACACAGACCACAAAGGTGAAATCGCCCTCATGACGGCTGCTGAGAACGGCCACGTGGACGCCATGCGCGTGCTGCTCGACCACCCGTCAGCCGACTCAGCAGCCATGCTGGCGGCCCGCAATGGCATTCAAGGAAACGACTCTGCGCGGACACTGGCTGCGTTGTTTGCTGTTGGTCGACGGCACTTGGATGGGGTCGAAATCCCTCCCTCCTGCGCGCCCCTGCTGTTCCTGTTGCGCCGTGTCCGCATGAACCTGGAGCCGCGCGAGTCCCAGCAGGCGCTCATGACCAACGTGATGGATGCGCTCTTCCGAAAGGAGGTGGACGAGTGCGACGAGCCAGTGGACCTGTTCAGCGTCGACCAGCCAAACAACACACGCGACGAGTGCGTGCGCCTGCTGCTCGAGCATGGCGCAGCTGGCTACGACCCCGCCAGCCCGGTGATGCGGCGCATCATCAGCGAGTGCGTCGCGCTGGCGCGCGCGCCGCAGCTCCTCAACGAGGCCGTCATGGGCGTGGCGATCGCGCGGCAGCCGCGGTAGCCAATCCAGCGACACGACGCGGCGTGAGCCCGAGCTGCCCCGTGCGGTGTGCTACAGCCGCCTGTGCCGCGTGTGTGATGCACTGCTTAGCCTGCTGACTTGAAGGCAGGAGGATTGCCTGCTGGGGACGAGCTGAAGTAGAGAAGTAGACGCAGGGAAAGCAGTTGTTTCACACTCACTCGAGCGGTGTTGTCGTGTGTGTCGGGTATAGACACCGCTATCTCCTGTGAAAAAGGGATAGCTGGGGCAAAAAAACAGCTGGGGCTATCCCTTGTGGTTCCGCTCTCCCCCGCGGGGCGCTATCCTTTTGTCACGCTATCTCCGCGTGCGTTGGCGAGTCGCGGTGGGAGGGCGGTGCGTCGTGTTATCGACATTCGATGTAAGACATGTTTCCCGCCGTTCCATCAGTGAGCGCTCCAATGAGGGACAGGCAGTAGTCGCGGCAGTCGTTGGTCAACACATGCTGGCCCCCAAAACTACAGAGCGAGTCAGGAGCGAGTTGAATTGTTTTTTCATCAAGTTAAGTTGAACAATCCGTCCGTCAACGGCCGGCATGCATCTCTGCCAGCAGCGCGCTCACGCTCGCCTCCCTCCTAACAGTGAGCGCGCCGATGAGGCCCTGGCAGTAATCTCGCAGTTGTGGATCAACACATGCTGGCACCAAAATCTACAGGGCGAGTTCAACAGAGCGAGTCCAACACTAGGTCGGTCACTGGAAGGCTCGCATCTCTGCGCGCACGCTGATGCCCCTCCTGTCAGTGAGCGCTCCAAAGAGTCCTGCAGTTGGCAGTTGCGGCAGTCATGGTTCAACACATGCTAGCCCAAAACTATCACAGCTTCTAAACATAACAAGCTCAACGGTCTTGCGGACACCGGCCGGTGTGCATCTCTGCCAGCAGCTCGCTCCCGCTGTCGTCCCCCCTGTCGGTGAGCGCTCGGATGAGGCCCTAGCAGTAGTCGCGGCAGTTGTGGGTCAACACATGCTAGCCCAAACAACTGCAGAGCGAGTCGGGAGCGAGTTTAATTTGTTTTTTTTTCCAGTTAGTTAAGTTCAACAGTCAGACAGTCACGAACCGTCGTGCATCTCTGCCAGCAGCGCGCCCACGCTGACGTCCCCCCCGTTGGTGAGCGCTTCGATGAGACCCTGGCAGTAGTCGCGGCAGTCGTGTGTCAACACATGCTGGCCCAAAACTATTACAGCTTCTTAACACAACAAGCTCAACGGTCAGTCTGTCACCGGCCGGCGTGCATCTCTGCCAGCAGTGCGCTCCCGCTGATGTCCCTGCCATCAGTGAGCGCTTCGATGAGGCCCTGGCAGTAGTCGCGGCAGTCGTGGGTCAACACATGCTAGCCCCAACAACTGCAGAGCGAGTCGGGAGCGAGTTTAATTTGTATTTTTTCCAGTTAGTTAAGTTCAACAGTCAGTCAGTCACGAACCGTCGTGCATCTCTGCCAGCAGCGCGCCCACGCTGACGTCCCCCCCGTTGGTGAGCGCTCCGATGAGACCCTGCCAGTAGTCGCGGCAGTCGTGTGTCAACACATGCTGGCCCAAAACTATCACAGCTTCTTAACACAACAAGCTCAACGGTCAGTCTGTCACCGGCCGGCGTGCATCTCTGCCAGCAGTGCGCTCACGCTGACGTCCCTCCTGTCAGTGAGCGCCGCAATGAGGCCCTGGCAGTAGTCGCGACAGTCGTGGGTGAACAGCCGGAGCGCCGGGTCCCAGCTCTGCTCAAACCCGTCCACGGCGCGCGTGAGTGCTTCGCGTCCGAGTGGTCCAGCGAAGCGCGGGGGCAGGTCTGCCACACGGAGTGTTGTTAGGGTGCGCCCGCGTGGCCACGCCCGAAGCACGCCTGCAGCACGCGTGGCACAGTGTTTCTGTCAGCCAACCTGCAACCCGATGAAGTGCGCTTTCGGGTTGAGATTGGCCGATTCGGGCTGGTGCGTCAGGGTTGAGATTGCACGAATTTCGACCCTAAAAGTGCGAAAATCGACAATTTCACACCCTTTTCGCAAGGCACAAGACAGAGATTGGGGAGTCAGCCGTGAGGCCCGGGTTGAGCCATCGTTTCCTCAAGATCCTTAGCGGAACCACTGGCGTGGCAGTGGTCGGTTTTGCAGTCCGTCAGACGCCTTTGATGGCGCATTAGACCCTAGGAAAGAGGCCGGCAGCTGTCAAAATTCTACCCCCTAGCATGCAATCTGCCATCATGATCGCTGTGCACGGGGTGCGTGTCTCAAAACAGGCGAGAAGGAAGTCAGCCATCTCAGTGGGCAGTGGGCCGCCGGGGCGCCAATCATACTACCACAAGCGTTTGCCGCCGCTGCGGTCGGGGACCTGGGGGCACGCCCACGCTCTCTACAGAGTGGGGGTTCCCTACCACCAACAGCCAGCCATCTCATCCAGGTGCTCGGGCCAAACGCGCTGAGCACGGTCTTATACGTCTCTAGAGGTGTCCCCAGAGGTGTCCCTGACTGTTACATCCATCATCACCAGTGACTTCTGGCATACGGCTCAGTTGGAGGAGGTACGCTGGCGGTGCACGCACACACACACATGCACACACACGCGCACGCACGTTCACATACAGACACACACATGTAAACACACACACATACACACGCACACGCACGTTCACACACACACACACGTTCACACACTCACACCAAAACACACATACACACACGTGCACCAACACACACACGAGCGCACACACGCACACCACACCTGAACATTAACACACACACACACACATACACACACACACACACGTGCGAGTGCACACTCACTGCGTCGCGTCTTCCCGGCCACGCTGCCACATGAGAATAACGCCACACACACACACACCACACCTGAACACCAACTCACACACCAACACACATGCACACGCACACGCACACACACACACACACACACACACGCACACATGCACTGCGTCGCGTCTTCCCAGCCACGCTGCCACCTGAGAAAAGCGCCACACACATAGGCGGGGTTCACACGCGCACCGTGCGGGACAAGTGCCAGGGTGTGCTGTGCGTCGGTCCTGCCAGCGCACGCCCCTGCAGGGGCGTGCGGGGCTAGGTTGCCCGCAGCTGCTGGTGCCAGGGGGGGACCCCCTAGGTGGGCGTGGCGGTGGGGCAGGGGCAATGTCCCTGAATGTCCCCACGCACACACACACACACACATGCACACGCACACACGCACACACACACACACACGCACACGCGCGCGAGCGCACACTCACTGCGTCGCGTCTGTCCAGCCACGCTGCCACCTGAGAACAGCGCCAGGGCTGTAGCTGGGCTGGCTGGGTACTCAGGGAGAAAGTCGAGCACCCAGCACTGCGGGTGGTGGTGGTGGTGGGGTGTGTGTGGGGGGGGGGGCATGCGCGTCCTGCATGCCTTGAAGTCCTGCATGCCTGAAAGTTGAGCACCCAGCACTGCGGGGGGGTGGGTGGTCGGGGGTGGGGTGGTGGGGTGGGGGTGGGGGGCGTGCGCGTGCGCGTCCTGCCATGCGACCCATGCAGCCATCCGCTCACAGCCATGCAACCACGCACCGTCCTCCCATCGCAACCCTCTAATGCCACAAAGGTGTGCAGCTGCAGGCCTGCGCTGACGCTGCCCGCCAAGCCATCCACGATGCCCGCCAAGCCATCCATGCCCTCCAGTGGGCGTGTACCTAAGTGCACTGCTAGCCACCCAGTGCTGCCACCATCTGATCCGCTACTACTTGTTACAGCGACTCCATCCGTGTCCCCACGGCTTGCCGAGGGAGTCGCAGAAGCTCGCAACGCACAGCGATCACGAAGGGATGGGTGGGATGGACGTGTCGCAATAGGCGCATGCGCCAATCGGTGTGCCAGCATGTCGTCGTTGTGGTTGATCACGCTTGCCAGACGACTGTGGCACGTTTTGAGTGTTCGCAGCGTGTGAAATTCCCACACCATATCTGCTGTGATACGGTGCACACCGCTTAACATGTGATGCACACCGACGATGCGCCTGATGATGCCGTCCACATCCCCTCAGCCTGGAACGTGCGCCAGTTGCGCGACGAGCTGACGAGGCTTGACATCGACGCGCGCGGCTGCGTCGAGAAGAGGGAGCTCGTGGACCTGGTGGTGAGCGCCCGAGCCGCAGCTCCATCGGTGCCGGGTGGTGGGCGTGCAGACGCAGCGTTGCAGACGTGAGTAGATTAACTCCCCATGCATGCATGCATGCATGTGCACGCTTGCATGCCAGCCAACTGGTTGTGTGTACGCCCCTGCGTGTACAGCCCATCTCTTGCACATGCACTTGCACGCCCCTGCGTGCATCCCCACCATGCAGGCGTAAACCAACATCATCAAGCTCCTCACACGCCAACGTCCCCGAACGGCCGCTCGACAAGTTCGCCACGGCCATGTGCCAAAACTGCGGCAAGAGGCGCGCCGACGGCCATCGCATGTTCAACTGCTCAGGCTGCAACAATGCACACTACTGCAGCAAGTGCGTGTGCATATTGTTGCATGTGTGCGCGCGTGCGTGGTGTGCGTGGTGTGTGTTCGTGTGTGTGTGTGGTGTGTGTGTGCGCGCGTGCGTTGCGTTGCGTTGTGTTCTGGGTCCCCGCGGCCGCCAGGATTCTCCCATACGCCAAAGCAGAGCTCAGTTGGCATATGATGTGTAAGCGTGTGGCGCCGCACGCAAACGGCCACAACCCCTGCATGGATTTGCACGACTCGACTTGCATCGGAAAGCTCTCGACAAGGCTACCCATAACACTGATTTTAGGCAGCATGGGTGCAGGGATTGGCTGTGCATGGGTGCATGTAGCGTATGGCGTATAGCATAGGGGTAGGGGCCCCTATAATGCGCATGGCGTATGGTGCCCTGGCCCAAGCCGCAGCAACACAACCCACACAAACGCGCACACTTCACCCCTGGCTGGCTGGCGCACTGCGTGGCCTTGCGGGCTCTCCTAGTAGAGCTCCCCTGGACGTGTATGGTTTGAACCCTAAACCCCAAACCCTAAACCCTGAACCCTAAACCCTAAACCCTAACCCTCCTGGCGCGTACGTGTAAAACCTGTAGAACCGCACACCTCAACACAGGGAGTGCCAGGACCAGTCGTGGGTCGTGGCCCAAGCAGCAGCAGCACAGCCACACAAACACGCACACCTCATCACACAGGGAGTGCAAGGACCAGTCGGCTAAAGCAGCAGCAGCACGGCCCACACAAACACGCCCACCCCACGCATAAAGTGCCAGGAAAAGTCGTGGCGTGAAGGCGACAAGCAGCAGCAGCACAGCCCACACAAACACGCACACCTCATCACACAGGGAGTGCCAGGACCGGTCGTGGCCCAAGCAGCAGCAGCACGGCCCACACAAACACGCCCACCTCACGCAGAGAGTGCCAGAACCAGTCGGCCAAAGCAGCAGCCCACACAAACAAGCACACCTGATCACACAGGGAGTGCCAGGACCAGTCGTGGCCCAAGCAGCAGCAGCACAGCCCACACAAACACGCACACCTCATCACACAGGGAGTGCAAGGACCAGTCGGCCCAAGCAGCAGCAGCACGGCCCACACAAACACGCCCACCCCACGCATAGAGTGCCAGGACAAGTCGTGGCGTGAAGGCGACAAGCAGCAGCAGCACAGCCCACACAAACAAGCACACCTCATCACACAGGGAGTGCCAGGACCGGTCGTGGCCCAAGCAGCAGCAGCACGGCCCACACAAACACGCCCACCTCACGCAGAGAGTGCCAGAACCAGTCGGCCAAAGCAGCAGCCCACACAAACAAGCACACCTGATCACACAGGGAGTGCCAGGACCAGTCGTGGCCCAAGCAGCAGCAGCACAGCCCACACAAACACGCACACCTCATCACACAGGGAGTGCCAGGACCGGTCGTGGCCCAAGCAGCAGCAGCACGGCCCACACAAACACGCCCACCTCACGCAGAGAGTGCCAGAACCTGTCGGCCAAAGCAGCAGCCCACACAAACACGCACACCTCATCACACAGGGAGTGCCAGGACCAGTCGTGGCCCAAGCAGCAGCAGCACAGCCCACACAAACACGCACACCTCATCACACAGGGAGTGCCAGGACCGGTCGTGGCCCAAGCAGCAGCAGCACGGCCCACACAAACACGCCCACCTCACGCAGAGAGTGCCAGAACCTGTCGGCCAAAGCAGCAGCCCACACAAACAAGCACACCTCATCACACAGGGAGTGCCAGGACCAGTCGTGGCCCAAGCAGCAGCAGCACAGCCCACACAAACACGCACACCTCATCACACAGGGAGTGCCAGGACCGGTCGTGGCCCAAGCAGCAGCAGCACGGCCCACACAAACACGCCCACCTCACGCAGAGAGTGCCAGAACCTGTCGGCCAAAGCAGCAGCCCACACAAACAAGCACACCTCATCACACAGGGAGTGCCAGGACCAGTCGTGGCCCAAGCAGCAGCAGCACAGCCCACACAAACACGCACACCTCATCACACAGGGAGTGCCAGGACCGGTCGTGGCCCAAGCAGCAGCAGCACGGCCCACACAAACACGCCCACCTCACGCAGAGAGTGCCAGAACCTGTCGGCCAAAGCAGCAGCCCACACAAACAAGCCCACCTCATCACACAGGGAGTGCCAGGACCAGTCGTGGCCCAAGCAGCAGCAGCACAGCCCACACAAACACGCACACCTCATCACACAGGGAGTGCAAGGACCAGTCGGCCCAAGCAGCAGCAGCACGGCCCACACAAACACGCCCACCCCACGCAGAGAGTGTCAGGACAAGTCGTGGCGTGAAGGCGACAAGCAGCAGCAGCACAGCCCACATAAACATGCACACCTCATCACACAGGGAGTGCCAGAACCAGTCGTGGCCCAAGCAGCAGCAGCACGGCCCACACAAACACGCACACCTCACACAGCGAGTGCCAGAACCGGTCGGCCCAAGCAGCAGCAGCACAGCCCACACAAACACGCCCACCCCACGCAGGGAGTGCCAGGACCAGTCGTGGCGTGACGGGCACAAGCAGGCGTGCAAGACGAGCCGAGCGGCCGTGGCGAAGCAGTCTGAGGGCAAGGATGCCGAGGCGTGCGCTGCGCTCAGCCTGTGGGTCAACAAGATGAAGAAGTGGCTGGCGCCCACGTGCATCAGCGCCCTGCTGGTGCCGGAGCACAGGCTCGAGACGCACGTCCTCGTGTTGGACCTTGACTTCGTCCCCAGCATGCCCCTCCAGTTCCAGGTCGGTGCCAGTGCTCTTTCGATTGGGCGGTAGACTGCCATAGGTGTTTTTTCGGCTGATTATGTTTACAGGGTTTACCGCCCGAGTGTCCCGTTTTTTTAAGTTTTTTTAAGTTTTTGTTTTTTCCCGTTATTTTTGTTTTCCGGGGGCAGCCCGCGGCCGTCGGTGGCCGGGCTCTACGAATTAATTCATTGAAATCAACGGAAGAAGCACTGGTCGGTGCCGCTGTTCTGGGGGGAGGTGTGAACGGGTGTCAGTCATGCCACTTGGGGTCGGCACAGTGAAGGGCATATAGGCCCTACCAAAATCGCAACGTCTGATCCGCGCCATGGAATGCGGTCATAACGCCTGAGACGGTCCAGGGTGCGCCTCAGGCAGTGGTGGGCGCCTGAGGCGGTCGGGGTGGCGCCTGAGGCGGTTTGGATAACGCCCGAGGCGACGCCTGAGGCGATCAGGGGTGCGCCTAAGGCGACGCCTCAGGCGGTCAAAGCGCCTGAGGCGCCACCTGATCCGCGCCATGGAATGGGACGCCTCAGGCGCCGCCTCAGGCGCTGTGAATGTGGTGGGGGTGGGTGGGTGGACGGGTGGCTTATAGGTTTTTTGAGCCAGTCCTCAAGCTGGACCTGGACTACGTCCCGAGCATGCCCCTCCAGTTCCAGATCGGTGATGCTGTTCTGGCAGGAGTTGTGAAAGGGTGTCAGTCGCCCTACCACATTCGCAACGCCTGAGGCGACGCCTCAGGCGGCGCGTTTACTTGCGCGGATCAGGCGGCGCCTCAGGCGCGCCGACCGCCTCAGGCGCCGCCTGAGGCACACCCCTGATCGCTTCAGGCGCCGCCTTGGGCGCCATCTCGACCGCCTCAGGCTCCACCCCGATCGCCTTGGGCGGCGCCTGAGGCGCCCACCACCGCCTGAGGCGCACCCCCGACCGCCTCAGGCGTTATGACCGCATTAACGTGCGCGGGTCAGACGATGGGGCTGTGGTAGCGATGTTCTGGGGTGAGGTGTGAAAGGCCGATTTAGGCCAGCCACTGGGCCTTCAATCGGAGGAGAGCTGGTGTGAGTTCCCGCTCTGCCCTCTTACCAGAGGGATTCAACAGGTCGGATCTCCAGATGTCAGACCACTGGCTGGTTCTAACATATAACACCCGTCGTGCTGAATCCTTACTGGACATGTGCAAGGGTAGCTGTTACAGGAGGTGTCAACGGGTGTCAGTTGGGATTGGCTAGCAAGGCGCGGTCGCAACGCGCGGCCTCGCTTGAAGTTGACAGCTCGGGGTGAGGCCACTGCCCTACAACATTCACAATACCTCAGGCGGCGCCTCAGGCGTCCCATTCCATGGCGCGGATCAGGCGGCGCGTCAGGCGCTCCGACCGCCTGAGGCGCCGCCTGAGGCGCACCCCTGATCACCTCAGGCGTCGCCTCAGGCATTATCCAAACCCGCCTCAGGCGCCACCCCGACCGCCTCAGGCGCCCATCACCGCCTGAGGCGCACCCCGGACCGTCTCAGGCGTTATGACCGCATTCCATGGCGCGGATCAGACGTTGGGATTTTGGTAGGGCTGGGGGTCGGCACAGTTCTGGGGCTAGGGGTGGGTGGCAGTGGTGTCATTGGTGCCCCCGCAGCCCCCGCAGCTCCCACCGCGGGGGCTAACCGGGAAAGTTTGGGAGAAACTGTGGGAGCGAATCGCGGGAATTTTGCTTCTAAAAGTGTGAAATTTGACGACTTTCACATTTCTTTCGCGAAAAATCGCCTCTTGCGGGGGTAATTCGGCATGCTACCTCCTATGTTGCCCGGGCAAACAGGACATTCTTGGTTACCTTAATGACACCACTGGTGGGTGGGCGAGCGGCTTATAGGCAAGGCATATAGCGTAATTGCAGAACGCACCTGAAACAAAATGATGTGACGTCGATTAGTCTAACATAGTAAGCGACGATCAGCCACACCGCGTCTAGTGGTGGAGATTGTGGTGTGGATAGTTTGTACTAGTACGAAGGCCCACACTTGGGGTGCCAGTCGGAACACTAACCGTGAGACGCACTGTGTGCAGGTGACATCGGCTGTCGTGCTGGCGAGGGCCGAGTTCGACACGGTCTATGCGAGCGTGGGCGGGCTGCCCGAGCTGCCGCGCTGGCACCTTCCTGGCCCAGACCGCCGCGCAACAACGGTGGTCGTGACGGGCCCGAGGGTGCTGGTGGTGCCCTGCTTGGTCGCAGCAGATGAGATTGCCAGCCTGGCGAGCGGCGACCAGAAAATGCAACCGCTCGACTTCTACGTCCACGTCCTCAACCTGCCCGAGGTTCAGAGGAAGATGAGGAACAACGAGGACATGAGCTAGTGAACTGACTAGGTCCAGGGCGTGCGCGCACGTGGGGGTTTACGCACACCCCTACCGGGTAGCCAGCCAGTTTCAGTCTGAAACTGAGCTTATGTGTCGGGCGCTAGCACTGACACAGGTCTAATACATCGTTACTGGTGTCACACAGACTGTAAAATCCATCATCATCAGTGAAATGGCGTCCGACGACCTGGCCCACACCCAGCCAGCTCTGCTACACACTGCGAGCTCTACCAGGTCCCCGCTGGTAGCAGACACAGCCGGGGCGTGCACCAGGGATTTCCTTTGGGGCTGTCAGGCTGTAGGTTATCCTGGAGAGGGCCTCGCAGACTCTGCGGGTTTCCGGAGAGCTCCCGGATTTTCTCCAGGCTGGCATTTTTTCTTGGGGGCTGCGCCCCATACCCCCACTTTTTCTCCGGCTTTTCCCAACCCCTCTTCCGCTCCCCATCGGCAAACCGCCCTTCGGGCGGTCTCCTCATCGGAATCAATCAGCAAGAGAACCCTAGTGCGTCTGGTGTGTACCCACCGCGTGCAATCACCACGGCTGCCCAACGTCGCGGGCGGCGGCACCCCGTGACTACATTACACTTCAAACTGTGACTACACTACACTGTGACTACACAAGAGGTGCCCAGCTGGGCTTGTAGGCGCAGCGCGCCGACACCGGCGTTAAGCCCCCCCCACCCCCCCCGAGGGTCTCACTTGGGGCACTCGGCACTTGACCTACCCCGAAGGAGCTCACTTGGGGAAATTGGCCCTGGACACTTGGCTGTAAATTCCACCATCGCACAAGTTGAGGGAGGTGAGGGATAACCCAGCAGCTGCGGTCTTGGTGGGCTGGTTACCAGGTGTGCCAGCACGGTGCATGCAGCTACAGGTCTTCTACCTGGCCACGCCACACTGAGCGACAGGTTCAACACACCAAGGAACGGGGGATTGCAAGGGCCTGCCTTGAGCGGGGCCCGCCACGCTCTGCAGAATGCACAGGCCGCCGCGATTTCGTAGATTTGCCCACACTCGAGTTAGGGCTGCGAGTTGAACTCACCCGCCAGAAAGTGTCCGATGTCTGCTCCCCCGCCCAGATTCGCCAGATGGTGGTGCCAGCGTGTTTGTGTGTGTGTGTGTATGTGTGTGTGTGTGCGCGTTTGGGGTTTGGGGTTTAGGGTTTGGGTCGTCGGGACTCTCTCCTACTCTCATTCTGCGAGAGCCATGTCCGCTCCCCCGCCCGCCGCCGATGCGCCTGAGGCCAGCCCCTCATGCTGCAGCGTGCGCCAGCTGCGGGACGAGCTGGCGAGACTCGGCATCGACGCGCGCGGCTGCGTCGAGAAGCGGGAGCTCGTGGACCTGATGGTGGCGGGCCACCAGCAGAGCGCCCCAGCCGCGACGCCGGATGGCGGGCAGGCGGACACGGGGGCCGGGTGGGTGGCGTGGCCTGGGTTCCACTCAGTGACTGGTTGCTGGCATGCGTGCCGCTGGGGCGTGGGCGTGGCATGGGGAGAGAGTAGTGTTACACATCCACTGCCGGCGGTCACAATCAGTTCCAAAGTTCCAGCGGGACTATCAGACAGCAGGCACAAGGCCCACCAAAAGGTAAAGCTGCAAAAGTAGCCCACAGTTGCGCCACCACTCTATGTGGTGGGCGCCAAGCAAGCAGCACCGCAAGCCAGGCACCTCACTCAGCCCTGAAGCAACCGGAGGCAGACCCCAGGTATAACCAGGGGGGGGGGGCACGCCACACTCACATGTCCGGCCACGCCCCTGCGCAGGCGTGCCCCCAGCACTGATGAACCCGACTCCTCAGCAGGGAGGGCTGGGCCATCGGCTCCCCGCCACATGACAGTATGCCAAAACTGTGGCAAGAGGCGCGCCGACGGCCATCATCTCTTCAACTGTAGCGGATGCAGCAATGCCCACGACTGCAGCAAGTGGGTGTGTGCGTGCATGCATGCTGCGGCTTGTGTGTATGCGCTTGTATTGTGTTGTGCCAGCAGCGAGGTCAAGGGAGGTGGGGCCCCGCGGCTCCAAGCCGGGGCCCGAGTAGCAAAAAACAACCCACACAATAACGCACCTCCCAATGGGGCCCCGCGGCTCCAAGCCGGGGCCCGAGTAGCAAAAAACTACCCACACAATAACACACCTCCCAATGGGGCCCCGCGGCTCCAAGCCGGGGCCCAAGCAGCAAAAAACTACCCACACAATAGCACACCTCCCAATGGGGCCCCGCGGCTCCAAGCCGGGGCCCAAGCAGCAAAAAATAACCCACACAATAACACATCTCCCAATGGGGCCCCGCGGCTCCAAGCCGGGGCCCAAGCAGCAAAAAACAACCCACACAATGACACACCTCCCAATGGGGCCCCGCGGCTCCAAGCCGGGGCCCAAGCAGCAAAAAACTACCCACACAATAACACACCTCCCAATGGGGCCCCGCGGCTCCAAGCCGGGGCCCAAGCAGCAAAAAATAACCCACACAATAACCCACCTCCCAATGGGGCCCCGCGGCTCCAAGCCGGGGCCCAAGCAGCAAAAAATAACCCACACAATAACACACCTCCCAATGGGGCCCCGCGGCTCCAAGCCGGGGCCCAAGCAGCAAAAAACAACCCACACAATAACACACCTCCCAATGGGGCCCCGCGGCTCCAAGCCGGGGCCCAAGCAGCAAAAAACTACCCACACAATAACACACCTCCCAATGGGGCCCCGCGGCTCCAAGCCGGGGCCCAAGCAGCAAAAAATAACCCACACAATAACCCACCTCCCAATGGGGCCCCGCGGCTCCAAGCCGGGGCCCAAGCAGCAAAAAATAACCCACACAATAACCCACCTCCCAATGGGGCCCCGCGGCTCCAAGCCGGGGCCCAAGCAGCAAAAAACAACCCACACAATAACACACCTCCCAATGGGGCCCCGCGGCTCCAAGCCGGGGCCCAAGCAGCAAAAAATAACCCACACAATAACACACCTCCCAATGGGGCCCCGCGGCTCCAAGCTGGGGCCCAAGCAGCAAAAAACAACCCACACAATGACACACCTCCCAATGGGGCCCCGCGGCTCCAAGCCGGGGCCCAAGCAGCAAAAAATAACCCACACAATAACACACCTCCCACAGGTCGTGCCAAGTCCAGTCGTGGCGTGCAGGGCACAAGAAGATCTGCAGGCAGATCCAGGCAGCCCAGCGTGTCATGTCCGAGGGCGAGAATGCCGAGGTGTTTGCTGCGTACGCACAGTGGGCGAAGCGAATGAAGCGCATGCTGATCCCAGCGGCTATCAGCGCCCTGTGGGTGCCGACGCACAGGTCTTGATACGCACGCCCGCGTTCTAGAACTCGACCACGTACCGAGCATGCCCCTCCAGTTCAAGGTATGGTGCTGGCCCAAGCCGCAGCAGCACGACCCACACAAACGCGCACACCTCACCCCTGGTAGGCTGGCGCACTGCGCGGCCTTGCGGGCTCTCCTGGTATTACTCCCCTAGACGTGTATGCTTTGGTTTTGGAGGGCAGTTTGGGCGGGCGGTTCTAGGCGTCGGCTTTACAGGTTTTTCATGTGCGCCCGGAGGACCCCGGGGTGTGAATTAAGGCCTAGACTACATCTAAAGGGGCTCTACTCAAAGAGCCCGCAAGGCCACGCAGTACGAGGCGCCCTTGTTCGAGCTGGACCACGAAACGAGCATATGCCCCTCCAGTTCAAGGTCGGTGCTTTGTTTTTTTGAGAAGGCACTTTGGGCGAGGCTGCTTGGGTGCCAGTTTGGGGTTGTTGGGTGGGGCTGTTTGGGTGTCGGTTGGGGATGGGAGTCAAGACAGCCTGCTCGACCCGCATTTTGTGCGCGGCAGGAATCCCTCTTTTTACCAGATTTCTACAATTCCTAAATAAAGCTTTACCTGCTTTTTCAGGCGTCATGATATTTAATGGACTAAGAGGCTCTTTTGGACGACGTATACGTTTAGTTCCTTTTCGCATTTTGGACAACACGAATAAATACTAATGTGCAAGGGGGGAGGGGGGGGTCGTCGGGAGGGGAAAGTGCTGCCTGGCCCTGCCGTCACCAACCGCTAGGGCATTTGCTCGCAGGTGGGGGCGTTTTTGGTGCGGACCAAGGCCGAGCTGAATGCGACCTTTGCGCCCCTGGGCGGGCTGCCTGAGCTGCCGCGCATGGACAGGCCGGGACCTGGCCCCGAGTTCCGCGCGACGGTGGTGGTCCTGCTGCTGGGCATGGCGCGGGTTCTGACGCTCGGGGTCGATGAGGCGATGGCTTCTGCGTGCGCGAGCAGCCGCCAGCAGCTACGGTCGACCGCAGACTACATGGACCTCCTGGACAACCCCGAGATACAGAGGAAAATGCAGAACAATGGGGACGTGGTGTGGTGAGTCGCGCCGAGCGGGCCCGCGCCTAGCTGGGGGGCTCGGAGGCCTAGCTGGGGGTAGTAGGGGTAGTAGACAAAAGTGTGCCGTCGTGGCACTGTGCCGATGATACTTAGTGTTGCAGGCCTGTTACAGTTACAGTTACATCGGCTTTCCAGCAAAGACTACCTCTAGTCCTAGTACCACCGCCTAGACCCAAGTCCAGTTCTGGCCCTAACAATTACTTGTGAGGGGCGGTAGCCACCAGCCGGCTGCCTGCCAACGTGTAGTCCCAGAGCAAAAAGGAGAGCTATTGTGCGACGCCTCCAAAATAGGTCCTAACTGCTTCTAGGGGATAGGGGGTCAAGTGGCGCTTGCCAATCTACTTGACCGCCGTGGTGGAGGGGCCGGCGCCTGAGGGGCAGCCGGACCGTACACCACGGCTCTCCACCCGACCCTATCCTGAGCACGCTCAAACGCCGTGTCCGAAAAAGTCTTCCAATCAGAACGAGTGCCACTAGTTTCGCCTAGCTGCTGAATCAGTAGCTTAAGAAAATAGTGTCGGGAGGAGGCTGGAGGCCGGCCTTGCTGCCGAGCCACATCCATTGTGCAGTCAAAAGTCGTACGAGGAAGACGAGAAGCCGGCATGCGCATCACATGGCCTAGCCACTGCATTGATCGCTTTGCCACAAGGCTCTCAATTGGCTCAGTGTCGCACGCCTGCCGAATATAAGTTAATCTGTGCCGGTCGACCAGGCGCACACCCAGAATGCGACGAAGGCAGTTAGAGTGGGCAACCTCCAATCGAGTCAGTTGTGTTTTAGTAGGGGCCCATGTTTCGCAGCCGTACAGAAAGTGGGGCAGCACGAAAGTGTTGTAAACCCGCATCTTAGACTGCACTTGCATCTTCTTGCTGGCCCAAATCTTATCAAAAGACGCAAACACGCCCAGCGCGCGACCGACACGCACACCGATCTCCTTTTCCACACCACCACTCTGGGTTATCCAACTCCCTAGATACTTAAATGCAGAGACGGTCTTCACTTCACCACCAGTCAGCGCAAACGTGGGCAGATCCGCGTCAAAATCTGCTGGCAAAATCATCACTTCTGTCTTGGCGGCGTTGATTTGCATGCCAAAGCTAGAGGACACTTTGTCAAGGATTTTCAGCATAAGCGCCAACTGAGCTGGGTCATGCGAGAACAAACATAAATCAGGCCTGTGGATTGTTGTAATCAGTGGCGATTGAACGAGCGTTGATAGAAGCTCGCTTCAGCATATTTTTAAGGGAGTTGAGTTGCAGGGGGCCGGCGGTAGCGGGCCGACAGCTGTGCGCCACTTCTACGACCTGTATACTTGAGCAAAAGCGTGTGCCCAAAGTGCAATCAGGTGCTGCCATGTGCGTCCGTGGAGGATTCGTGTGACCCACTCTCACTAGCGCTGTGGGTCAACTCCCAACAGGCGCCGCATTGCTGTTGGTTCCCGCCTGCTGATGGATTTGGACCTCGCAGCAGAGATGGTGGTCTGTTTCTGATCTGGTGGAACGTCACTGTGTACAGCGCATCTGCTGCTGCCCGCTGCAAGTTTTTAGAGGAGCGCGACCCCAGCAGCTGTGTGGCACCAGCTGTGGATGGTTCTCTGCATTCTCTCGAGCCAGGCTGCATCTGCTGCGTAATCCTGCATACCAGGTGGAAATCTGGGCTCAAGCCCGAGCACACGGCCTCAAAGCGTCACCGTCTGCCAGCTCTGCCAGCTGCAGCTGCAGGTCTTCTGAGGTCTGAGGCTCTGCCAGCTGCAGCCGCAGGTCTTCGGCCTGGTCACGCACCGCAGAGAGACACTTACTGCAGGCCGGGGGCCTGCGCACACCCCAGATCATGAGCATCGGCATCAACATAGGCAGGGGGGCGTTATGTGCGAGCTGCCACAATGTGTGTGTGGGTGCGTGTGTACATCG
>VFSX01000079.1:557500-561723 GCA_016618255.1 Chlamydomonas sp. UWO 241
CTAGACGTGTAGTCTAGGCCTTAAATTTCGCCCCAGGGTCCTCTGGGTGCGAACATGTAAAACCTGTAGAACCCCAGCCAAGTGATTGCTCTGTGAGCAAACTTTACTTCGCTTCAACTGTCTCGAACGTCATCACTCCCCGCTGTGCGTGATATGGCATCTGAACTCGTTCCTCGACGCGTCACTGGCCAGGCTGTTGTCTGAGACGTGCCGTTCCCAGCTCTGTGGCTAGGGCCAACGCTTTCATAAACGCCCGGGTCATGCGCGCCGAGCGCGGTCTTATACGCCTGTAGAAGTGTCCCTGCCTGTGACATCTATCACCAAACGCGTGCACCATTTGCGCACGGCGCCGCCACATGTGCACACGGATGCCCAGGGGAGCGCTGAAGCCAGCGGTTGTGTTACCAAACTCTACCGTGACCAAAGACAGAACTTCGGTCTCTCTCTCTCTCTCTCCCTCTCTCACACACACACTCATGCGCTCGCTCAGCTACCCAACCGCCCGCCACTTCCAAATCTCAATGGCGGCTTTCCCTCATCAAGCGCTTCTGTGATGGAGAGGGCCCTTGTGTTCCAGGAGTGACGGCTCGATCGGCAGACCAGCTGGCGAAACCCTGCATGGCCAGGGAAGGGGTATGGTGGGTGTAGGGCAGGCACAGGACAAGGGTGAGATTGGCGATCGAACATGTTGGTGTCCGTCCGTCCGTCCGTCCGTCCGTCCGTCCGTCCGTCCGTCCGTCCGTCCGTCCGTCCGTCTGTCTCGTTGTCCGTCTGTCTGGCAGTCTGACAGTCTGGCTGTCTGGCGGGCGTGCTGGTAGGCGTGCTGGCAGGCGTGCGGGCAGGCGTGCGGGCAGGCGTGCGGGCGGGCGTGCGGGCAGGCGTGCGGGCGGGCACCATAGCGCACAAGGTCACCTCGAGTGCCCTGCCCGTGCCGCCGATCTGATTTGACCAGCTGGAGACGCCGACTGCGCCCTCTGGTGCGCCTCCGCTGACGCCCGTGGGTGCAGGCTCCTGCTGGTATGTGGCAAAGTTGGGACTGTGGCTGGCATGGGTGCAGGCTCCTGCCAGTGAGTCTGGCAGTTGATGGGAAAGTTGGTGGGATAGTAGGTGAGACAGTTGTTGGGACTGTGGTTGGGACAGTGGTTGGGACAGTGGTTGGGACTGTGTCTGGCACCTCTAGTGAGGTGTGCAGTTATTGGGCAGCTGTTGGGACAGTTGTTGAGCTAGTTGTTGGGATGGTTTTTGGGATGGTTTTGGGACAGTGGTTGGGACAGTGGTTGGGACTGTGGTTGGGACAGTGGTTGGGGCTGTGGCTGGCATGGGGTCAGGCTCCTGCTGGTATGGGGTGCAGTGGGGCAGTTGTTGGGAGTGGTTGAGACAGTGGTTGGGACTTTGGCTCGCATGGGTCCAGGCTCCTGCCAGTGAGGGGCGCAGTTTGGCCGCTGTTGGAACAGTGGTTGGGACTGTGGTTGGGACTGTGGTTGGGAACATTGTTGGGACAGTGGTTGAGACTGTGGTTGGGACTGCGGTTAGGACTGTGGTTGGGACAGTGGTTGGGACTGTGGTTGGGACAGTGGTCGGGACTGTGGTTGGGACTGTGGTTGGGACAGTGGTTGGGACAGTGGTTGGGACTGTGTCTGGCATGGGCTCCTGCCAGTGAGTTGCACAGTTTGGCAGTGGTTGAGATAGTTTGTAAGATAGTGGTTGAGACTGTGGTTGGGACTGTGGTTGGGACTGCGCAGGCTCCTTCCAGCGAGGGGCACAGTTGTGCAGTGGTCGGGACTGTGGTTGGGACAGTGGTTGGGCCTGTGGCTGGCATGGGTCCAGGCTCCGGTATGAGGCGCAGTGGGGCAGTTTTTGGGACAGTGGTTGGGATGGGTTGTTGGGGTAGTGGCGGGGACTGTGGTTGGGACTGTGGCCGGTATGGGTTCAGGCTCCTGCCAGTGAGGGGCGCAGTGGGGCAGTAGGGCGGTGGTTGAGATAGGTTCTTGGGGCAATGGTTGGGACTGTGGTTGGGACTGTGGCTGGTGAGGGTTCAGGCTCCTGCTGGTGTGGGGCGCAGTGGGGCAGTTGTTGGGCCTGTGGTTGGGCCTGTGGTTGGGCCTGTGGTTGGTACAGTGGTTGGGACTGTGGCTGGTGTGGGTTCAGGCTCCTGCTGGTGTGGGGCGCAGTTGGCAGCTGTGGGATGGTTGGTGGGATAGTTGTTGGGACAGTGGTTGAGACTGTGGTTGGGACAGTGGTGCGCCTCCACTCACGCCCGGGGTCGCAGGCTCCTGCTGGTATGGGGGAAAATAAGGACAGTGGTTGGGACTGTGGCTGACATGGGTTCGGGACAAGGACGCTGTCCATCCTTATGGGCTACTCCGCCACTGACACGGGCTGCTGCAAGGTGACAAAGATGGAGAGCTTTGCAACAGGTACACACACACACACACACACCTGCTCAACACCACCAACCACCGTCGCCCTGCCAGTGCCATATACGCTGGCTACAACATCTAACACGTGCACACACACGCACACGAACACACACACACACAGACACAAAAACACACACACACCTGCTCATCACCACCAACCACCGTCGCCCTGCCATTGCCATATGCGCTGGCTTCAAGATCCAGGGCGTGCACACACACACTCACACCCCTGCTCATCACCACCAACCACCGTCGCCCTGCCAGTGCCATATACGCTGGCTTCAAGATCCGGCGCGTGCACACACACACACACACATACACACACACACACACACACACACACACACCTGCTCATCACCACAATCACCATCGCCCTGCCAGTGCCATATACGCTTGCTTCACAATCCAGCGCACACAACACACACACACAGATGCACACACACACACACACACCACTGCCTCACCACAACAACCGTCGCCTGCAGTGCATATAAACGCTGGGCTTCAAAGGATCCAGCGCGTCACACACAACACACACACACACACACGCCTGCTCATCACAACAATCACATCGACCTGCCAGTGCATAATACGCTGGTTCAAGATCAGCGAGTGCCCACACACACACACACACCTGCCTCATTCACCACCAACCAACCGTGCCGCTGTAGAGTGCATACGCCTGGCTTCAGATCAAACGTGCACACAACACACCACACAACACACCACACACACAATCACATCTCCCTGCTCTCACACACCACCGTCGCCCACTGCCAGTGCCCATACGCTGCTTCAGATCCAGCGCGTCCACATGTTGCACACATACACAACACACACCACAACACACACACACACACCTGCTCATCACCAACCAAACAACCGCCGCCGTGCAGTCATATACGCTGGCTTCAGATCCAGCACGTCCATACCACACATACACCAACACAGACACCTGCTAGCCTCATCACACCAACACCGTCGCCCTGTCCAGTGCAATATAACGCTGGCTTTCAAGATCCACGCGTTCACTTACCTCGACATTATACACCACAACACCCAAACCACACAACATCACACAAACACCACACACACACACCACACCTGATCACCACCAACACGCGCGACTGCCAGTGCATAACGCTGGCTCAAGATCCAGACGCGTGACCACACATACCAACACCACACAACTGGGCTTTTTTCATCACCACCAACCAACGTCGCCTGTAGTGCCATATACGTGGTTCAAGATCCAACGCGTGCACACAACACACACACACAACACACACACCACACCCCTGCTCATCTCACAACACCATACGCCCTGCAGTGCCAAATACGCTGGCTTCAAGATCAGCGCGTCACACACACCATACAACACACACACAACACAATGACAACACACACACACCCATGCTTCATAAACCCACCAGACCCCGTCGCCTGCCAGTGCATCTACGCTGGCTCAAGAGTGCCGCACTCCATTACACACACATACACACACACACACACACACACAGCACACCTGCTCATCACCAACCCAACCACCGTCGCCTGTAAGTGCAATATCGCTGGCTTAAGATCCACCCGGGGGTTTTGGCCAACACACACACCAACACACAACACACACACACACACACACACACACCTGCTCATCACCACCAATCACCATCGCCCTGCCAGTGCCATATACGCTGGCTTTAAGATCCAACGCGTGCACACACACACACACACACACACACACACAAAACACACACACACCCCCCTGCTCATCACCACCAACCACCGTCGCCCTGCCAGTGC
>VFSX01000047.1:0-195000 GCA_016618255.1 Chlamydomonas sp. UWO 241
TATACGCTCCTTGCCAGACATGTCCCTCCGGGACTTGTTTGGGTCTAAACTAGCCGGCGGGAGCGGTAGTCTAGACGGCAGGTAACCGGCTGGGGGCTATCGTCCTTCACAGGGCGGTGGCACTAGGACTAGTGTTGTCTTAGCTGGAATGCCATGTAACTGTAACTGTAACTGTAGTGTGTTTGTGTGTGTGTGTGGGTGAGTGTGTGTGTGCGCGTGTGTGTGTGTGCGTGTTAGTGTTGGGAGGGGGGCACCCAAAGGGGGGGGTCAGCATGCCGGATGCCTTGCCCACTCTCCCAGGAGCCACGCAACGAGACACAGCAGGAAAATTAGTCAGCGGGTTGGGCAACGGCATGGCCGAGACCAACGCATGCTCCGCGGGGTGTCTCGTTGCGTGGCAAAAGTAACCGATAGGGAGAGGTTACTTGATCGACGACGCACAAAACTCCGCCGATAGGCCCAAAACCAAGTGCGATGGATAGCTGACTCCATCCCGCGTCTATGAGTGTCTGTAGTACCTCGGGGGGCCAAGGGAGGAGGGAGTTATGGCCTGGGGCGTGCAACAACACGGATTACCGCCCAAAATGCGGTACGCCGAGCCCAAGATGCACGCCTGTTAAAAGGAAACCCCAGATATTTTTGAATGGGCCCTTACTATATGATACAGGGCAGCTGAAGCCCGAGGGGCGCGACCGTGGGTGCAGCGGTCTCCGCGCTGTTGCTGAGCGCGTGCGCGCGCTGGCACTGCAATGCGCATGGCGAGCCTGCAGCTCGTCCATTTCCTGATGGCCCTCCTGGCAACGAAATCAGTTGCAATGAAACTGAGTCTGGAAGGGTCCGCGTGACTCCCCTGGTAAATACCGCGGTATAAGCCTTCTCTCTATTGCCGGGAAAGTGTACGCTGCCATACTTCTGCACCGCGTCTCCACGCAGGTTGATGGTCAGTTGCATGAGGCTCAGTGTGGTTTTAGAAAAAGCAGAGGCACTGTTGATGCGATTTTTACTCTGCGCTCGCTGAGCGCGGCACATGCCGAGTACAAACAATGCATGGCTGTGGCATTTGTCGACTATTCTAAGCTTACGATTGCATAAACCGTGCGGCACTGTGGAGAGTCCTTAGATTATATAGTGTTCATCCGCACATTATTGATCTGTTGGAGGATCTTCACACCAACACCGCAGCTGCCGTGCGGCTGGCTGGGAAAATCGGGCACGAATTCCCCGTGTCGTCTGGTGTGCGACAGGGGTGCGTCATTGCTCCTGTGTTGTTCAATGTTTTTATTGACCACATAGTGAAAAAGGCGCTAGACATGATGCCAGAGGGGGCTGGCGTGTCAGTCGTGACCCGAGCCGGCGGCTCTGTGTTGTCGTCGTCGTTGAGCGCATAGTAATGCTGATGTATGCCGACGATTTATGTTTGTTCTCGCATGACCCAGCTCAGTTGGCGCTTATGCTGAAAATCCTTGACAAAGTGTCCTCTAGCTTTGACATGCAAATCAACGCCGCAAGACAGAAGTGATGATTTTGCCAGCAGATTTTGACGCGGATCTGCCCACGTTTGCGCTGACAGGTGGTAAAGTGAAGACCGTCTCTGCATTTAAGTATCTAGGGAGTTGGAGGGGCTCGATTAACGGAGGCGCGTTCTCGTCGCCGAGCCCTGGACCCTGCAATGCGGCGCTGCTGGTGACTAGGATCTCCGTGCCGCTGACGAGCGGGATAAAATACGACTGGCCTGGCTCCTGCTAGACTGTCCCTCGGTGGAAACTACAGGAGCGGCTTGCCCGGCGCTGTCATGGCTTGGCGAGTAGCCGCGGCGCTGCCGCGACCCGTGCTGGGAGACGGCCCTTATCCTCCTCCCATGCAGGACGCCATGCGGCACCGATCTCGACGAGTTGATCGACGAGCGGAGGAGCTGGCGCCCGTCAATGCATGCTGGACATCGGTCAAGATGGCTGCTCGTGGGGGCGAGCTACCATCAGGGCTTCAGCGGTGGTGACCGCCGAGGCAACAACAGAGTTTATTCGCTTCACCATCGCAGCGTTTGTCACCGCGCTCACCCTCGGGGGCACTCGTCCGCCGGTGACTGGCGTCGGCATTGGTCTTCAGGCAGCCTGCCATGACGACTCTGTTTGCCCAAGCCCCCCTGGAGGGTGGGACCTGGCCATGCATGACGCATGGGGCGCAGGCAGAGCCCCATGCATGGAGTTGGACAACCATGCACCATGCCAGGCGGGGACTTTTCTGCTTCAGCGCCGCCAGTCGGCACAGCCGGCGTGGTTGGCCTCAAAGGCCAGGAGGAGGACGGTCCTTTCCTATACGCTCCTTGCCAGACATGTCCCTCAGGGACTTGTTTGGGTCTAAACTAGCCGGCGGGAGCGGTAGTCTAGACGGCAGGTAACCGGCTGGTGGCTATCGTCCTTCACAGGGCGGTGGCACTAGGACTAGTGTTTTCTTAGCTGGAATGCCATGTAACTGTAACTGTAACTGGAGTTGGATAACCCAGAGTGGTGGTGTGGAAAAGGAGATCGGTGTGCGTGTCGGTCGCGCGCTGGGCGTGTTTGCGTCTTTTGATAAGATTTGGGCCAGCAAGAAGATGCAAGTGCAGTCTAAGATGCGGGTTTACAACACTTTCGTGCTGCCCCACTTTCTGTACGGCTGCGAAACATGGGCCCCTACTAAAACACAACTGACTCGATTGGAGGTTGCCCACTCTAACTGCCTTCGTCGCATTCTGGGTGTGCGCCTGGTTGACCGGCACAGATTAACTTATATTCGGCAGGCGTGCGACACTGAGCCAATTGAGAGCCTTGTGGCAAAGCGATCAATGCAGTGGCTAGGCCATGTGATGCGCATGCCGGCTTCTCGTCTTCCTCGTACGACTTTTGACTGCACAATGGATGTGGCTCGGCAGCAAGGCCGGCCTCCAGCCTCCTCCCGACACTATTTTCTTAAGCTACTGATTCAGCAGCTAGGCAAAACTAGTGGCACTCGTTCTGATTGGAAGACTTTTTCGGACACGGCGTTTGAGCGTGCTCAGGATAGGGTCGGGTGGAGAGCCGTGGTGTACGGTCCGGCTGCCCCTCAGGCGCCGGCCCCTCCACCACGGCGGTCAAGTAGATTGGCAAGCGCCACTTGACCCCCTATCCCCTAGAAGCAGTTAGGACCTATTTTGGAGGCGTCGCACAATAGCTCTCCTTTTTGCTCTTGGACTACACGTTGGCAGGCAGCCGGCTGGTGGCTACCGCCCCTCACAAGTAATTGTTAGGGCCAGAACTGGACTTGGGTCTAGGCGGTGGTACTAGGACTAGAGGTAGTCTTTGCTGGAAAGCCGATGTAACTGTAACTGTATGAGTCATGCTGTGAGGGTGTGCACGCAGGGGGAGGCGCTGGGCGCTGTTTTGTGGGGCCTAGTGGGTGTGGGCAGGGGGTGAGACGGCGCCAGGTCGACGCCCTGGCGCGCCCGACCCGTGTCTACAGCAGCGCAATGCCATATTGTGCTTCTATGGCGTGTCTACAGACTCGGAGGAGGCCGCGGGCGGCGTTGTCGCGACGGCGGGAGTCGCGCTACGGGCAGGTTCCCGCCCCGTGCCATGGGCCTCTCCCGCTGCCCCACCGACGCAGGGGAACTCGGTTGGATTGTTAGAAACGCGATGCACACGCGGGAATTGGGGTGGGGGCCCCAAGGAGTGAGGTCAAGTTGGGGAGCATCGTTTTGGGGGGTTCAGTCACAATGACGGTGGACTCCCCCCTTTGGGGGGCACCCCACTGTCGCAAGCAGAGAGCTTTTAGCAGATGGAATCCGAACGGCGCCGCTGACTTCTCACTCTCCCACACCTGCCCCACACCTGCGCACACCTGTCCACACTTGCCCACACCTGCAGGTGTCCCATCCCAACAGCGTCGCCGACGCGCTCGACGCCCACCCTCTCCCCCACACCTGCTCAAGACACGACCACATCCACACCCTCCCACGCCTTCCGACACCTGCATGTATCTCATCCCCGACGCGCTCAACGCCGCAGACCTCTCGCCCACTTCCTCCACACCTGCGCCACACCTTCCTACACCTGCACCCTCTGTACGAATGCCCACACTCTGCAGGTGTGGCACCGTTGCCTGATGCCAACGGCGTCGCCGACGCGCTCGACGCCGCAGACTTCTTCGAACAACTCGGAGGTGCTTTGGGGGGGGGGGGCATACATGGGGCAGGGGGGGGGGGGGGCAGAGAAGTTAGGAACAGACCCCATGTCGAATTACTTCGAATTCTCACACCGGACCGGCGCCATGCCATTCCCCTCCCTAGATGAGAAAGAAGTCCACTCTAAAAAAACCAGGCAGCGGGGGGGGCAGCTGGGGGGGTCTAGACCGTTTCTCACAATTTTGTGTAACTTTTCATTCTGAATTCCGTTCGACACGAGAGTCTCGTCAAGAGGAGTCCAAATCCACCCTCAGATCCCCCACACACCCAATAGATAGTGCAGTGGGTGTGGGGGTGTGAGAGGGTCCACACCGGGCGAATGGTGTGGACCACTGGTTCACACCCCCTCGGAGCCAGAATGCTCTGCAGACCTCCCATTGGGATGGGGAAAGACACAATAGAGTTGTCTCACGACATTGATGCCAAATCCATTGTCATTCATGTGGTTCAATAGTTGGGAGGGTGTGGAAGGAGCTTCGGTGTGTGGGGCTGCACCGGGGCGTGTGGCCGTCTTCTGGGGCCCGTTTCAGGAGTACGACTGGGTTGCGCAACCTCCCAAACAGTGCGATGTGATGAGAATGATGTTACGGAGCTACCCACCAAGTTTCAGCTCCAGCAGATAAGGTCTGGGTGTACTGGGGGGGGGGGGTCCAGGCCCGTTTTGAAAATAAGTCAACATAGGGTCTGACAAAAACGATTCTGCCCCCCCCCCTGTCCCTGGATTGATTCTGATGGATTGGTTTCTGTACCGCCGGGGGCACCGTCGCCGTTTTGTTTAAAACAAATGGTATCGTCGATCTGGGTAAAAATAGGAAAGACCTGTTTTCGTGCAATTTCCGGCGTTAGGCTGACCTTCGGCCAATCTTTCTTGACCGCCTCCATGCCGCCGACGGCGGCTTACCGCCTCTCCAAGGAAGCGCTGCTTTTGGGTTGTTGGCTCGCTCCGTGCCGTCGACCATTCGAGGCACCTCGGGAGTTGAATTGCAACCCTCCCACATTCCCCATTGCGCCTGAGGTGCCGCCTCAGGCGGCGCATTCAATTTCGCGGATCAGGCGTCACCTCAGGCGCGCCGACCACCTGTGGCGCCGCCTGAGGCGCACGCCTGATCGCCTTGTGCGCCCACCACCGCCTGAGGCTCACCCCTGACCGCCTCAGGCGTTCTGACCGCATTCACTTGCGCAGATCAGACAATGGGGCTGTGGTAGGATTGGCAGCACAGTTCTTCCGGAGACATGGCATGGACACGTGTCATTTGAAGTCGGGCTGCGGGGCTGTCTTGTGAAGAAGGTTGAATCACTCCCCAATCATTGAATGTGTGGTCGCGCGGGTGACGACCGACAAGCGCTCCCTCCTGCTGCTGCCGTCGCCGCCGCGCCGCCACCCCAGCATACACGACTGTAACCTCCATCCAACCTCCATCACTATCTAAAATTTAGCCTGTTCTGTGTAGACTGACGCCCAAATGTGTGGACGCATGCAGGCGACAACGGCCCGTCGCCTCCTCCTACTGCTGCCGCCGCTGCCGCGCCGCCACCCCATCATACACGACTGTAACCTCCGTCACTGTGTCTCAAATTTAGGCTGCGAAGTGTGTAGCCTGACGCCCAAATGTGTGGTTGCAAGCAGGTGACTACGACGCCTGCTGCTGCTGCTGCTACTGCTGCCGCTGCTGCCACTGCTGCTGTGCCTCTCCTGCTGCTGCTGCCGTCGCCGCGCCGCCACCCCATCATAAACAACTGGAACTTCCATCACTCTTAAAAAATAACTCTGCTCAGTGTACCCTGACGCCCAAATGTGTGGTTGCACGCAGGCGACGATGGCCCGTCGCAGCCGCCGGCTGCTGCCGCCCCCGCCGCCGTTGCCACAGATGCTGCCACCGCCGCCGCCGCGCCGTCACCGCAACCGCCAGCGTCGCCGTCGCGCGCCCACCCCGGTGGATACGTTGCTGGCGGCGGTGAGGGGGCGGTTGACCCGGAGGCTGACGCAGCAATCCAGCGCGCGCTGGTGGCTGGAAACACCGAGGTGTGGGCTGGGGCTTCTGCATGCCTTGTGCTTGTGGTTGTTTAGTGGCTGGCTGAGACTGAATTGAGATGTGGTTTGGTGACAGAGGCAAGGGGACGGTGGACCCTGGGGCTGAGGCGGCGATTCAGCGTGCGCTGGCGGCTGGAAACACCGAGGTGTGGGCTGGGGCTTCTGCATGCCTTGCGCTTGTGGTTGTTTAGTGGCTGGCTGAGACTGGATTGAGATGTGGTTTGGTGACAGAGGCGAGGGGACGGTGGACCCTGGGGCTGAGGCGGCGATTCAGCGTGCGCTGGCGGCTGGAAACACCGAGGTGTGGGCTGGGGCTTCTGTATGCCTTGTGCTTGTGGTTGTTTAGTGGCTGGCTGAGACTGAATTGAGATGTGGTTTGGTGACAGAGGCGAGGGGACGGTGGACCCTGGGGCTGAGGCGGCGATTCAGCGTGCGCTGGCGGCTGGAAACACCGAGGTGTGGGCTGGGGCTTCTGCATGCCTTGTGCTTGTGGTTGTTTAGTGGCTGGCTGAGACTGAATTGAGATGTGGTTTGGTGACAGAAGCGAGGGGACGGTGGACCCTGGGGCTGAAGCAGCGATCCAGCGTGCGCTGGCGGCTGGAAACACCGAGGTGTGGGCTGGGGCTTCTGCATGCCTTGTGCTTGTGGTTGTTCAGTGGCTGGCTGAGACTGAATTGAGATGTGGTTTGGTGACAGAGGCGAGGGGACGGTGGACCCTGGGGCTGAGGCGGCGATTCAGCGTGCGCTGGCGGCTGGAAACACCGAGGTGTAGGCTGGGGCTTCTGCATGCCTTGTGCTTGTGGTTGTTTAGTGGCTGGCTGAGACTGAATTAAGATGTGGTTTGGTGACAGAGGCGAGGGGACGGTGGACCCTGGGGCTGAGGCGGCGATCCAGCGCTGGTTGCTGGAAACACTGAGGCGGGTGGCGACTGGTCGCTTTGGTTTCGTCTCGTTTGACTTGGTTGGAGCGCGGTTGTGCTTGGAGGGCTGTGTGCATGCAGGCACTGTCCATTGGGTGGATCCTGAGGCTGAGGCTGAGGCTGCAATCCAGCGCACGCTAGTGGCCAGCGACACCGAGGTGGGTCGCGACTGGTCGCTTTGGTTTCTGCTCGCTGGGCTCAGTTGGCGCATGGTTGTGCTTTGAGGGCTGTGTGCATGCCTTTACTGTCCACAGAGTAGAACCTGGGGCTGAGGCTGAGGCTGAGGCTGCAATCCAGCGCGCGCTGGTGGCTGGAAACACCGAGGTGGGTGCGTCGGTTGTGGCTTGGTTTAGGCTGACTTAGGATGTGCGTTAGCGGCGCAGGTGAGGAGACGGGGGGGGGGGGGACATCGAGGCGGCCTGGCTTAGCCCTCTCTATTGCCGCCTGTTGCCCGCATCTTCTCTGGTACTCCCTGTTTTGGCACACACTCACTCTGATCAACTCCCTCTCATGCACACAAGCGCAAGCTGCTGTTGCCGCATCTCGGAATCCCTCCGCATCGCCAACATATTAGTTCGCTCTCTCTGTCTCTCTCTTTCTCTCTCTTTCTCTCTGTCTCTCTCTCTCTCTTTCGCTCTCTTGTTCGCTCTCTCGTTTGCTCTCCCTCTCTTTCTCTCTGACAAACACACACACACACACACACACACACACACATGCATGCACGCATGCACGCATGCACACACACACACACACACACCCCTATCTCCAGGCTGCCGTTGACGCTTGCTTCGCATGTGGACGCACCGCGGACGCACTCGTCATCGCCAATATCTTCTCATCAGAGCTGTTCCACAGAACGCTGCGGCGCTACATTGCGCGCACGCCGCGCCCGTTCACGCACATCCTTCAGGTGTGTGTGCTCCGACAGCCTGCAATTAAGACTCCGTCGACCTCCTATATATGGCCACCCCCACCCAAGCTGGCCACAAAAGTGTCACAAAGTCGGACATCACAGTAACAGTAACAGTAACACAGGGTTTCCAGCTAAGCAAGCTACTCTTCTACTAGAGACACCCACCGATACTCCAGCACACTTAAGTACTAGAGTACCGCCGGCTCCCGGCCGATGGACTACCGCCCCCGCCGGCTAGACTACCCCAAACAGCGGTCTCTGAGAGACATGTCTGGCAAGGAGCATATAGGAGAGGACCTTCCTCAGTGGTCACAGTAGTGGCCTTGTGGCCAGTCAAGCCGGCAGAGCCGACTGACGCTGACTGGAACGGTCCCCGCCTGGCGGTGCATGGCTGTCCAGCTCTCGATTGCATGGGGCTCAGCCGGCGCCCCATGCCTCATGCATGGCCAGGTCCCACCCTCCAGGGGTGCATGGACGACAGAGTTGTCATGGAGGCTGCCTGAAGACCTTCCAACGCCAGTCACCGGCAGACGAGCGACCCCGAGGATGAGCGCGGTGACGAACGCTGCGATTGGTGAAGCGGATTTACTCTGTGTTGCCTCGGCGGTCGCCACCGCTGAAGCCGTGATGGTAGCCCGCCTCCACGGGCAGCCATCTTGACCAATGTCCAGCATGCATTGACGGGCGCCAGCTCCTCCGCTCGTCGATCAACTCGTCGAGATCGGTGCCGCATGGCGTCCTGCATGGGGGAGGATAAGGGCCGTCTCCCAGCACGGGCCGCGGCAGCGCCGCGGCTACTCGCCAAGCCATGGCAGCGCCGGGCAAGCCGCTCCTGAAGTGTTCCACCGAGGGGCAGTCTAGCAGGAGCCGGGCCAGTCGTATTTTACCCCGCTCGTCAGCGGCACGGAGATCCTCGTCACCAGCAGCGCCGCATTGCTGGGTCCAGGGCTCGGCGACGAGAACGCGTCTCCGTTAATCGAGCCCACAAGTAACAAGTAACAAACAAATCGGACATCACATGAAAACACAAACTTTAGGGACGTCGTTCTCGGCCCAGGGGGCGCCCCTGGACCTCATTCCGCAGCCCAGAGCTTGAAAAGTGTACAATTTAGTTCATGTTTGAGCGGCGTTGCGTGTGGTTGCGTGTGCGCGCGTCCAGATGCCGAAATGTACCTAACCAAAACTGGTGCATGGTGTTGGTTCGGTACATTTCGGCATCTGGACGCGCGCACACGCAACCCCTGGAGGCTGTGTATATATACAGGAGGCTGTGTATAGAGCCCCCAGGGGCTCCTTTCTTTGTAACCGAGACCCCGGCCGCCTTCACATATTCGCTGGCGCTACATTGCGCGCACGCCTTGGCCGTTCACACACTTCATTCAGGTTTGCGCGCTCTAGCTAGCCCTAGAACAAGCACCCGAAACATCTTCTCTGATGCCAGGTTGAAAGGTTTTACACGTACGTGCCCAGAGGACCCCGGGGCGTAAGTAAAGGCCTAGACTATGCTTGCCCGGGCAACGACTGGGCGGCCGTGGTGCGTGTGGACCTGTGTGTCGGCCTGCGTCCCGTCATTCGCACACATCAAAACTGCTGCTGCCGCTGCTGCTGCTGCTGCTTACTGGCCCCCATTCTGCTGCTGCTGCTGCTGCTGCTTCCTCACAGGCAAGCATGGATAACGACTGGGCTGCCGTAGTGCGAACGCGGCCGATCGGCGCATGGCGCGAGACCCTGGGCCTGCTGGCGACGTACGCCGACCCGCCAGACTGGGGACAGGTAAGGCCTTGACCGATCCTCAATTGGTGTTATGCACACGCGCACTGTGTACCGTGCACTGTGTATTGTGCCTCCCCCACACATGCCCTAACATGCGCCTGGCATGCTGATTGAGCCCAAGGCCTGGGGATACCTGGTGCTACGCAACGCCTACCAAGCCGCGTGGCACGGTTGTCCAAATCAGTGATTCCCCTGCGAGCCGTATACCGCTTTGAGCCGGATTTCCCATTTCCCAGAAAACCACCACACACTTGGTGGGAGAGGGCGTGGAGCAGTGCGTTGGAAAGCTCTTGCCGAGAGCAGCCCAACGTCATGCGTTGCATGAATACCCGCTGTGTATTGTGCCTGGTATGAGCATTCAAAGTTGCTAGAGCCGGCAAAAAACTAATTACTAAAATCCTTCCAAGGGACCACTGGTCCAGATGCGTCTTGGAAACGAGCATCCGCGTACCAAACGGCGCTTCTGTCACCTCATAGCTTGCGCCCGGGACAGCCCATTGTCTGTACGCTGACACGCCCCTCCTCCCCCAAAACGCAGCTGTGTGAGGCTCTGGCGTCACGCCTGGCCGCCTCCGTCCAGCGCCACGCCGCATGCCTGTGTCACATCATTGTTGGGGGCGTGGACGGAGCTGTTGTGGCACCCTAACTGACAAACCCTCACCCCACCCCTCACCCCCAAACGCAGCTGTGCGAGGCGCTGGCGTCGCGTCTGGCCGCCTCCGGGCAACGCCACGCCGCGTGCCTGTGCCACATCGTTGCTGGGGGCGTCGACGGAGCCGTTGCGCACTGGACTGTGGGCGCGCGTGAGGCGGTGGCACGCGGGCGCGGGGCGACTGGCGCAGCGGCGATGCAGGTGCACTCGACGTGTTGGCATATTGTGTGTTGCAATACTGATGTGCCGTCTCCTCTTTCCATCTCTCTTGCTCTTGGTGCACACATCTAAAGAGGACGACGGGAGAAAAGAGGCTGCGGCCCGCGCGCGGGCGCGATGTGACGGGGGATGCATATGCGGCACCGTCAACCCTCAACCCCCACACACACACAAGTGCAGGCAGTCATCGAGAAAAGTGTGGGGCTGGGCCGTTATGTTAGGCCTTGCGACAGGCGTCCAGCACAGCGCCGTCCTTGCATGTTGCTTGACCCTGTGCCCTGACCCCCCCACACCCCCACACCCGCCCACCCCACACACACAATTGCAGGCAGTCATCGAGAAGTCCGTGGTCCTTGGCCTTGCGGCTGGCGTCCAGCGCGGCGGCGCGCCCAGCGGCTCTGCTGCGTCACTCTCTGAGCTCATGACCAGCTATGCGGGGCTGCTGGCGGGGCAAGGGCACCTCACGACTGCGTTGGGTTACCTGGAAATGGTAAGGGGGGCACTGCCGAGGGGGTCTCGATTGATCATCAGGGTGGTGCCCTGATGGTGCTCTGATGGTGCTCTGATGGCGCCCTGATGGTGCTTTAACGGTGCTCTTATGGTGCTCTGATGGTGCTCTGACGATGCTCTGATGGTGGTCTGACGGTGCTCTGCTGGTGCTCTAATGGTGCTCTGATGGTGCTCTGACGGTGCTGTGATGGTGCCCTGATGGTGCCCTAATGATGCCCTGATGGTGCCCTGATGGTGCCCTGATGGCGCCCTGACGGTGCCCTGATGGTGCCCTGAAGGTGCTCTGATGGCTCCCTGATGGTGCCATGATGGTGCCATGATGGTGCTCTGATGGCGCCCTGATGGTGCCCTGATAGTGCCCTGATGGCGCTCTGATGGCTCCCTGATTGGGTCCTGATAGGGCCCTGGTGGTGCTCTAACGGTGCTGTGATGGCGCCCTGATGGTGCTCTGACGGTGCTCTGATGGTGCCCTGATCGCGCCCTGATGGTGCTCTAATGGCGCCCTGATGGTTCCCTGATGGTGCTCTGACGGTGCTCCGACGGTGCTCTGATGGTGCCCTGATCGCGCCCTGATGGTGCTCTAATGGCGCCCTGATGGTTCCCTGATGGTGCTCTGACGGTGCTCCGACGGTGCTCTGATGGTGCTCTGACGGTGCTCTGATGGTGCCCTGATGGTGCTCTGACGGTGCTCTGATGGTGCTCTGACGGTGCTCTGATGGCGCTTTGCACTGCAGGTCCCGGGCGAGCCGTCCACCACGGTCGCCGTGCTCAAGGACCGCATGTACCGCTCGGGCGCTCAGCTGCCGCAGGTGTGTCTGTTTAGGGTTTAGGGTTTGCAAGAGGGTTTACAAGAGGGTTTAGGGTTTACAAGAGGGTTTAGGGTTTACAAGAGGGAGAATGGTTACATTTTGGGTTTTTTGCCTTTGCGGGAAGGCCTGCCAGTTAATTTTACCTTTGCGCCAAGGGGGGGGGGGGGGGGGGGGGGGGCAGAAAACACAAGAAATGGAACACATGATGGACTCTCGTCTCCTTGCTGTGAATGTTCCAAAACCGTCGGAATTTTTGAATTTGGACACCTGGGGGCCGAGATATGATGGCTCAAAGTTGGGGGTAGGGGGGGGGTCCAGAGCTTTCTACGGGGGGTTCAGCACTTTCTTTCCAGTGGGCCATTTTGGACGGGAAAACAACCATTGGAACCGCCTTGATGAAAGGAGCACGAATCCACTCTAAGAAGTGACCCTGGGTTATAGGGTGGGGGGTCCACACACCATAACGCTCAAACTCCTCCGCGTGCTCCCTACAGTGCACCAAGTGCCCACCATGAGATTTGAGCAACCTTCATGGATTGAGATGGGACCGATGCCATCTTATCTCCTTGGAGAGCACAGCAAAACACTTGAGGAGAGTCAACCCTGAATCTGCCTGGAAAGTGTGAAGTGGAGGGCCCACACTCCTTGGTGGCTGCCATAGGAGCCATGGTATGGCTGCATTTTAGGAGTTATTTCGGCTATCTTCTGACAACTTAGACATTGCGATGGACAGCCCTCACTGTTAGGAAGCCATGCGCATTGGTCCCGGCTCCATGCATGGCATATTTTGTGAGATTGGGGGGGGGGGCGGGTAGGGGGCTCATTTTTTTTTGGCATCATGTTACATTTACAATTACATCGGCTTTCCAGCAAAGACTACCTCTAGTCCTAGTACCACCGTCTAGACCCAAGTCCAGTTCTGGCCCTAACAATAACTTGTGAGGGGCGGTAACCACCAGCCGGCTGCCTGCCAACGTTGTATCATGTGTTCCAGTATTTTCTTTTCTGCCCCCCCCCCCCCCCCCCGTGTTTTGCGCCGTGTTTGCGGCAGACTGTAGAGCTTCTTGATCCGCGTTCGAATCTCCGAGGGGATTTTTGGTGCCTTTGCGGGGCGTTTTCGCACATCATTTATCGTTTGCGGGGCGATTGCGGGGCGTTTTCGGACTTAAATTGGCGCAACTAGGCGTTAACACAGTAAGCGCACCCCGCCAACCACGCTGCGTGCGATTGTATTGCTGTGCTGTGAATCCAAAGCTGAATATGAGCGGAGTGGAACGCTCCAAGCTCGAATGAGCCAAACCACGTGCCACTCAGCCTTGCAAAGCGCCTGCCGAAGTTTCGTTCAAAACGCTTTGCTGCCTTCAACTGCCTTCAAAACGGCTTGCAACGGCCTTCAAAACACCCCGCAGCTGCGTTCAAAACGCCCGTCGCCGCTAATTTCAAAATGCCGGCTTGTCAAAACGCCTTTCGAACCGCAGGGCGTCGCCGCGCCCCCGTTCCCATTTGTGATGGAGGACGTGCGGGAGGTGGAGGACCCAGCCGTCGCCGCCGCTGCGGCTGCTGCTGCCGCTGCAGCGCAGCAGGCGTCGGAGTACGGTTCGCAACAGGCGACGGGTCAGCAGTACGGGTCGCAGCAGTACGGCGGGCCGCAGCAGGCAGCGGCGCAGTATGGGGGGTCGGAGCAGTATTTGCCGCAGCAGGGGGTGCAGCAGTCGCGGTATGCTGCGTCACCAGCAACATCCGCGCAGTACGGTGCAGCACCAACAACGCAGTACGGCTCGCAACAGGCCGCGGCGCAGTACGCCGCAACAGCGCCCGCGCAGTACGGGTCGCCACGGGCGGCGACGCAGTACGGCGCAACAGCAGCAGCTTCCCCCCAGCAGTACGGCGCAACAACAGCAGCAGCTGCCCTGCCGTACGGCTCGCCACAGGCAACAACGCAGTACGGATCGCAGTATGGGGCAACAGCAGCAGCAGCACCCGCGCAGTACGCGTCGCCACAGGCAGCAACAGCGTACGTCACAACACCAGCAACAGCCTCGCAGTACGGTGCAGCAGCCCCGCAGTACGGCTCACAGGCGGCCACTCAGTATGGCTACGGCACGCCCACGCAGCAGCAGCAGCAGGCAGCCGCGGCCTCGCCCAATGTGTATGCATCACAGCAGGCGGGCGGTGGTGGGTCTCTCTTTCTCTCCCTCTCTCTCTCCTCATCTCTCTCTCTGTCCCTGTCTCTCTGTCTCTGTCTCTCTCTTTCTCTCTCTCTCGCGCGGTCTCTTTCTCTCTCGGTCTCTCTCTCACTTTCCCTCTGTCTCTGTCCCTCCCGCTTTCTTTTGCTCCCTCACTCCCATCACTCTCTCTCCCACTCTCTCCCTCACACCAAGGGAAGCATCCCCACAGCACACAAACTCACACTAACGCACAGCACACTACGCCAAAAAACGCACGCTCACATTCGCCCCACACATACTCCCACACACTCACACTCTCACCACAGGCGGCACCACTGGAGCGGGGGCGCCACCGTCCACACAGCCGTCGCCAGTCTCCTCGGGGGGGGTCTACGGTGGTGGCGGCGCTGCATCGACCGCGTACGGAGCGGTGCGTGTGGTCTAGTTCAACGTCAATCGAACGCCTACCTTACATATTGTTTGCCTTCGCATGGGGGGGGGTCGAAACTATAAGTGTTTAATGCATTTGTGGCGGTCATTTTCGTCGTTTTCATCGTTTTGACGCCCAAAATCGCGATTTCCGACGATTTGTATTAGTTTCTCAGCTTCGCGGGGGTGTGTGTGTGTGCAAAAAAGCTACTTATTCGCAAAGTCAAACCGCACGGACGGAATGCTGGTTCAAAGTTGTGCTGGTGCACCCTGAGAACGGGGCCGGCAGCTGTCACAATGCACCTCAAGCTGCCATCTGCCATCATAGCTGCCATCTGCCATCATAGCTGCAATCATAGCTGCCATCTGCCATCACATGTTGCCATCTGCCATCATAGCTGCCATCATAGCTGCCATCTGCCATCATAGCTGCAATCATAGCTGCCATCTGCCATCATAGCTGCAATCACAGCTGCAATCTGCCATCATATCTGCCATCTGTCATCACATGTTGCCATCTGCCATCATAGCTGCCATCATAGCTGCCATCTGCCATCATAGCTGCCACCTGCCATCATAGTTGCCATCCGCCATCACAGCTGCCATCCGCCATCACGTGCTGCGTGCATGTAGCGCATGGGGCTGCGCCTCTACTGGTGTGTGTATCGATATGGAGAGTGTGGCTGAAATGTGTGGCGCTCTGTGTGTGCCTGGAAGGGCACCCAGCTGCCAACCTGCGGCGCACTCCTTCGCCCCCCCCCCCCCTTGCCGTCTTCCCAAACGTACAGTGAGCCCGCGTCCCCTTGAAAGGCGTTTGGGAAGTACCACTGTGGTACACGTATCCATCTCCCAGTGCGTGCGCGCATGTGGGGTCTACCCTCACCTCTACCAGGTAGCCAGCCAGTTTCAGCCTGGAACTGAGTTGAGGTGTCGGGCGCTGGCGCCGACACAGGTCTCATCATGATTGTTACGCCGAGCAAGATCGAATACGCTAGCCGGTAGGTGCGTCACACACGACAGTAAAATCCAATCATCATCATTGGTGTCACACAGACTGCCATATCCATCATCATCTCCTGCAGGGGCAGCCAGCTGCCAGCCAGTATGGTGGCTACGGCAGTGCAGCCGCAACAACATACGGTGAGCACCAAAGGGGGGGGGGGGGGCAGAAACCCCAGAAATGGATTACATGCTGGGATGTTGTCTCCTTGCTGTGTAAGTCTTTTTTTAATTCGACACCTGGGAGCCGACATATGAGGGCTCAAAGTTGGGGGGTGGGGGTGGGGGGCGCAGGGAGGTCCACAGCTTTCTACGGGGGTCTCCGGAGCTTTATTTGTGGTGAGCGCAATGAGCATGGTCAGCATGCCAACAGACCTTGGTCGCGGGGGGGGGGGGGGGGGCACGCGATGAGGCATGGTGGGGAGGCCCTACCAGAGTCCCAACGTCTGATCCGCGCAAGTGAATGCAGTCATAACGTCTGAGACGGTCCGGGGTGCGCCTCAGGCGGTGGTGGGCGCCTGAGGCGCTCGACACGGCGCCCGAGGCGGTTAAGATAACGCCTAAGGCGACGCCTGAGGGTGCGCCTCGAGCGGTCGGAGCGCCTGAGGCGCCGCCTGATCCGCGCAAGTGAATGCAAAGCCTGAGGCGCCGCCTCAAGCGTTGTGAATGTGGTGGGAAGGGGTGTGGAGGGGGGCTCTGGGCAGCCCGCCGCCATCACACGTGCAATGCAACAGCACACCGCGTGTGATGCAAGCCCCGACGCGACACACGCACTCCCACACACACACTCACTCGCACACACACACTCACTCACTCCCACACACACACACTTACTCCCACACACAGCACTCCCTCCCCCCCCACACACACACACATACCCCCACCCCCATCACACACACACACGCACACGACACACAAGACACACTTGCCCACACGCGCGCTTCCTCTCTCTCACTCACCTGTGCCCGTCGCAGCGCCCGCTGTTGCGTACGGCAGCAACAGCCAGCAACAGCCGGGCGCAACGTATGGCGCAACAGCCGAGTGCGGAGCAGCAACAGCCGCAACAGCCGCAGGGCAGTACGAGGCGGCACAGGCAACAGGACCTCCGTCGTACAAGACACTTGCCCCTGCGCAACAGCTGGCAACGACACACTCGTACGGTACAGGCGGTACATTGTACGGTACTGGCAGCGGTGTGAGTCAGTACGGAGCGCCTTCGCCAGCAACATCCGACCAGGGGGCTGTGTACAAGGTAGGTTACAGTTTCAGATGGGGTTAAGGAGCGTAGGGTCCAGGGTTTGCCTCTTAGTCATGGGAAATGCGCTGCGTACACGGTATGAGTCTGTACGGAGCAATGAGAGAGGGGACAACGACACCTGCTTCAAGCTCGCTCCTCCCTAAACTGCATACATGGACACCCGGATAACCCCCTTCGTATTTCACCACGTTCATCGATTGGAGCGCAGCTGTCCCGCAAAATTCGACCAGGGGGCGGTGCACAACGTTGGCATATTTTCTTGGGCTTGCCCGGACATGTCTCGCCTTCGCTGTTGATGATACTAGTGGGGTCTCGAGCACCCACCGAAGCACCAGCAGCAGTAGCCACTGTTCCGGCCGTCCCGCCCGAGTATGCCAGCCGTGTCAATAGCGCCAACCACGCCCCCACCCCCTTCCACCCCTCCTTGCCCAGGTGACCAAGCACCCCTCCAGCGGTGTCCCGTCACCAGCCACTTCCCCAGCCGCCCCGCTCGCATAAGCCAGCCGTATTTACAGCGCCAACCACGCCCCCCAATCCCCCCCTTCCGTGCCCAATTGACCAAGCACCCCTGCACCGGCGCACCGGCAGCAGCAGCAGCAGCCACCTCCCCGACCGTCCCGCCCGCGTAAACCAACACAGTATGGATGCCAACCCTAGCCCTGAATCCCCCCCTCCTTGCCCAGGGTGACGAGCAATCGCACCGCATGGACGCCAGCCTAATGGGCGGCTGCCAGCCACGCCCCCAAATCCCCCCCCCCCCCCCTCCTTGCCCAGGTGACTAAGCACCCATCGACCGGTGTCCCGTCACCAGCCACCTCCCCGGCCGTCCCGCCCGCGTATGCAAACTATGCTGCACAGCAGCAGCAAGCGCAGCAGCAGGCACAACAGGCTCCCCCCTCTGCGCCGCAGAGCAGGTGTGTGTTTGTGCGTGTGTGCATGTGTGTCGGTGTGTGTCAGCAGCGGCAGCAGGCGCAGCGGCAGGCAGCGGCGCCCCAAGTTGCGCCACAGGGCTGGTGCGTGTGTGCGTGTGAGTGTGTGGGTGTGTGCTAGCAGCACAAACAACAACTGCATTTCTTGAGAGCTCTCAAGCACACACACCATGCACTGCACCGCCATGCAAGGTGTTTTCCAACAACAACCGCCGTGGCTGCGCCGCTGGCACAAGCATCACACGCACAGGCACCGGCACCAACCTGCCCAGACAATAACTGCACGTCTTCAGAGCTGCCAAGCACACCACATGAACGCGCACCACGCACCGCCATGCAGGTTTCTTCAACAACCACTGCCGTGGCTACGCTGGGTGCCGCCAGCGTCGCAGGCGCAGGTGCATGCACAGGCACCCACCTGCCCAAATTGTCAACGCATGTCTTAAGAGCTCTCAAGCACCTCCCACCACGCACCGCCATGCAGGCTTTCTCCAACAACCACCGCCGTGGCTGCGCCGCTGGCACAGGCATCACACGCACAGGCACAGGCACCCACCTGCCCAAACAACAACCGCATGTCACCACATGAACGCGCACCTTCCACCACGCACCGCCATGCAGGTTTGCTCCAACAACCACTGTCGTGGCTGCGTCGCCGGTTCCACAGGCACAGGCGGCGCCGACCGCAGCCGCATACAACCAGCAGCAGGCGACGCAGCAGGCGCAGCAGCAGGCGCAGCAGCAGCAGCAGCAGCAGGCGCAGCAGCAGCAGCAGCAGGCGCAGCAGCAGGCGCAGCAGCAGGCGCAGCAGCAGGCGCAGCAGCAGCAGCAGCAGCAGCAGCAGCAGCAGCAACAGCAGGCGCAGCAGCAGCAGCAGCAGCAGCAGCAACAGCAGGCGCAGCAGGCGCAGCAGCAGGCGCAGCAGGCACAGCAGGCGCAACAGCAGCAGGAGCAGCAGGCAGCGGGGGCGGCAGCCCAGCAGCAGGCGTCGGCGTACTTCCGGCCCGAGGCCAGCAGCGCCGGCGCGGATGGAGCACAGCAGCAGCAGCAACAGCCACAGCAGCCGCAGCAGCAGCACCCGCAGCAGCACGCCCCCCACCCCGTGTCGGTTGGCGCGCCCGCCCCCGCAGGCCCCGCGGCGCCCCCTCCCTCCTGGGGAGCAGCGCAGGCAAACGCGGCGCCGCAGTCGGCCGCAGTCGGCGCAGGCGGCGCTGCTACGGCCCCGCCCTCCTGGGGAGCGGCCGTGCCCCACGCGCACGCGCAGGCGAATGCAGCGCCGCCGCAGGCCGCCGCCGGCGCTGGCGGCGCCGCGCCCCCTCCGTCCTGGGGCGCAGCCGCGCCACACGCGCAGGCGAAGGCAGCGCCGCCGTCGGCCGCCGGCGCTGGTGCTCCCTCTTGGGGAGCGGCCGCCGCGCCCCGCGCGCAGGCGCAGGCGAATGCGACGCCGCCGTCTGGCCTTGCCAGCGCCGGCGGAAGTGTGACCGCGCCGCCCGCGATTGTGACCATCGCGAGTGTGGACACGTCGCGAGTGCCGGCGGAGCAGCGGGGAATCGTGGCGGCGCTGACGGGGCTTTACGACGCGTGCATGCCGCTGGTGAACAACCCTGTGCGGAAGCGGGAGATGGACGATAGCGCCAAGCGGCTGGGCCAGCTGCTGTGGCGGCTCAACGCGGGCGACGTGAGTAATGGGTCCCTGCTGGTCTGCTGCCTCTGTTTTGCAGGTTTACAGGACACTCCCTCAGGGCGTGGCTTTGAGCAGGGGCCGATCAAACTTACTAGGGACCTCTGTCCATCTAGTTGCTATGAGTCAAGGCCGCCACCATGCAGCGGCTGGGCCAGCTGCTGGGGCGGCTCACAGCGGGCAACGTGAGTGATGGGTCCCTGCTGTTCCGCTGCTTCTGTCCCTGCATCTGCTTCTGGTTCTGCATCTGTTTCTGCTGTTCGGCTGCTTCTGTTTCTCCATCTGGTTCTTCATCTGCTGCGGCCTTCTACATCTGCTTCTGCTTTGGGGCTTCTGCTTATGCTTGCCCCGTGTCTCCCAACCCCTCTTTCACCCCACACGCCGACACCCCCATACGCCAACACCCACGCACGCACGCTCACACATACACACATTTGCACACACATACACACACACACACACATCACGCACACACACGCACTGCCACAGGTCTCTGCCGGTGTGGTGCCCAAACTGCAGTCGCTGTGCAGCGCGATCGAAGCGTCTGATTGGCCCACGGCCAACCGGCTGCAGGTGTGTGCATGTTTGTGTGTGTGTGTGTGTGTGTCACACACAGTTTCTGTGTGTGTGTGTGTGCATGTGAGTGTGTGGGCCCTTTGTCGCTGCAGCTTTGTGGGTGCGAGTGGGTGCGGGTGTGCGTCGCTAACACGGGCGCCATCGCGGGACCAGCAGCAGCAACACGCCCGTCCCGGCGGGAGTGCCGTCAGAGTGGCGGAACCCTGAGAGGCCGCGACCACCCAATGGTCATCAATTGAAGTCACTGACGCACAGGCCACGCACGCACCCTCCTACCCATCGTTCCGTCCGCCACACGCCCATCCCCATGCAGGTTCAGCTGACAACGTCTGACTGGGACGAGTGCGGCTACTGGCTGTCAGCGGTCAAGAGGATGATCAAGCTGCGGCAGTCGTAGATGCCTGGCTATGCCCATGTGTGCGGCGTGCGTGAGCGATGCGGTTCTAGGCTGGCTGTGACTGGGTCGACTGCCCTGTGCCCACAGGAAGGAGAGTGTGAGTGATTGAGAGGGAGTGAGAGAAGAGAGACCCAGGGAGCATCATGAGTAGGGACCAATCGTTGACAAGAGATTTGCGTTGTTGAGATTCCATCTCGGTCGCAACAGACAGCAGCGTGTGCGCCCTTGTCGTCGTCAACAAAGGCACAAAACAACGGATGCGACTGAACCCCGCAGGGCCTGCGTACAAACACAAGGCCCTTGTGTCGGCAACTTGGTTATTGACAGCAATGCACACGGGGAGCACGGGTTCGGCTGAATGGGGCACCTCCTAGGAGGTAGCTGTGATGATGAGGCTCACCGTGAGCTTCCTGCGTAAAGGCAGCTGCCACTGCTAACCTCTTCTGGGTATTGGCATCACTATCCCTTGTGAAACAGGGATAGCGGGGCGATGCTTGGAGGCACTTCAGACACCCACACCGCAGGATGGGTTTAGACTGCGTTTACACCGTGGCTTGTGCGTTGACACTTTGACACTGTGGCTTGTGAGAGTGAAGCTGCGGCTTCCAACCGGTTTCTCAACATTCTCGTGCAAGCAGGAGGGGAGCGTGGGCCCACATGTGAGGGGGAGTAGGTGTGTGTGTGTGGGGGGGGCAGGGGGGCAGATCCACCCACTAACCTTCGCTGCTGGTGCTGCGTCACACCACACTTGTGGCAGGCGCCAAACACTGCTCCATCATGGCCTTCCTACCGGTCCATCTAGTGCACAGTGATGTGCGCAAAGTACAGGCCCTGAGGGGGTCTGCACACACGCATCGGTGCAATAGCAGCGTTGGGCCCCGGGAGAAGCTGCGAGTTCTGGGTTTGGTGTGCCGGGCCCGCCCCTGTGACGATGGCGACACATCAGAAGCGCACAAGGCACTCGTGCCGCTGTGTGTGATGCTGAACTTGATTAATTGACTAGATGACCCAGCTGTTGGGAACACGCAAAGATTTGCCCTGCGTGCTCGTGTGTGTGAGGGGGGGGAGGAGGTGGGGGGCCGGGGTTTGGGTTATTAGGGTCCAGCACTCCCGCCTCATACACGCTGAGTTGCGCGTGCAGAGCGTCGTGCACACCGCCTGTGTCACGCCAGGCGCCAGGGACGCAGGAAATCTCCGCCTCCCTGCTCTCTCACTCCCCGAACCTCCTCCCAACCGACCATCGCTGCAGATCGCTCGCTGCCTCGTTACAGGCACCGATGAGCCTATAATTGCCACGTCATGGAATGTTGCTATGATGAAGCGCCTGCACAGGCTCCACCAGGCAATCCAGACCCCACACTGGGCGAGTTCACACACCGAGTTTGCACAAGGATTTCAAGTTGGAATGTGCCAGCCACACCCCCTTATCAGCACCTCCGCTGCGAAGCACCACTTAGCAAACCACCAACCACTTGTCCAGCACGCAAGCCATCCATGCACCACTGACTCCACGAATGACGACGTGCATCCAATGATGATGATGAGAGTTTTACAATCCACTTCTGGCGGTCACACGTACGGTTCCCAAGCTCCAGCGGGACTTAGAGAAACAAGGCTCAAGGCCCACAAAAGGTCAAGCTACAAGTAGCCCACGGTAACGCCATCCGCACTTGGTGGCGGGCGCCAAGCAAGCAGCACCACTGTGCAGGCTGCACACCCAGCCCCTCAAATGGCCAGAGGGCGGACCCAAGGTATAAAACCATGAAGGGACCAAAAAGCCCTCCCCCAGACCACCGGAAGCGGGGCTAGTAGCACACCCGCCGCAGCACTCTACTCAGCGACCACACCGCACCCGCCACCGCACGCGTGTGGCGCCACCTCCCCTTCAAAAACACCCCCAGAGGAAATGCCATCTAGCAAGCAGGTGCAGGCACCCGCTCGCCGTCAACGACGAGGCGCGCGCGGTGGAACTGCGCCCGCTTCCCCGCAACCTTGGCGGCGAGGAAAGCGGGCCACAGCGCCTGGTGCTGCGCCTCCTCGCGGTCACTGAGGACGTCGAAGACTGCAGTCGAGTCCACGCAGCGGCGCAGCTCGTGGCACCAGCGCACGACAGTGTCGGCCACGGCGTCAGACGCCACGGTGAACAGCACACGCAGCACACCGCCCCCGCGTGGCTCCACGCCGATGCCCCCGACGGCAGGCTTGGCGTTGAGGAGCGACGCGGACACGACGCCACCATCAGCCGGCTCCCGCCGGCCGGTGCCGCCGTAGAGGAAGCGCACGACATCCGTAGCCAGGCGGACGGGCAGGCTGGTGCCGTCCTCGGCAGCTGCAGCGATCCGCTCCGCCGCCGCCGCCGTCGCCTCCTCTTCATCCATCCGCCTGCCACCGCCCGCGAGGAACCAGTTGGCGCCGCGTGCCACCGGGATGGACAGCACGAAGCTGCGGCGCAGCGACGTGTCGCCCACACGCGCAGGCAGCCCCCCCCGGCGGGAGGGGCCGCGCGCAGATGCGGCACGCGTGGCGCCCGACGCAGGCCGCTCCGTCGCCGGCCCCCCCCCCCGCCGACGCCACAGGGGCGGCAGCAGCAGCGGGCCGGGCAGGCTGAGCAGCCTCGGCAGCAGGCGCAGCGCGGGGCGCCGCACTGTGGGCCGCATGGCCGGCCCACGCGCGGGCGGGCTCTGCATGCGGCATCTGCATGAGCGCCCCAATCCAAGGGCAGGGCAGGCTCCATGGCCATGCACAGCTGCAAGGATCCGCTGCGCCAGAGGTAGGGTGAGTCGTGCACACCCGATGGCAGCCGCCGTGGGCACAGACGACAGCACACGCACCGACACGCCATGCACGTTGCGCCCATGCGCCGCCATGCAGGGCTACCAGACGAACCACACGCGCGGCCACACACACACCGTGCAACCGCATCGTCCACTCACCCACATCCGACGCACTGCTGAGACCTCGATGCCACCTCCTTCCCCATTCCAGGCCATCGCTCCAGGGGTTGATGCCTGAGTCAGGTGGTGAACAGCCAAAGCAGCGCAGCAGCTCGTGCTACATCAACGTCACTTGGGACAAGGCCAGTTCCTCATGGTGCGTGCAGCTGAGGGACCGGCAGACCAAGTGCAGTGTGCACATTGCGAACTTTGCCTCTGAAGAGGACGCAGCCAGGGCGTACGAGCGTGCTGCTGTGCAGGCGCACGGACCAGGTGCCTCCAAGCGCAACCTTCCAGGCGAGGCTGTTGGTGAGCTGCCTGTGGCACTGGGCGAGGAGCGGGAGCAACGCCGCAGCTCACGCTACACAGGAGTCGGCTGGCACACAGCCAAATCTGCATGGCAAGTGCAGCTGATGGACCCACAGACCGAGCGCTTGCGATTCATTGGGAACTATGCCTCCGAGGAGGACGCAGCCAGGGCGTACGACTATTCGGCTGCGCAGGCACGCGGACCAGGGGCCAAGCGCAACTTCCCGGGCGAGGTCATCACCAAACCACCGGCGTCCCTGGGCGAGGAGCGGGAGCAGATGAAAAGCTCGCGCTACATCGGCGTCTACTGGGACAAGCGCAAGTCAGCATGGCGCGTGCGGTTGCATGACCCACACACCAAGCGCCCGGGGCACATTGGGTGGCTCGCCTCTGATCGCGAGGAGGACGCAGCCAGGGCGCACGGCTGCGCAGCTGTGCGGATGCACGGACCAGGCGCCCTGCGCAACTTCCCGGCAGAGGCCATGAGCGAGCCGCCTGTGACAGTGGGTGTGGCGCACAGCTCGCGCTTGATCGGCGTCGCATGGTACAAGCCCAGCTGTTCATGGCGCGCGCAGCTGCAGGACCCACAGACCAAGCACAAGCAGCACATTGGGTGCTATGCCTCCGAGGAGGATGCAGCTCGGGCGTATGACCGCGAAGCTGTCCGGGTGCTCGGACCTGGGGCAAAGTGCAACTTCTCTGACGAGGGCGTCAGCAGCGAGCCACAAGGTGGCAAGCGCACTCGACTGTGGTTCGCCTGATTTCAACTCCCCTGGGGGCATCCACTAGGACATGGGAGTGGTGGAGGACAGACACTCCACAAGCGGTGATGATCCAGAAGGGATGGCACCAGTCACTGAGTTGTCTCTCTTGTTGACCAGTAGACTCGTGTCACCTGAGACAGTGTGGCCGGATCGCCAGGGTGGGAGCCACATATCGACAATGTAATTCTGCTCTCTTTGGTTGGTCACTCCTGACTGACTACTGACCGCCTTTTCCAGGCCCAACGTCTCAGCTCCCCTGGCGGCATCCACTGAGGGGGGAGTCGCAGAGACGATGGAGACGTGCAGGCACTCTGCGACGAGCGGGCATCCAGAGTGAGCCATTGATCATGTGATTTTTCAGCGCCATTACTGCTGCCGTGTGGATACTCCTGGCTTGCAGATCTGCTTTGCACGCCCCCGGGGGTGGTGGGGTGTGGGGTGGGAACGCGCCATGTGTGACCTGGTGTGCAGTCGCTCTGGAGTCGCTCGAAACGACAAAGTTGCACACGCGCCGTGTCCAGGGACGCCATCCCGCATCTATACCTACCTTGTCACCATGCCTCGATCTGCAGTGTAGATCTGGAACAGCCTCCTCTCTCTACAGCTCTCGAGGAGCATGCTCGCGCGAGGAGCTCGTTCAGCTGCGTCGCCAGCCGCACACATGCGCAGTCTCCTCCTGGCGGCCCTGCTCCTGCTGGGTTGCGGCGTGCCAGGCAGCAGGGCGCAGCTGTCGGCGCCCGTGACCGACGATGCCCACGTCTCCGTCGACGGCAACAAGTTCCTGCAGAACACCGCTGACCTGGACAAGTCGGGGGATACCGCGGAGGCGACGTGAGTGGGGTGCATGGGCCTGCATGGGCCGCATGGCACGTCACGGAACGCCGTGTGCGCAGCTACTAGAGATTACACTCACATGCACACATGCAGCATGCAGACATGCGTGCACGCAGCAGCGGGCCCATGCACACGTGCGCTGTGCTCCATGCATGCAGATCGCTCGCACACACGCACTTACACGCACGCAAACGCTCGAGCCTGCTCCCGACCACCCACCAATCGCGCACACACGCAGTGCTGTCGAGGATGACTTGGCTGCTGGAGAGTGCCCGCAGAACGTGCAGGTGCGGTGGGGATGTAGATGAGATGGATTTTAAAGGTCGGTGTGACACCAATAACGATGTAATATGTGAGACTGTGAAGACAACTTGGGTGTAGACACCGCTATCCCTTGTAAAAAATGACAGCAGGGGCAAAAAGCAGCTGGGGGCTATCCTTTGTGGTCCTGCTATCCCCCGTGGGGCGCTATCCTTTTGTCACGGTATGTCCGCGCGCGTTGGCGAGTCGCGGTGGGAGGGCGGTGCGTCGTAGGCGGAGAACAAGTTTTGGGCAATGTGGGCCCAAGTTCTGGCTTGCGCATGTCCCCAACCGTGTGTGACGCACCTTACAGGACGCCTGACCCCCCCCCCTCCCCCTGAAACCTTGAACCCCCTTCACAGGTCAGCTGGATGACCTAGGTCAGCTCAAGCGTCCACGCCACGCCGCTCACCCCCCACCTCTCTACCACCCCACCACCACCCTACAACACACATTATGGACACTACAGTCGTGTGTGATGCACCTTACCGGACGCTGGACCCCCCCCCTCCCCCCCGAAACCCTGAACCCCCTTCGCAGGTCAGCTCAAGCGTGTATGCCACGCCGCTCACCACCCACCCCACAACAACCACCCTACAACCCGCATCATGGATACTGCAATCGTGTGTGATGCACCTAACCGGACACCTGAAACCCCCACCCACCCCTGAAACCCCGCGCCCCCTTCGCAGGTCAGCTGGATGACCCCGGTCAGCTCAAGCGTGAAAGCTACGCCGCTCACGAACCATCTCTTTACCACCCCACAACCACCCTCCTCAAACCCTGGGGTAGGTCATGGATACTTCAGTCGTGTGTAATGCACCTTGCCAGATCATGGATACTACAGTCGTGTGGGACGCACCTTACAGGACGCCCGAAAACCCCACCCACCCCTGAAACCTTGGACCCCTTCGCAGGTCAGCTGGATGACCCATCTCTCTACCACCCCACAACCGCCACCCTACAACCCTCATCATGGATACTTCAGTCGTGTGTGACGCACCTTACAGAACGCATGAAAACCCTACCGCCCCTGAAACCCCGAACCCCCTTCGCAGGTCAGCTGGATGACGCAGGTCAGCTCAAGCGTCTACGCCACGCCGCTCATCACAGACCTCTACAGCGACGGCCGCAAGGATATTGTGGTGCCTTCGTTCGTGCACTACCTGGAGGTGCGATATGAAGGCCGCGCCCCTCTTGTGGCCCCTAGCTAGTAGTTGCCTGTGGACGTGCAGTGGACGTGTGCATACTAGGGTTGGGGCGCTCATCACCGCTCTGACCTCTTCAGCGACGGCCGCAAAGACATTGTGGTGCCTTCGGTCGTGCACTTTATCGAGGTGCGATAAGGAGGCAGCGCTCCTCTGGTGGCCCCTAGCTAGTAGTCGCCTGTGCCTCAGTGGACGTACGCAGAATAGGGTTGGGCCGCTCATCACTGATTCGTACAGTGACGGGCGCAAGGACATCGTGGTGCCTTCTGTTGTGCACTTTCTCGAGGTGCGGTGAGGAGGCAGCGCCCCTCGCGTGCCTTGAAGTAGGAGTCCGAGCCTTTCAGTGGACGTCTGCAGAACAGAGGGGTTAGGTCGTTCTAGTCAGCTATAGCGATGGGCACAAGGACATCGTCGTGCCTTTGTTTGTACACTACCTGGAGGTGCGATACGGAGGCAGCGCTTTTTCTTGTGGCTCCTAGCTAGTAGTCGCCTGTGCCTAGAAGTGGCCGTCTGCAGGATAGGGTTTATGTCGGTCGTCACTGCTGTGTACAGGTGACGGCGGCAAGGACATCGTGGTGCCTTCGTTCGTGCACTACCTGGAGGTGCGATAATAAAGAGGCAGCGCTACTCGCGTGCCTTGTAGTATTGGTCTGATCCTTTCATTGGACGTCTGCAGAACAGAGGGTTAAGGCTGTTCTGGTCAGCTGGGTCGCTCTAGCGATGGGAAAGACATCGTGGTGCCTTCGTTCGTGCACTATCTCGAGGTGCGATACAGAGGCAGCGCCCATCTGGTACCCCCTAGCTCGTAGTGGCCTGAGCCTATCCGTGGTGCCCTTCATCGTCTGGGTTGCAGCAGCTCGCCACTCACCCACTCGCTCCCGTGTCACACGCACCACCCCCTGTTGCGCACACGCAGGTGCTGGAAGACCCTGAGGGCGCCCAGGCCGTCGGCTGGTCCTCCTTCCACGCATCAACAGTGCACGCGTCGCCGCTGCTGTACGATGTTGACTTTGACGGCGTTCGCACACAAACACACACGCACACACACGCACACACGCAGGTGCTGGAAGACCCTGAGGGCGCCCAGGCCGTCGGCTGGCCCTCCTTCCACGCATCAACAGTGCACGCTTCGCCGCTGCTGTTCCATGTTGACTTTGACGGCGTTCGCAAGCACACACACACACACACACACACACACACACACACACACACACACACATGCATACACGCAGGTTCTAGAGGGCCCCGAGGGCGCCCAGGCCGTCGGCTGGCCCTCGTTCCACGCGTCAACAGTGCACGCGTCGCCGCTGCTGTACGATGTTGACTTTGACGGCGTCCGCGACATCTTGCTGGCGACGTACGACGGCGAGGTTATGTTCTTCCGCGACACTGGCGAGAAGATGCGGGAGAGCATGAGCGTGCCGCGACTGAAGGTGTGTATTCCCTGTGTGTTTAGGTCAGGCACCAGCTCAGTCAACAGCTCAGTCAATGCCAGCTGAGTCAACGTTTTCAGTCAATGCAACGGCGAGGTCATGTTCTTCCGGGACACGAGCGAGAAGATGCGCGAGAGCATGAGCGTGCAGCGGCTCAAGGTGTGTGTTCCCTGTGTTTAGGTCAGTCAGAAGGTCAGTCAATGACAGCTGATTCGACGTTTTCAGTCAGGTCAACGCAACGGCGATTTCATGTTCTTCCGGGACACGGGCGAGAAGATGCGGGAAAGCATGAGCGTGCCGCGGCTTAAGGCGCGTGTTCCCTTTGTTTATGTCAGTCATAAGGTCAGTCAACAGCTCAGTCAATGACAGCTGAGTCAACAACAGCTCAGTCAACGTCTCAGTCAACGTCTGAGTCAACAGCTCACTCAATGACAGCTGAGACAACAACAGCTCAGTCAACGTCTCAGTCAACGTCTGAGTCAACAGCTCAGTCAATGACATCTGAGTCAGCACCTCAGGGACACAGGCGAGAAGGTGCGGGAGAGCATGAGCGTGCCGCAGCTCTAGGTGTGTTTTCCCTGTGTTTAGGTCAGTCAACAGCTCAGTCAATGGCAGCTGAGTCGACGTTTTCAGTCAATGCGACGGCGAGGTCATGTACTTCTGGGACACTTGCGAGAAGATGCGGGAGAGCCTGAGTGTGGCGCTGCTGAAGGTGTGTATTCCCGGTGTTGAGGTCAGTCAACATGTCAGTCAGGAGCTCAGCCAATGACAGATGAGTCGACGTTGTCAGTCAATGCGACGGCGAGGTCATGTTCTTCTGGGACACTGGCGAGAAGATGCGGGAGAGCCTGAGCGTGGCGCTGCTCAAGGTGTGTACCGTAGTGCTGCGTGTACTTCACGTCCCACTTCACGTCAGGGTGATGTGAACTGAGACGTGGAGCAGGGTCAGACGCAGGGGCTGGCGTGAACTCCGTGTTTTCGGAGAAAAGTGTGAAGTATGGGACCCCACTCGCGCTGCCGTCGACCACTCTCTCTCTTGCGCTGCTTCTCTTGCGCTGCACCGTGGCAGCTTGAGCAACCTCAGGTCGCCTCTTCGGAGGGTCGGCACGGTGCCCGACGCCAAAGGCCCGGCACTGGGAGGAGTACTTAACTGTGGCGCCCAAGCTAACCCTGGGGCGTGGGTGTCTGCACAGCAGCAGGCCCAGCAGCAGATCCAGTTGCCATCTGCATGCGCGCGCCACGCATGCGCCATGCAGATCTGCCGCTGCCACATGCATTGGGTCTTGGAAATTGGCAACTGTAATGCATGCCTGAGTCAGTGCCAAGTCGGTCATCATCACAGCGTTCTGTCATGTTCTGCTCTTTTGTTTTGGGCTGTTCTGTTTTTGGGGGGAGGCGTGAAGTGGGTGACGTGAGGGGTGCCAGCGCTGGCGGCCGACGTGAACACTGTGTCACGAGAAGGCTGTGGGTGGCCATTTTCGACGACGTGAACTACACTTGACGTGAAGTACACGTAGCACTACGGTATTCCCTGTGTTTAGGTCAGTCAAAAGCTCAGTCAACAGCTCAGTCAATGACAGCTCAGTCGACGTTTTCAGTCAATGCAACGGCGAGGTCGTGTTTGGGTCATGTTCCTCTGGGACACGGGTGAGAAGATGCGGGAGAGCATGAGCGTGCCGCGACTGAAGGTGTGTTTCCCTGTGTCTGAGTCAGTCATAAGCTCAGTCAACAGCTCAGGCAATGATGGCTGAGTCAATGTTTTCAGTCAACGCGACGGCGAGGTCATGTTTTTTCGGGGCACGGGCGAGAAGATGCGTGAGAGCATGAGCGTGGCGCTGCTCAAGGTGTGTTCCCTCTGTTTATGTCAGTCATAAGGTCAGTCAACAGCTCAGTCAATGACAGCTGAGTCAACAACAGCTCAGTCAACGTCTCAGTCAACGTCCGAGTCAACAGCTCAGTCAATGACAGCTCAGTCAACACCTCAGGGACATGGACGATGAGATGCGGGAGAGCATGAGCGTGCCGCGACTCAAGGTGCGTGTTCCATGTGTTTAGGCCAGTCAGCAGCTCAGTCAATGGCAGCTGATTCGATGTTTTCAGTCAACGTAACGGCGACGTCATGTTCTCCCGGGACAGGGGCGAGAAGATGCGGGAGAGCATGAGCGTGCCGCGACTCAAGGTGTGTGTACCCTGTGCTAAACTCACGCACCAGCTCAGTCAACAGCGGCTGAGTCAACGCCTCAGTCAACATCTCAGTCAACATGTCAGTGATGATGATGGATGTTTCAGTCAGAGACACCTCTAGAGGCGTATACGACCGTGCTCGGCGCGTATGGCCCGAGCACCTTCATGAGATGGCTGGCTGTTGGTGGTAGGGAACCCCAACTATGTAAAGAGCGTGGGCGCGCCCCCAGGTCCCCTACCGCAGCGGCAGCAAACGCTTGTCAGTTACCACTTCAGTCAGCACCACAGTCACGGCAGCTAGGGACCTGAACCTCGACCTCGACTCGAGCCCCAACAGCATCTGCCCCACATGCACCTCCACACACCTCCACGTACGTGCGGTCCCGCGAATAAATGGTTACAGGGCCTTAAACCTCCCTCAGGGCCTGACCCCGATCCAAGCCCTGATGATGATGGATTTCACAGTCGTGTGAGACACACCAACAGCCAGCGTATTCAACCTTGTTCGGCGTATATTGCCCGAGCACTATAGCTCCAAGCCCTAGTAGCATCTGCCTCACACGCGTGCCCAACAGGTCAGGAAGAACTGGTTCAAGGGCCTCAACCCCGATCCCAACGACCCCACTCACACCCCGACTCACACGCTCGGGACGCGTACATGTCAGTGATGTCCTTAGCGCCCCCACAGCCCCCGCAGCCCCAGCAGGCAACCCGGGAAATTTGGGGGGAAACTGCGGGGCGAATCGCGGGAAATTCGCTCCTAAAAGTGTGAGATTTGACAATTTTTCACTTTTCCGCGAAAAATCGCTTCCTGCGGGGGCAATTCGGCATGTTCCCTCCTGGGTTGCGGGGGCAATCAGGACACGATCGATTTCCTTAAGGACAACACTGGTACATGTAACCAAAAACGTGATCAAAACAACGTCGCGTGCGCGTGCACCCCCACCCCCCCCCGCGTGCCCAAACAGGTCAGAAATAACTGTTTCAAGGTCCTCAACCCAGACCCCAACGACCACTCGCACTTCAAGTCACTCGCTCAGGACGCGTGTGACGCGGATGTGTCTCACGCGGACAACCTGTGTAGAACTCACACACAACAAACGTCTCGTGCGCGTGCGCCCCCCGCGTGCCCCAACAGGTCAGGAAGAACTGGTTCAAGGGCCTCAACCCAGACCCCAACGACCACTCGCACCCCGACGTCAGCGATTCTGATGAAATTCCAGGAGCGGGCGCGCAGCCGCCACCGCCGCCGCCGGCACCGGCGCAGGCAAGTCCACAAATTGATGTTGGTTTTGGGGCTTGGGTTTGAGCTTGAACCAGTGCCTTGTAAAACTTGGCAGTGAAGGGGGGGCATAAATGACGTCGGCAACTCTGATAAAATCCTGAGAGCGGGCGCGCAGCCGCCGCCGCCGCCGTCAGAGCAGGCAAGTCGATATTGTACTGTTAACTTGAGGGACTTGGGTTTGACAGGTTGGGGTTTGAAGAGTGCTTAGCTAGGGGAACTTGCAAGTGAGAGGGAAAATTCTGACGTCGGCGGCTCTGATGAAATCCTGAGAGCGGGCGCGCAGCCGCCGCCGCCGCCGCCGGTCCAGGCAAGTCCACATACAGTAACACGGGGTTTCCAGCTAAGCAGGCTACTCTTCTACTAGAGACACCCGCCGATACTCCAGCACACTGAAGTACTAGAGTACCGCCGGCTCCCGGCCGATAGACTACCGCTCCCGCCGGCTAGACTACCCCAAACAGCGGTCCCTGAGAGACATGTCTGGCAAGGAGCATAGGAGAGGACCTTCCTCAGGGTCACAGTCCACATAATGATGTTAAGTCCACATACTGATGTTAATTTGGGGGCTTGGGTTTGGGATTCAGCCAGTGCCTAGTAAAACTTGAAAGAGACGAGGGAATTTAATGGCATCGGCGTCTCTGATGAAATCACAGAAGCGGGCGCGCAGCCGCCGCCGCCGTCGCCTCCAGTGCAGGCACCTCGAACTTAAATGATGTTAATTTGGGGGCTTGGGTTTGACAGGTTGGGGCTTGATCACAGTGCCTAGCGATTTTAACTTTAAAGAGGAGGAGGGACATAAATGACGTCGGCGACTCTGATGAAATCCCAGGTGCGGGCGCGCAGCCGCCGCCGCCGCCTCCAGTGCTGGCACCTCGATATTATTATGTCAATATGGGGGCTTGGGTTTGACAGGATGGGGTTGGATGAGGGGAACTTGAAAGTGAGGGGGGGAATTATGGCGTCGGCAACTCTGATGAAATCCCAGGAGCGGGCGCGCAGCCGCCGCCGCCGCCGCCTCCAGTGCAGACAAGTCCACGTTATAATGTTAACTTGAGGGGCTTGGGTTTGACAAGTTAGGGTTTGAAGCGTGCTTAGCTGATGATGATGATGGATCTTACAGTCTGTGTGACACCAGTAATGATGTATAAGACCGGTGTCGGCGCTAGCGCCCGACACCTTAAACTCAGTTTCAGTGGGAAACTGGCTGGCTACCTGGTAGGGGTGAGGGTAAACCCCCACACGCGCGCACGCACTGGACCTAGACAGGACACTGGGCCCCCAGATCCACCCTATACCACCCAGGTAGTGACAGCAACGCATTGTTGGTGTGCGCCTGTGTTCTACTACTAGTCCCGCCGCCGCCATTGGCTCCAGCAATCTCCTCCATGCCCGCCAGCAATCTCCTCCACGCCCGCCAGCAATCTCCTGTATGCCCGCCAGCAATCTCCTCCATGCCCGCCAGCAATCTCCTGTATGCCCGCCAGCAATCTCGTCCATGCATGGGCGCCGCCATGCGATCTCCATGCGCCGCGCCGCGCTCCATGCGCGCCAGCACCCGTACCACCCGCCTCATTCCCGTTCTTTAGCCATTCCCCGTGACACCTATGGCTGATCCTTGTTCCGCCGTCCCCTTTGGCATCTGTAACCCGTATCCTCTCCCTGTAGCCTCATTCCCCGTTCTTAACCGCCATCTCCATTATGGTGCCCGCCCGCTGGTGGGGCCTCGCCTCGCCCCATGCCGCACGGCTAGTGTATTGATTGCTGCGCCATCTATAATCTGCGCCTTGGGGCAGGGAACCCCTGCGCCACAACCTCCTCACAAAGCCTAGCCGCATGTGCCTCGCTTCCCATGTTTCTCAATTTCTCGCCATCCGCTTCCATGCTGCCGCCTGCAATCTCCTCCACGCCCGCGAGCAATCTCCTCCATGCCCGCCAGCAATCTCCTCCATGCATGCACGCGCAGAGCGCCGCCATGCAACCCCCATGCGCCCCGCGCGCCATGCGCGCGCCGCGCCCGCCAGCTCCCGTAGCCTCATTCCCCGTTCTTTACCCATGCGCCGTGACGCATTAGCCTTGTCCGCCGTCCTCTGGCATGCATAACCCGTAGCCTCATCCCCGGTAGCCGCATTCCCCGTTCTTAGCCGCCATCTCCATTATGGTGCCCGCCCGCTGGTGGGGCCTCGCCTCGCCCCATGCCGCACGGCTGGTGCATCGATCGCGTCGCCATCTAATAATCTGTGCCTTGGGGCAGGGAACCCCTGCGCCGCAACCTCCTCACAAAGCCTAGCCGCATGTGCCTCGCTTCCCATGTTTCTCAATTTCTCGCCATCCGTCTCTCTCTTCCATCCAGGCACAGTAAACCATTAGGAGCCGCAATCTGCTTGAGTTCCGATCGTTGTGAGAGGGGGTGCATGCTCGCCGCAATTCTCGCCATCGTGCATCGTGCTCTCCATCGTACCGCTGCCCCATCTGCCACATAGCCTCGCCCCATCAGGACCAGTTCATCAGTAGCGCTGTGCGTCACAGCCGCGCAGGGTAAATTTCCAGATTTTCAGCCGCCCAGTACCAAGCGCAGTTGTCCCGGTTGTCCGCCATCGAGCGGCGCCAGGGCGGGAGCCCCTGGCGAAGAGCTTATGAACTTAACATGATGTGTCCTGGCCTTAGTCTATGGTGGGTAGCTAAAACTTCAAGTGGTGTCAAAATCGTCGAGGGCTCCCGCCCCGACGCCGCCAATGGCGGACCAACTGGGCTGACAGGGTGCTGCTGCAGCGTGAGCGACTCTGGGTTTTGGAAAATCGGCTATGTCGCCGATTTGCCCTGATCCAGAGCGCTAGTGGCTGTTTGAGACACGGCGTCATAAGGCAGGCAACTGCGAGGCATGCGGGGACGGAGGGCAGGCTGCTGGCAGAAGTCGGCGCCGCCATCGTCGGTACCCCCATGCAGCCACGGGCACCGGCACCGGGCAGAGGCTGCAGCTACGCTACAGCCAGGGCACCGGCTATGGGCATCGGCTATTGATTGACATCGGCTAAGGCTTCGGCTACGGCCAGGGACACCCTGCATCTGCACTCACATCGCATCGGCTGCACGTCCGCCCTCTGGGCATCTGCATCGGCCACGGCTACGGCCACGGCTACTGACATCGGCTGCGGCGACGGCTTCGGCCTACGGACTGCAGCTACGGCACGAATCGCGGGGCACTTCAGTGACCTGCATGGAGGGTCTCCATGCAGGGCGAATCTTACTTGCATGAGACACATGACGACGGAGGTGCACTGGCAGCAAGCGCCCTCGCAGCGCAAGCGCCATGCATGGAGGCTGGCGGCATGTTGGGCGTGTGCCACATGATGAACGGAGGAGGAGGAGGGTGGCCAGGCTGGCTGCCCGAACTGAGATGCATGGCGCGACCAGATGTACTAGAGCTAGTGGGATGGACACAGTCAATGTGTATCCACTGAGTGGACTAGTGCGGGTGATCGTTTCTGCCTGCCTCAGGGATTGAGTGCGCAAGCACAAGTCTAATACGCCATTAAAGGCGTCCAACAAGACTGTAAAATCGACCAGCTAGGGGAACTTGCAAGTGAGGGGGAAATTGTGACGCCGGCGGTTCTGATGAAATCGCAGGAGCGGGCGCAGCCGCCGCCGCCGCCGCCGGTGCAGGCAAGTCGACATTATACTGTTGACTGGAGGGGCTTGGGTTTGACAGGTTGGGGTACGATCAGTGCCTAGGGGAACTTGAAGGTGAGGGGGGGAATTATGACGTCGGCGGCTCTGATGAAATCCCGGGAGGCGGGCGTGCAGCCGCCGCTGCCACCGCCTCCAGTGCAGGCGAGTCGATATTATAATGTTTTCTTGGGGTGGGTGGGTTTGACAGTTTTTTTCCTCCCAGGGAAACCAAGGGGAACTTGCAAGTGAGGGTGGAAATTGTGGCGTCGGCGTCTGATGAAATCCCAGGAGGCGGGCGTGCAGCCGCCGCCGCCGCCGCCAGTGCTGGCGAGTCCATCGTTGTTACATCAGTCTGGGGCGGGGAAGTTTGGTGATAGGGCTGCAGCTGAGCGCCTCGCTACGATACTGGTAGGCTGGCGTGCTGTGTTGCCTTGCGGGCCATCCTAGTGGACCCCCCTAGGCGTGTAGTCTAGGCTTGAGTCACGCCCCGGGGTCCTCGGGCGCATACGTGTAAAACCTGTAAAAACTAGCTACCACCCGCACCGACCGCTATCATCCAGACTCTTCACGACGCGCGCAGAGCTCACTGGGGTAATTTCCGTACCCCCCCCCCCCGTCCCCCTCCCCCCCCTCCCCAGCACGACCCACCCACGCACTCACTCTCACCTACAGGGGAAGAGGAAGCGCACTCCGCTCTAACATCTCACACTCACACCCACACCCACACCCCACACTTACTCCTCTCACTCTCACTCTCACTGTTACTCTCACTCAAACTCTCATTCTCACTCACTCTCACTCTCACTCTCACTCTCACTCTCACTCACTTTCACTCACTCTCACTCACTCACTCGCACCCTCACTCTCACTCTCACTCTCACCCTCACCCACTCTCACTCACACCCAGGGGAAAAAGAAGCGCACTCCGCTCGAATCTCTGACGGAAATCGCTGGCGTGGCGGTTGCCAAGTACCGCGGGCGCCTGGTTGTGTACCGCGAAACGGTGTGTGTGCGTGTGTGTGTGTGTGTGTGTATGTGATTTTTTTTTTTTTTGGTGTGAGTGCATTTTTTGTGTGTGTTGGCGGATGTGTGGGGGTGTGGCCAAGATTGCCGGTGTGGCGGTTGCCAAGTACCACGGGCGCCTGGTTGTGTACCGCGGGCGCCTGGTTGTGTACCGCGGAACGGTGCGCGTGTGTGTGGGGTGGTGGTGGTGGTGGTGGTGTGTGTGGGCGTGTGGGCGTGTGTGTATGTGTTGGTGGTGTGTGTGTGTGGGGGGGGGGGGGGGGGAGCGTGTGGCCGAGATTGCCGGTGTGGCGGTTACCAAGTGCCGCAGACGCCTCGTGGTGTACTGCGAAACGGTGTGTGTGGATGTTTGTTTGTGTTTGTGTTTGTGAGATTGTGTGATTGTGTGTGTGCCTGTGTGTTTGTGTGTGTGTGTGTGTGCGTGTGTGTGAGTGTGTTTTTGTGTGTGTATGGATACTCCCCCCCCCCCCCACGCGTTGCGCAGTATGAACAGGAAGCAGCCGAGCAGCTGCTCAGGGAGACGCAATCACACGCACAAACACACACACAAAAAACTTCAAGTGGTGTCAAAATCGTCGGGGGCTCCCGCCCCGACGCCGCCAATGGCGGACCAACTGGGCTGACAGGGTGCTGCTGCAGCGTGAGCGACTCTGGGTTTTGGAAAATCGGCTATGTCGCCGATTTGCCCTGATCCAGAGCGCTAGTGGCTGTTTGAGACACGGCGTCATACGGCAGGCAACTGCGAGGCATGCGGGGACGGAGGGCGGGCTGCTGGCAGGAGTCGGCGCCGCCATCGTCGGTACCCCCATGCAGCCACGGGCACCGGCACCGGGCAGAGGCTGCAGCTACGCTACAGCCAGGGCACCGGCTATGGGCATCGGCTATTGATTGACATCGGCTAAGGCTTCGGCTACGGCTAGGGACATCCTGCATCTGCACTCACATCGCATAGGCTACACGTCCGCCCTCAGGGCATCTGCATCTGCATCGGCCACGGCTACTTACATCGGCTGCGGCGACGGCTTCGGCCTACGGACTGCAGCTATGGCACGAATCGCGGGGCACTTCAGTGACCTGCATGGAGGGTCTCTCCATGCAGGGCGAATCTTACTTGCATGAGACACATGACGACGGAGGTGCACTGGCAGCAAGCGCCCTCGCAGCGCAAGCGCCATGCATGGAGGCTGGCGGCATGTCGGGCGTGCGCCACATGATGAACGGAGGAGGAGGAGGGTGGCCAGGCTGGCTGCCCGAACTGAGACGCATGGCGCGACCAGATGTACTAGAGCTAGTGGGATGGACACAGTCAATGTGTATCCACTCAGTGGACTAGTGCGGGTGATAGTATCTGCCTGCCTCAGGGATTGAGTGCGCAAGCACAAGTCTAATACGCCATTAAAGGCGTCCAACAAGACTGTAAAATCGACCACACACACACACACACACACACACACCAGGGCCGTACAGGGGAGGGCGGCCGGGACCCGGAAAATCGGACGGGGTCTGGCGAACGCATCCGGAGGACCGGAGGGGGTCAGGCTGGCCGTCCGGAAGTGTGAAAAAGTGTGGACGTTTTTTTTGCACAGGCCTATGCCCTGTGTCTCTCTCTCTTCCTACGCCATTAACCCATAACAAAGCCTGCGCACCAGCTCACCTGCTGTATATATGTACAAGGCGTGTTTATTCGTATGCTCTTAAGAGTAGTTCTAAGTAGAACTTGGAGATATATACTTCAGTCGTGCGCCTGCTACACCTGCGCCCTGTACGCCCTCATGTGTGCCCCCACCCAGTCGTTGTCCTCATTTACCACAACGACCGGATCAGTAGCAGTGACTCAATCGTCGAGGGTGACCTCAAAGCCGCCCTCGTTTTGCATGTCGTCGGCGCACCACACCAAGATCAAACTATAAGCCTTTAGCTGCCCCTAGAAGAAAAGAAAATGGTGATTCTGGACACACTTAACCAGAATAACAGGGATTGCAGCAGCTCGGTGAGGATTTCCTTTGGATTTTGACTTGTCTAAAAGTGTTCCAGCCCCAAAGAATATGCTTCTCATGGGATTTGACCCCGTGTGGGATGGGTTCCCCACTTTGGTTTACCTCTGGGTTGAAAAAAAACGGATGGGCGGTTAGAGCGTCATCCGGCACAACGGATGGAGGCCGTCCGGGCCGAGCGTTGGCATCCGGAAAACCGGATAGCGCGCTGCGCCCGCCATCCGGTTTTCCGTCCACCAGGCAGTCGGTATCCGATTCGGATCCGTTTGTACGGCCCTGACACATACACACACGCCCCACCCCACCCCACCACACCACACCTTACCACACCACACAGATATATACACACACTCACACACACACACACACACACACAACCACGCCCCACCACACCACACACACACGCACACAACACACGCACACGCACACACACACGCAGTATGGAAAGGAAGCTGCCAAGCAGCTCCTCAGGGGGACGCAAACACGCACACACCCACACCCACGCCCCACCCAACCCCACACTCACACATACAGATACACACAACACACATACACACAACACAGAAAGGAAGCTGCCGAGCCGCTGCCCAGGAAGACTCTCACAAACACACACACGCACACACACAACACGCGCACACACACACACATGCACACACACAGTATGGAAAGGAAGCTGCCGGGCAGCTGCTCAGGTAGACGCAATCACACGCACACACACACTCTCACACACACACACATGCCCCGACCACACTGATACACACATACACACACCATACACACACACACACACACACACACACAGTATGGAAGGGAAGCTGCCGAGCAGCTGCTCAGGGAGACGCCGTCACACGCACACACACACACACACACACACAAACCACGCACACACACACACTCACACGCACACACACAGTATGGAAAGGGAGCTGCCGAGCAGCTGCTCAGGGAGACGCCGTCACACACACACACACACACACAGTTACAGTTACATGGCATTCCAGCTAAGACAACACTAGTCCTAGTGCCACCGCCCTGTGAAGGACGATAGCCACCAGCCGGTTACCTGCCGTCTAGACTACCGCTCCCGCCGGCTAGTTTAGACCCAAACAAGTCCCTGAGGGACATGTCTGGCAAGGAGCGTATAGGAAAGGACCGTCCTCCTCCTGGCCTTTGAGGCCAACCACGCCGGCTGTGCCGACTGGCGGCGCTGAAGCAGAAAAGTCCCCGCCTGGCATGGTGCATGGTTGTCCAACTCCATGCATGGGGCTCTGCCTGCGCCCCATGCGTCATGCATGGCCAGGTCCCACCCTCCAGGGGGGCCTGGGCAAACAGAGTCGTCATGGCAGGCTGCCTGAAGACCAATGCCGACGCCAGTCACCGGCAGACGAGTGCCCCCGAGGGTGAGCGCGGTGACAAACGCTGCGATGGTGAAGCGGATAAACTCTGTTGTTGCCTCGGCGGTCACCACCGCTGAAGCCCTGATGGTAGCTCGCCCCCACGAGCAGCCATCTTGACCGATGTCCAGCATGCATTGACGGGCGCCAGCTCCTCCGCTCGTCGATCAGCTCGTCGAGATCGGTGCCGCATGGCGTCCTGCATGGGAGGAGGATAAGGGCCGTCTCCCAGCACGGGTCGCGGCAGCGCCGCGGCTACTCGCCAAGCCATGACAGCGCCGGGCAAGCCGCTCCTGTAGTTTCCACCGAGGGACAGTCTAGCAGGAGCCAGGCCAGTCGTATTTTATCCCGCTCGTCAGCGGCACGGAGATCCTAGTCACCAGCAGCGCCGCATTGCTGGGTCCAGGGCTCGGCGACGAGAACACACACACACGCACACAACACACGCACACACACACACACATACAAACCACGCACACACACACACACACACACGCACACACACAGTATGGAAAGGAAGCTGCCGAGCAGCTGCTCAGGGAGACCAAGGAACGCAACGAACCGTTCTACAACGCCGTTGTGGCAGACATCGCCGCACACCCGGACGATGTCGCTGTTGATGGTGCTGTGGGGAACGCTGCTGCGGGTGGCGACGCCAAGGTGGGTCTGCACTGGCCCTTGCGATGGTAATTTGACTAGGGGTCTGTTACAAGTTCATGTTCGAATGGTTGCACCGTGTCGTTGTGGCGGACATTGCTGCACACCCGGACGCTGTCGCTGCTGATGGGGCTGCTGGGGACGCTGCTGCGGGTGGAGGTGATGCGAAGGTGTTTCCGCACTGGTCCTTGCGATGGCAATTTGATAAGGGACCTGTTGCTAGTTCATGCTCTATTGTTTGTACAGTGCCGTTGTCGCGGACAGTGCCGCACGCCCGGACGCTGTCGCTGCTGATGGTGCTGCTGGGGACGCTGCTGCTGGTGCAGCTGACGCGAAGGTGTGTCCGCCCTGGTCCTCATGATTGTTGTACACTGTCATTGTGGCAGAGACTGTTGCACATTAAACCGCTCTCTTCAACCGTGGCACGCAGGCGGACGTAAGCCTCGCTGCGGGCCTCGCTGCTGAGCAGAAGATAGCGCAGGCGGCGGCAGTTGGATTGAGCCCTCGACCCGCCACCCTGACCCGATCCAAACCACCCGATCTAAGCGCTATTTTTCAACTTGTGACGCGCAGGTGGATGCCGACCTCGCTGCTGAGCAGAAGATGACGCAGCGACGATGGGCTGTCTACTCTCACCTCTTACCACCCGTCTCATTGTTGCTCGATCCAAGCCACCCGATGTAAACGCGGCTGTTTGAACCTGTGGCACACAGGCGGACGCAAGCCTTGCTGCTGAGCAGAAGATAACGCAGCGACGATGGGCTGTCTACTCTCACCTCTTATCACCCGTCTCCTTGCTGCTTGATCCAAGCCACCCGATGTCAACGCGGCTGTTTCAACTTGTGGCACACAGGTGGACGCCGGCCTCGCTGCTGAGCAGAAGATGGCGCAGGCGGCGGCAGTTAGATTGAGCCCTGGACCCGACACCCTGACCCGATCCAAACCACCCGATCTAAACCCTGCGATCTCTATCCGGGGCGCGCAGGTGGACGCCAGTCTCGCTGCGGGCCTCGCTGCTGAGCAGAAGCCAGTGCAGGAGTCGGCGGGCGGCGCGGGTGGCGCTGGCGGTGGTGGCGACCAGGCGCAGGGCGGCGACCACCAAGTTGAAGCGAAGAAGCAGGTGCGCACGAGAGAGAAGAGAGGGGGCAGAGACAAGGGAGCTGGGCGTTTTTTGTGTTTGCTTGCCACCTGCTAGGTGGCAAGTCAATTGTGTCGATGGGCGGTGGTGGTGGCGGTCAGGCGCAGGGCAGCGGGCACCAAGTTGGTGCACAGCAGAAGGTGCGCAGGAGTGGGAGAGAAGAGAGAAAGATATGAGGAGCCTGGCACCATGCGTTGTCGTTTCCTAGTACGCCAAAAGGGAGTGCGGTGGTGGGTGACGGTGGACAAGGGCGGCGGTGGCGATGGCGGTGGTGGCAGCCATGCGCAGGGTGGCGGCCACCGAGTTGAGGCAAAGAAGCAGGTGCGCAAGAGAGAGAAGATAGCGAGCAGAGAGAAGGGGGCAGGGGGCTGTTAGTGGGTTAGTGGGTTAGTTAGTAGTGTCAATGGGCGGTGGTGGTGGCGGCCAGGCGCACGGTGGCGGCCAGCAAGCCGACGTGCAGAAGCAGGTGGCAAGAGAGAAGAGAGCGAGCAGAGAGAAGGGGGCCGGGCTTTTTCGTTGTTGTTGTTAGTGGGTTAGTAAGTTGTGTTGATGGGCGGTGGTGATGGTGGCTGTCAGGCGCAGGCGCAGGGCGGCGGCCACCAAGCCGACGCGCAGAAGCAAGTGTGCAAGAGAGGGAGAGAGGGGGCAGAGATACGGAGGCAGAGGGGTTGCACGTGGGTTGGTAAGTAGTGTCAATGGGCGGTGGTGCTTGCAGCCAGGCGCAGGGAGGCGACCATCAAGTTGACGCTAAGAAGCAGGTGTGCAAGAGTGGAGAGAGCGAGCAGAGAGAAGGGGGCAGGGGGTTGTTTGTGTGTTAGTGGGTTGTGTCAATGGGCGGTGGTGATTGCAGCCTTGCGCAGGGTGGCGGCCACCGAGTTGAAGCGAAGCAGAAGGTGTGCAAGAGAGAGCAGGGAAAGAAGAGAGAGGGGGTCAGGGCAGGGTCAGGGGGTGTTGCGGGGCAGGGGGAGAGAGGGAGAGATGGAGGCAGGGAGGGAGAGGGGGAGAGAGGGAGAGAGGGAGAGAGGGAGTGAGGGAGAGAGGGAGAGGGAGAGAGGGAGAGAGGGAGGAAGGGAGAGGGGGGAGAGATGCAGAGGGGGGAGAGAAGAGGAAAGAAGGAGAAAGAGAGAAGTCATTGAAGAGTATCTTGCTTCATTTCTGGCGGAGACATCTGACAATCCTACCGCCACCGCCGAACCTCAACCGCAAGTTCTGGCTTTACCAAGTCCTTGTACCACTGCCTAGTGTTATAGTCAAGCCTACCCTCGTCAGATCGGACTCAGTGGCAGCCATGGCATGCAATAAGGGGGGGAAACTGTCCTAATCTAGGACAAGCCACCCTCCGTACAACTCTAGACCCAAGCCCAGTTCTGGCCCCCATCACCGCACCTCATCACAATCTCCAATCCCGCACCAGGATGGCACGCCAGGGCTACCACGACACGACGCGGCTACCATGCTCGCAGCGCTTGTTTCACTCTCTCGAAATGGGCTCGGTCCGCACCCCGTGCCTCACGCATAGTCATCAGGACACACCCTCCAGGGAGAATGCCCCCTCCCCCCCCATCCCCCATTTGCCCCCAATCCCCCACTCAACCCGCCAAATCCCTCACGACCACCAGGATGACACGGCTGCCACGCTCGCGGCGCTCGCCGAGAAGATCGCGGCGCAGCAGGTGCGCAATGCAACTGAGCAGCGTACTTGCTCATGTGTCAACACGGTGCCCCGTCATAGTGCCCTGTCGGTGTGTTTGTTGACCTGGAAGGGCAGGCAACCTCCAGGTTGTGGAGTGGGTCGTGGCGCAGCAGGTGCGCGTCACCACAGGCCCTACCACGGCCCCATCGTCTGATCAGCACAGGTGAATGCGGCAATAACGCCTGAGGCCGTCGGGGTTGCGCCTCAGGCGGTGGTGTGCGCCTAGGGCGGTCGGGGTGGCGCCTGAGGCGGTCGGGATGACGCCTCGGGCGGCGCCTGGTTCGATCAGGGGTGCGCCTGAGGCGACGCCGCAGGCGGTCGGCGCGCCTGAGGCGCCGCGATCGCTGCGACGACCGCGCTGACGGCGCCGACGGCGGCTCACAGAAAGAAAACGACAGCCCCTCCCCCTCCCAATCCTAACTCGCACCTCAGACGCAGCTCACCGGGCAGCGCCTCACAGCGATGGGCGACGACAGCTCTGATGAAGCCGGCGACGACTCACAGAAACAAACCGAAAGCGCCTTTCCCTCCCCCCTCCTAACTCCTTCCTCGGGCGCAGCACACCGCGCGACGCCTCACAGCAAACGACGGCGATGGCGGCGCCGATGGCGGCGCTCACGGCTGCCCACAAAAACAAGCGACCCCCCCCCCTTCACCACCCTCACAACGATGGCGGCGCTCTCTGGCTCCCACTGGCTTACATAATAGAAATGCAGGTCTCTCCTCCCGACCCCACCCCACCTCCTATTCCTCCCTCAGAAGCAGCGCACCGGGCGACCCCTCACAGCGTTGCACGGCGACAACGGCGCTGATGGCGGGGTTGATGGCGACGGCAAAGGCTCACAGAAACAGCATGAAAGCCCCCCCCCCCCCCGATGACTCCTTCCCTCTTCAGAAGCAGCGCGCCAGGTGCCGGCTCACAGCGATGGACAGCGGCCGCAGCAGCTGATGGGAGGGCTGATGGCGCCAGCGATTTCACAGAAACACAATGAAAGCCCCCCCCCCTCCCCCTATCCTAACTCCTGCTTCAGAAGCAGCGCACCGGGCGGCGCCTCACAGCAACCGACGGCGATGGCGACGCTGATGGGAGGGCTTGCCGCGCTGGCGATGGCCCACAGACACAAACCGAAAGCCCCCCTATCCCCCCCCGCCCCAATCCTTCTTCAGAAGCAGCGCACCGGGCGACGCCTCACAGCGATGTACGGCGACGACGGCGCTGATAGCGGGGCTGATGGCACCGGCGACGGCTCACAGAAACAAATCAAAAGCTCCCCCCCCCCGCTCCAATCCTTCCTCAGAAGCAGCGCACCGGGCGACGCCTCACAGCAATGGACGGCGACAGCGACGCCGATGGCGGGGCGGATGGCGCCGGCGATGGCGCGTCCGGAGTCGAGGCCGACCCGGAGGGCGTCTTGTCGGACGAGGCGGTTGAGTCGTTTGAGGTGCGTATTTTTGAGTAAATCGTTGAGATGGTTTGCGCTCAATTCGATTCGGTGACGTGTTGTTACGCTGGCTGGCAGTGGCGGCGGCTGCCGAAGGAGGCGTTCGCGTCGTGCGGATGTGTGTGTGTGTGTGTGTGTGCGTGTGTGTGTATGTTGCGTGTCATGCTGATGCTTTAGATTTTCTTCTGCGCTCCTTTTTGTAGGCAACATTGGCGACAGCGCGTCCGGAATCGAGGCCGCCGCGGAGGGCGTGGTGTCGGACGAGGCGGTCAAGTCGTTTGAGTGTAGTTAATGTTGAACTGTATCTCAACAATTAAGAGTTGGTTTGCGCTCATGCACGCAGTGTAGCCAGGTCGTCGTTCCGCGCATGCGCTTTCGAGACCGGGCAGCGCTGCGGCAGCTGTCGCGTTCGCGCTGCTCACCCCGCGTATGCGCCATTCCACGTGTGTCATTCCTTATGCCATTCCGAATGCTATTCCGCATACCGTTCCTATTGCTATTCCTTGCCATTCCTTTTCCTTTCCTGGTCCTTTCCCCTATGCCATTCAACTGGCGCCATTCCTTATTGATTCATTATGCCATTTCCCATGCCATTCCACTGATGCCATTCCTTGCGCCGCCATTCCTTATGCCATTTCTGATTGATTCCTTATGCCATTCCCTACGCCATTCCACTGATGCCATTCCTTATTGATTCCGTATGCCATTCCTCATGCCGCCATTCCTTATGCCATTTCTGATTGATTCTTATTATCGCCCCCGTCAGGTGTTCGATGAGCACGCGTATGAGGAGGCGGGTGGCGACGGCACGCACCACCACAACCACCAACCACCCACCACCACGACCACCAACCGCCAGCCTCTGACCGAGCCTGTGCCACACATGTGTCATCTCCTTCTCTCCAGGTGTTCGATGAGCACGCGTATGATGAGGCGGGTGGCGATGGCAGGCACCACAACCACCAACCACCCAACCACTGACTGAGCCTGCGCCATGCATGCTGCAACATCTTCGTTACCCTCATTCGCAACTCTTCTTTGCCTGCCAGGTGTATGACAAGCACGCGTATGAAGAGGGGGATGGCAGCGGCCAGCACCACGACGAGTACGACTACAACCACCAGCCACCACAGCCACCACCCACCATCCATTACTGCGACCACCAACCGCCAGCCTCTGACCGAGCCTGTGCCACACATGTGTCATCTCCTTCTCGCCAGGTGTTCGATGAGCACGCGTATGAGGAGGCGGCTGGCGACGGCAAGCACCACGACAACCACCACACCCACCACCACTACGACCACCAACCGCCAGCCTCTGACCGAACCTGTGCCACACATGTGTCATCTCATTCCTCGCCAGGTGTTTGACGAGCACGCGTATGACGAGGCGGGTGGCGACGGCACGCACAACAACCACCAACCACCCAACAACTGGCTGAGCCTGGGCCAGATTCCCCTTCATTTCCCTTCTTGCCGGGGGTTGACGAGCACGTGTGTGAGGAGGGGGCTGGAGGCTACAATAGCCATAAACTGACCCTGCTCATGCATGCCACTGCACGCGCCACATATGCCGGCAGGTGTTTGACGAGCACGCATATGACGAGGCGGCTGGCGACGGCAAGCACAACGCAAAACCACCAACCACCCAACCACCACATATGCTGCACCATTTTCATTGCCCTCATTCGCAACTCTTCTTTGCCTGCCAGGTGCTCGATGAGCATGCGTATGAGGAGGCGTGTGGCGACGGCACGCACCACGATGAGTACGACTACAACCACCAGCCACTACAGCCACCACCCACCATCCGTTACTGCGACCACCAACCACCAGCCTCTGACCGAGCCTGTGCCACACATGTGTCATCAGATTTCTCGTCAGGTGTTCGATGAGCGCGCGTGTGACGAGGCGGCTGGCGAAGGCAAGCACCACGACAACCACCACACAGCCACCCGCCACTACGACCACTGACCGCCAGTCTCTGACCAAGACTGCGCCACACATGTGTCATTTCCTTTCTCGCCAGGTGTCTGACAAGCACGCGTATGAGGAGGCGGCTGGCGACGGCACGCACAACAACGAGTAAAACTACAACCACCACCACTGCCACCATCCACCAGCCTTTACCTTTGAGCCTGCACCATCATCATTCACCCTCATTCAGTAACCTTTTCCTCTTGCTAGGTGTTTGACGAGCACGCGTATGAGGAGGCGGGTGGCGATGGCACGCACAACAACGAGTATGACTACAACCACCACCACTACGACAGCGGCCGCTATGGTGAAATGGATGACATCCTTAACGGTGGGTGCATGTGTGGTACAGTGTTTGTGTGTGTGTTTGTGTGCGCATGCGTGCGTGTGTGTGTGTGTGTGTGTGTGTGTGTGTGTGCGACTACAACCACCACCACTACGACAGCGGCCGCTATGGTGAAATGGATGACATCCTTAACGGTGGGTGCATGTGTGGTACAGTGTTTGTGTGTGTGTTTGTGTGCGCATGCATGCGTGCGTGTGTGTGTGTGTGTGTGTGTGTGTGTGTGTGTGTGTGTGCGACTACAACCACCACCACTACGACAGCGGCCGCTATGGTGAAATGGACGACATACTCAACGGTGGGTGGATGATGGGCGGTGCATACCTCAAACCACAAATACAAACAAACTTGCGCACACACACACGCACAAACACGCGCGCACGCACACACACACACACACACACACACACACACACACACACACACACACACACACTCGCCTGCGCCGCAGTGATCCCCAATGCAGACACGTTTGCGTCACGTGGCTGTACCGAGGAGAGGAGACCTCCTGTAACGACCCCCCAAACCTGATATAAAACCCCAAACATGAATTAAAACCCAAACCTGGAATACAACCTGGAATACAGTAACAGTAACAGCAACAGTAACACGTGGTTTCCAGCTAAGCAGGCTACTCTTCTACTAGAGACACCCGCCGATACTCCAGCACACTTAAGTACTAGAGTACCGCCGGCTCCCGGCCGATAGACTACCGCTCCCGCCGGCTAGACTACCCCAAACAGCGGTCTCTGAGAGACATGTCTGGCAAGGAGAACATAGGAGAGGACCTTCCTCAGGGTCACAGTAGTGGCCTTGTGGCCAGTCAAGCCGGCAGAGCCGACTGGCGCTGACTGGAACGGTCCCCGCCTGGCAGTGCATGGCTGTCCAGCTCTCGTTTGCATGGGGCTCAGCCGGCGCCCCATGCCTCATGCATGGCCAGGTCCCACCCTCCAGGGGTGCATGGACGACAGAGTTGTCATGGAGGCTGCCTGAAGACCTTCCAACGCCAGTCACCGGCAGACGAGCACCCCCGAGGATGAGCGCGGTGACGAACGCTGCGATTGGTGAAGCGGATTTACTCTGTGTTGCCTCGGCGGTCGCCACCGCTGAAGCCGTGATGGTAGCCCGCCTCCACGGGCTGCCATCTTGACGGGCGCCAGCTCCTCCGCTCGTCAATCAACTCGTCGAGATCGGTGCCGCATGGCGTCCTGCACGTGGGGAGGATAAGGGCCGTCTCCCAGCACGTGCCGCGGCAGCGCCGCGGCTACTCGCCAAGCCATGGCAGCGCCGGGCAAGCCGCTCCTGAAGTGTTCCACCGAGGGGCAGTCTAGCAGGAGCCGGGCCAGTCGTATTTTACCCCGCTCGTCAGCGGCACGGAGATCCTCGTCACCAGCAGCGCCGCATTGCTGGGTCCAGGGCTCGGCGACGAGAACGCGCCTCCGTTAATCGAGTCCCTGGAATACAACCTGGAATAAAACCCCACCCCTCCACATAATCGCAGACATCCCTGATGCGGACTCGTTCGCGTCACAGGACTACAGCGAGAAGTATGACGAGCTTGGCGACCGCTTCCCAGGTGGGCCTTGGTGACATCCCTGGTCTGCATGCATGTTGATCCTCACGCGTCTCGGACAGATCAGACATTCACATCTGGTCCGACATTGTGGTCTCAGGACTACAACGAGAAGTATCAGAAGTATGACGAGCTAATAAAACGCTCAAATGCCGCGGGTAATATGATGGCTGTTTTGTGGGGGTTATTTTGGCTGTCTGCTCACAATCTGCTGGCGAGCTCGGGCTACAGCGAGAAGTATGAGAAGTATGAGAAGTATTGAGCTCGTCGCTAGGGGGATGGAAAGGCCGGTTGTGACTGCGGGTGGGGCTTGGTAGAAAGGACAAGGGAGTTGATTCTTGTCAAGGGGGGGGGGGGGGGGGCAACCGCAGCACCTGAGGTGCACAGGACTACAGCGAGAAGTCGTCACAGGACTACAGCGAGAAGTATGACGAGCTGGGTGACCGCTTCCCAGCCCTACCACATTCACAACGCCTGAGGCGGCGCCTCATGCATCCCATTCCATGGCGCGGATCAGGCGGCGCCTCAGGCGCCCCGACCGCCTGAGGCGCCGCCTGAGGCGCACCCCTGATCACCTCAGGCGTCGCCTCAGGCGTTATCCAAACCGCCTCAGGTGCCACCCTGACCGCCTCAGGCGCCCACCACCGCCTGAGGCGCACCCCGGACCGTCTCAGACGTTATGACCGCATTCCATGGCGCGGATCAGACGTTGGGATTTTGGTATGGCAGGTGGGGCTTGGTGATTTTCCGGTCTGCATGCATGCGTGTTATGCTCATGCGACCTGCATGCGACCTATATATATGTCAGGCACGTGGGTCTGGCCTGACTATGTGGTTTTAGTACGACAGCGAGAAGTATGACGTGATTGGCGACTGCTTCCCAGGTAGGTGCAGCAGGTGGGTGGTGCTCAATTGTCCTATGGGTACGGACTACAGGCTCCCCTCTAGTCCTGGTCTCTGTGCTTCGTCCGTGGATCGCAGCGAGAAGTATGACGAGTTGGGCGACCGCTTCCCAGGTGAGGCTTGGTCAAGGCTTGGTAGTAGGGACAAGGGAGTCATTCTTGTCGGGGGGGGGGGGGCATCGACAACAACAGATGCGCCCCATCTAGAACATGCAGGCGGTCGAATCACGAACTGTGTTTACGCCCTCCTCTGCAGGCGCCAACGCAGACTACGTGTATGGCGAGGGCCGGCCGCCCGGCGGCCAGGGGGGCCCCGGCGACGCCGGGCGCTTCGAGGGCCCCGCTGACTATGCGTCGGGGGCGACGGGTGGTGCGGGTGGCGGCGGCAGCGGCAGCGCGAAAGACCCTCGGTTCCGGTGGGCGCGGGACCACTGGGAGGATGAGCAGTTTGTTCAGGTGCGCGTGTGTGTGCGTGTGTGTGTCTGCTGATGCTGCTGATGCTGCTGATGCCGCTGCTGATGATGATGTTGCTGGTCATGCTGATGCTTATGCTCACCCCTTCTTCGAAACTGTTTAGATGAGGTTAGACCCCCCTCAACCTGAGCCCGTTATAACCATGGGCTGCTGCTGCTGCTGCTGCTGCTGCCAGTCCTCCCACACACGCGACGATGGGTTTATCTCCATTGACGCCCCCATCCTCACCCCATCCTCACGAATGGCAACTTCTTAATTCTGTGCCGACGCGGCTCAGCAGCTCCAGGCTGACCAGTGACGATTACGAGAGTGACCCCCTCTCTCCCTTTCTCTCTCTCTCTCTTTCTCTCTCCCAATTCTCACACATCCTCTCTGTCTGTTGTCTTATGCTGCTCCTGCCTCAGTCCTCCCACACGCGCGACGAGGAGTTTGTCTACATCGACGCCATCCTCACGACGCCCGCTCTCGCCGGCTCTCGCCCCACTGAACCCTATCCAACGTTTTCCGAACGCCTCGTGTGCAGTCGTCCCACACGCGCGACGCGGACGCGTACGTCAACAGTAACAGTAACAGTAACACGGGGTTTACAGCTAAGCAGGCCACTCTTCTACTAGAGACACCCGCCGATACTCCAGCACACTTAAGTACTAGAGTACCGCCGGCTCCCGGCCGATGGACTACCGCTCCCGCCGACTAGACTACCCCAAACAGCGGCCTCTGAGAGACATGTCTGGCAAGGAGCATATAGGAGAGGACCTTCCTCAAGGTCACAGTAGTGGCCTTGTGGCCAGTCAAGCCGGCAGAGCCGACCGGCGCTGACTGGAACGGTCCCCGCCTGGCAGTGCATGGCTGTCCAGCTCTCGTTTGCATGGGGCTCAGCCGGCGCCCCATGCCTCATGCATGGCCAGGTCCCACCCTCCAGGGGTGCATGGACGACAGAGTTGTCATGGAGGCTGCCTGAAGACCTTCCAACGCCAGTCACCGGCAGACGAGCGACCCCGAGGATGAGCGGTGACGAACGCTGCGATTGGTGAAGCGGATTTACTCTGTGTTGCCTCGGCGGTCGCCACCGCTGAAGCCGTGATGGTAGCCCGCCTCCACGGGCAGCCATCTTGACCAATGTCCAGCATGCATTGACGGGCGCCAGCTCCTCCGCTCGTCGATCAACTCGTCGAGATCGGTGCCGCATGGCGTCCTGCACGGGGGGAGGATAAGGGCCGTCTCCCAGCACGTGCCGCGGCAGCGCCGCGGCTACTCGCCAAGCCATGTCAGCGCCGGGCAAGCCGCTCCTAAAGTGTTCCACCGAGGGGCAGTCTAGCAGGAGCCTGGCCAGTCGTATTTTACCCCGCTCGTCAGCGGCACGGAGATCCTCGTCACCAGCAGCGCCGCATTGCTGAGTCCAGGGCTCGGCGACGAGAACGCGCCTCCGTTAATCAAGCCCCAAAACGTCAACATTGATGACCAAATCCTCACACACACACTGAACCCGTCTGAACCTTGTGCTGCTGCTGCTGCTGCTGCCACAGTCTTCCCACACGCGCGACGAGGAGTTTGTCTTCATCGACGCCCACATCCTTACGACGCCCGCCCTCGCCGACATCGACGACGACGGGCACGAGGAGCTTGTCGTGGCAGTGTCATATTTCTTCGACAAGGTGGGCCGGTAGTTGCATGGTAGCTGCGTGGTGGCTGCATGGCAGCTGCTTGGTAGCTGCCTGGTAGCTGCATGCCAGCCCGACACCGACAACGACGGGCACGAGGAGCTTGTCGTGGCAGTCTCATATTTCTTCGACAAGGTGGGTCGGTAGCTGCATGGTAGCTGCATGGCAGCTGCATTGTAGCTGGCTTCGACTGCCAGCGGCAAGGAGACCAGCGTTTTCTTGGACATAGCAACAGACTTCCCCTGACAAGGCGCTTATCTGTTCACACATGCATGCGTGGGTCTGTAGCAGCAGACATGTTTTTTTGCATTCCTGTACTTTGAGGGTTAGCTGGATAGGGGGGTGAGGGGAGGGAGGGAGGTGGTGGGCACCAACAGCGCGGCGGCGGCCCCAACACCAGTGGTGTCATTAAGGAAACCAAGGATGTCCCGTTTGCCCCGGTGACACAGGAGGGAACATGCCGAATTGGCTCCGCAGGGGTCATTTTTTTTGCAGGAATGTGTGGAATCGTCGAATCTCACACTTTTCGGAGCGGAATTCCCGCGATTCGGCCCCGCAGTTTCCTCCCATGTTTCCCGGTTTCTCCCCGTAGCGGGGTCTGCGAGGTCTGCGGGGACGCTGATGACACCACTGCCCAAGACCTCACACTGTTCACGCCAGACACGGGTTCGCGTGTCACTACGGTACCGTACTGATCAGAGCATTTGGTCAAACTCAGTTTGGAAGGTTTTATTTTGGGATTTCAGCGTGCTGTGGCGTAAAAAAGCCCATCGGCCTGTAACCTTCCACCGCCCCTGCTGCTGCTGCTGCTAGCTTCTGCTGCTGTTGCTACTTCTGCACCCGTGTCCCCCAAATCCCACCACCAACCATTGCTGCTGTTGCTACTGCTGCTGTGGCCACTCCGTGGCCCGTATCCCCCCACCGCCCCTGCTGCTGCTGCTGGCTTCTGCTGCTACCTCTGCACCGTTGACCCCCGAACCCCACCACCAACCATTGCTGCTGTTGCTGCTGCTGCCGTGCCCACTTTGTGGCTCGCATCCCCCCATTGCCCCTGCTGGTGCTGCTGGCTTCTGCCGCTGCTGCTGCTGCACCCGTGTCCCCCGAACCCCATCATCAACCATTGCTGCTGCTGCTGCTGCTGTGCCCACCCCGCGGCTCGTATCCCCCCATTGCCCCCTGCTGCTGCTGCTGCTGCATCGCATGCTGCGTGTGTGAGACGCAGGGAGTGGGGAGCCCCAACAGCGCACAGTAATATAACACAGCTTTTTCTTGCAATTAGCTGTACGCGTGCACCTCTCTCTCTCTCGCACGCGCGCCCTCTCTGCGCACCACGGCACAATCTCCGGTGCCACTCAGTTGCGTGACTGCACCGCCACTCGCTGCACTGACTCCATGCCGCCACGATATCACATATCTACAGATCATTGAAAATACCATTCATCTCATCTTCATCCCGCGACCGCCGCGTCTCCATGCCGCAACTGTTTGCATGCATGCGCATGCCCATGCGCGCGCATGGCGCTGATCCGCGTGGCGCACCAATTTCATCGGCAGCCCCGCACGACGCCCCATTAGCCGGTAAATGTTAACTGTATCAAGAGAGCACTGCAACACTGCAGCAGTGTGGCCAGGTGGCAGCTGGTGGCAAGGTGGCCCTTTCGACTCAGTTCGAAGGGGCGCTTCCATCGAAGATGGGGCGCAGCGGGGTGACGACGCTGACGACCTCCGCTATCTCTTCAGCACCCATGCCCAGTTCCTGGAGGCTCGCAACGAGGTGGCCTGCCACGAGGTCGAAGTGCTCACCATTGAGACCCCTTTCTCTGATTAGCACAGCATGTGCCGCCGCAATCGAGCGTCCGTCGTAGCGCGGTCCTCCGAAAGCCATAGTCATGAAGTCGACCTGGTGCGACTTGATGGACGCCATATCGCTGTCCTCAAAGAACGGGGCCAGGGCGGTGTCGGCAAGTACTTTGCTGTAAAATATGTCGACGGCGGCCTTCACCGCAGGCTCGCCACCCAGGCGAAGGAAAAGCGCCATATTTAGTTTGAAGTATTCAGTTTGTAGTAATAGATAGGCTAGATAGGAGTGTTGGGAGTGGTAGCAGGTACCCCCTCCCCCCACACGCTCCACACAAACGTGGGGAGGTACTGGAAATACAGCGGGACTTAAGAGAGCAGGCATAAGGCCCACCAAAAAGGTCAAGCTACAAAATTAGCCCACGGTAGCGCCAACCACGTAGTGGCGGGCGCCAAGCAAGCAGCACCACAATGCAGGCTCCACACCCAACCCCTCCAGTGGCCGGAGGGTGGGCCCAAGGTATAAAACCATAAAGGGACCACAAGGCCCTCCCCCCAACCACTGGAAGCGGGGCTGGTAGCACACTTGCCGCAGCACTCTACCCAGCGACCACACCGCACCCGCCACCGCACGTGTGTGGCGCCACCTCCCTTCAAACACACCCCCAGAGGGAATGCTACTAGCAAACAGGTGCAGCCACCCGCTCGCCGTCGACCACGAGGCGCGCGCGGTGGAACTGCGCCCGCTTGCCCGCAGCCTTGGTGGCGACGAAAGCGGGCCACAGCGCCTGGCGCCGCGCCTGCTCGCGGTCACTGAGGAAGTCGAAGACGGCAGCCGACGGTCCAGACCAGTATTGTCGGTTGCGCAGCGCGTGGCGCCAGCGCACGACGGTGTCGGCCACGGCGTCAGACGTCACGGTGAAGAGCACGCGCAGCATGCCGCCTGCGCGCGGCTCCACACCGATGCCCCGACGTCATGCTTGGCGTTTAGGAACGACGCTGACACGACGCCGCCGTGGAGAACTGTGTACAGACCCAGCAACACCCCCCTCAGAAAAGTGTGAAACGCTGCTGAAAGTGCGAATCGGCGCCCTCCAGGTCCTACAGCGCCCGAAGATGACGACAGCATACCTGCATTGGGCCAGTTTGGCCTCTGGACCAGGGCCAGGGAGGGTCGAGGGAGGAGACCGGGCTTTGTCCTTCAGCCCCCACACCTACCGGCCGACCAGTCGACGCGTTGACTGGCACTCACGGACGATCAATTTACGGGAGTAACGGGGGGTTACTGGAGGTCAATGGGAAGGGGGGCCTGAGAAACGTTTTTTGGAGAATTGAGTGGAGTTGCAGGCCCCACCCTGGCAGCAGTTGATGCGTGCGCGCGTGTTGGGCAGCAGGGCAGCCCGTCCAGTGATCCTTGCTATGGCAGTATACCGCTTGGAGCGGAATCTGAGCGGAGTTTTTACTTATTGCTTTGTGGGCTAATCCGCTTTTCTGTTTTCCGCTCGGGGAAAAAATATTTGTGCTGAGACAAAAACGGGAAAAAAATATTCGTGCCGGGAGCGAGCCGGGAAAAAGCTGGGAAAAAGCGGAATAATACTTAATCGCTAAATCCTTCCCAAGGATCACCTGAGCCCATCGCCGTGCGTGTGTGAGCCCTACCCAAATCCCAACGTCTTATCCGCGCCAGTGAATGCTGTCATAACGTCTGAGACGTTCCGGGTTGCGCCTCAGGCGGTGGTGGGCGCCTAAGGCGGTCGGGGTGGCTTCTGAGGCGGTTTGGATAACGCCTAAGGCGACGCCTGAGGCGATCGTGGGTGCGCCTCAGGCGGCGCGTCAGGGGGGCGGCGCGCCTCAGGCGCGCCGCCGCCTGATCCGCGCCAGTGAATCGGATGACTGAGGCGCTGCCTGAGCCGTTGTGAATGTGGTAGGGGAGCCCGCAGTGCTTTCCTTTTCAGGATGTATTTATTTATTATTCCACAGCCGGATTTTGCTTTGACCGCGTTGATCGTTGACCTCCTGTTGACCTTTTCCCCTCATACACATATCATTTGAAAGCTGTTGACGTGCTCTGTCTGGCGGGCTTGTCAGACTAACAACCCACTGCATGGGTTGAGCTGTGTGCAAGGTCAAAGTACAGCCAAAATACAGCCATATGGCTGTGTACAGCCGAAAAGAAAATCACTGGGAGCCCGTCACCTTGCCGGCGAATGGCACAAGAGCAGCGTGGTGCCGCACTTGTCAGGAACGGGCTCTCCGCCGTTCCAGGAGTATTCGCATGCACTGTTTCACGTGCACTGTTTCACACTTTCACATGCACAGTTTCACACTGTTTCACATGCACGGTTTCACACCCCTCAGACCACTACTCTCATACTCTCATACTGAGGGAGCCACACAGTCCACACTGCTCTGCAGTACTATGGCTGTCCCTTCAGCTTCTCGCATCAGTTTGTACTCTGAACAGTGATTTCCTTTTCATGCTTTTTAGGGTGGGTTGCCCCCGCAGCGGGGGCTGCGGGGGCGCTAATGACACCACAGGCAAACTCTCATCATCATACAATTCATCCCACCAACAGTAACAGTAACACGGGGTTTCCAGCTAAGCAGGCTACTCTTCTACTACAGACAACCGCCGATACTCCAGCACACTTAAGTACTAGAGTACCGCCGGCTCCCCGCCGATAGACTACAGCTCCCGCCGGCTAGACTACCCCAAACAGCGGTCTCTGAGAGACATGTCTGGCAAGGAGCGTATAGGAGAGGACCTTCCTCAGGGTCACAGTAGTGGCCTTGTGGCCAGTCAAGCCGGCAGAGCCGTCTGGCGCTGACTGGAACGGTCCCCGCCTGGCAGTGCATGGCTGTCCAGCTCTCGTTTGCATGGGGCTCAGCCGGCGCCCCATGCCTCATGCATGGCCAGGTCCCACCCTCCAGGGGTGCATGGACGACAGAGTTGTCATGGAGGCTGCCTGAAGACCTTCCAACGCCAGTCACCGGCAGACGAGCGACCCCGAGGATGAGCGCGGTGACGAACGCTGCGATTGGTGAAGCGGATTTACTCTGTGTTGCCTCGGCGGTCGCCACCGCTGAAGCCGTGATGGTAGCCCGCCTCCACGGGCAGCCATCTTGACCAATGTCCAGCATGCATTGACGGGCGCCAGCTCCTCCGCTCGTCGATCAACTCGTCGAGATCGGTGCCGCATGGCGTCCTGCACGGGGGGAGGATAAGGGCCGTCTCCCAGCACGGGCCGCGGCAGCGCCGCGGCTACTCGCCAAGCCATGGCAGCGCCGGGCAAGCCGCTCCTAAAGTGTTCCACCGAGGGGCAGTCTAGCAGGAGCCTGGCCAGTCGTATTTTACCCCGCTCGTCAGCGGCACGGAGATCCTCGTCACCAGCAGCGCCGCATTGCTTGGTCCAGGGCTCGGCGACGAGAGCGCGCCTCCGTTAATCGAGCCCCACCAACAACATGCAGGAATACTACGACGACCCAGAGCGCTCTAAGGAGCTTGGAGGGCTCGACATCGGAAAGTACGTGGCGAGCGGCGTCGTGGTCTTTGACCTGCGCACGCGCCAGGTGTGTGTGTGTGTGTGTGTGCGTGAGTGTGTGTGTGTCTGTGTGTGTGTGTGTGTGTGTGTGTCTATCTATCTCTTTCTGTCTCTCTTTCTGTCTCTCTGTGTGTGTGTGCGTGTTTGTGAATGTGGTTTTCGACTTGCGCACGCGTCAGGCGTGTGTGTGTGTGAGTGTGTGTGTGTGTGTGTGTGTGTGTGCGTGTGTGTGTGTGTGTGTTGATGTGTGGACATCGGAAAGTATGTTACGAGCGGCGTCGTGGTCTTCGACCTGCGCACGCACCAGGTGCGTGTGTCTCTCTCTCTCTTTCTGTCTCTCTTTTTCTGCCTCTCTTTCTCTTTCTCTCTCTTTCTGTCTGTGTGTGTGTGTGTGTGTGTGTGTGTCTGTGAATTTGGTTTTTGACCTGCGCACGCGCCAGGTGTGTGTGTGTGTGTGTGTGTGTGTGTGTGTGTGGACATCAGAAAGTACGTTGCAAGCAGCGTCGTGGTCTTCGACCTGCGCACGCGCCAGGTGCGTGTGTGTCTCTCTTTCTGTCTCTCTCTCGTTCTGTCTCTCTGTCTGTCTCTCTCTGTCTGTCTCTCTCTCTCTCTCTCTCTGTGTATGTGTGTGTGTGTGCGTGTGTTTGTGAATCTGGTTTTCGACCTGCGCACGCGCCAGGCATGTGTGTGTGTGTGTGAGCTTTGCGTGTGTTTGTGTGTGTGTGTGTTTGTGTGTGTGTGTGTTTGAGTTGATGTGTGGACATCGGAAAGTACGTGGCGGGCGGCGTCGTGGTCTTTGACCTGCGCACGCGCCAGGTGTGTGTGTGTCTCTTGCTGTCTCTGTCAGTCTCTTTCTGTCTCTCTTTCTCTCTCTATCTCTTTATGTCTCTCTTTCTGTCTATCTTTCGCTCTGTCTTTCTCTCTCTCTGTCTCTCTCTCTCTCCTTCTCTCTGTTAGTGTGCGTGTGTGAGTGTGCGTGATCTTCGACCTGCGCACGTGCCAGGTGTGCGTGTGTGTGCGTGTGTGTGTGTCTGTGTGTGTGTGTGTCTTTCTGTCTCTTTCTGTCTCTTTCTGTGTCTCTCTCTGTCTCTCTCTGTCTCTCTTTTTCTTTCCGTCTCTCTCTGTCTCTCTCTATATCTGTCTCTCCCTCTCCCTCTCTCTGTTAGTGTGCGTGTGTGCGTGGGTGTGGTCTTCGACCTGCGTACGCGCCAGGTGTGTGTGCGTGCGTGTGAGTTTTTTGTGTGTGTGCACGTGTGTGTGTTCATGTGTGTGTGTGTGTGAGTGCGTGTGTGCGTGCGTGCGTGCGTGCGTGCGTGCGTGACGTGCCTGGTTTGGCGTGCCTGGTGTCCTCTTCTTTCACACCTTTGCAATCACACTTTCGGCTCCACACCTTCCACACCACAGGTCAAGTGGGAGCAGCACTTGGACCTGTCGACGGACGCTACGACGTTCAAGGTATGAAAATGGGGTGTGGGGAGAGTGTGGGAAAGTGTGTGGGGTGTGAAATGTGGAGAATGGGGGGTGGCTACGACGTTCAATGTAAAGTTGTGTGGGAGTTTTCTATTGAATCACAGATGGATAGAAAATGCAAGTTTCTGTTGAACTGAGATTTCCAAGTGTGAAGGAGAATTACAGGATAAGAGCCGTGCTTGGCGCCGAAGCTTCCATTCCGTCAGCTTGGGTCGCTACAGTTACAGTTACATGGCATTCCAGCTAAGACAACACTAGTCCTAGTGCCACCGCCCTGTGAAGGACGATAGCCACCAGCCGGTTACCTGCCGTCTAGACTACCGCTCCCGCCGGCTAGTTTAGACCCAAACAAGTCCCTGGGGGACATGTCTGGCAAGGAGCGTATAGGAAAGGACCGTCCTCCTCCTGGCCTTTGAGGCCAACCACGCCGGCTGTGCCGACTGGCGGCGCTGAAGCAGAAAAGTCCCCGCCTGGCATGGTGCATGGTTGTCCAACTCCATGCATGGGGCTCTGCCTGCGCCCCATGCGTCATGCATGGCCAGGTCCCACCCTCCAGGGGGGCCTGGGCAAACAGAGTCGTCATGGCAGGCTGCCTGAAGACCAATGCCGACGCCAGTCACCGGCAGACGAGTGCCCCCGAGGGTGAGCGCGGTGACAAACGCTGCGATGGTGAAGCGGATAAACTCTGTTGTTGCCTCGGCGGTCACCACCGCTGAAGCCCTGATGGTAGCTCGCCCCCACGAGCAGCCATCTTGACCGATGTCCAGCATGCATTGACGGGCGCCAGCTCCTCCGCTCGTCGATCAACTCGTCGAGATCGGTGCCGCATGGCGTCCTGCATGGGGGGAGGATAAGGGCCGTCTCCCAGCACGGGCGCGGCAGCGCCGCGGCTGCTCGCCAAGCCATGACAGCGCCGGGCAAGCCGCTCCTGTAGTTTCCACCGAGGGACAGTCTAGCAGGAGCCAGGCCAGTCGTATTTTATCCCGCTCGTCAGCGGCACGGAGATCCTAGTCACCAGCAGCGCCGCATTGCTGGGTCCAGGGCTCGGCGACGAGAACGCGCCTCCGTTAATCGAGCCCCAATAATCGAGCCCATAAGCCTGTACCAATGGTTAAATCCCGGAGACCTTCCGTACGCTAAGCCGGTATTTAGATCATTCATGAGTTTCGTGGTCCGGTACAATGGTTGGTCACTATATTTTTCCAGACCCGAGTAGACACTAGTAGACAACAACATTGCTGCCCTTCAGGAAACAAAGAATGTCCTTTTGGCCCCTGCAACATTCGAGGGAACACGCCGAATTGGGTCGCTAGCATCGCTCCAATTCTCAATCCTTTTGTGGCTCGGAGGTTTTCCCTCCAAGCTGTGCCACCTACTTACCCTTCTCAGTTGTAGTATTTTAAGAGTGCTAGCTAGCATCAGAGTCCGGCCGCTTGACACTGGTTGTGGGCAGTGATATCACAAGCCTTTTTTGGCATGGTCACTGTCTGCGGCCGGTGGAGGCCAGACTCTGCCCGAGCCGTGACCTCCGTGGTCACGCGTGACTGTCAGGACAAACTGAACACTATGAAGACAGCTGAGACAGACATCGCGGGCGTGGGGTGGGGTGAGAGGTTGCGGCGTGGGGTGTGAGGTGTGAGCATGCGTGCATGCTCAAGGGGTCTCTCACAGACACTCTCACAGACCCACTCTCTCCCACTCTCCCCCGCTCTCTCTCTCTCTAACGCACACTCTTTCTCACACTCTCTTTCTCTCTCCCTCTCTCTCTCCCTCACTCTTTCTCACTCTCTCACCCTCAGGCCTATGCGTACGCCAGCCCCACCATCATCGACCTAGACAGTGACGCAACTATGGACGTTGTCATCGGAACAAGCATGGGCTTCCTCTACGTGCTTGACTGCATGGGCGAGCCACGTGCGGGCTGGCCGATTCAGGTGTGTCTGTGTGTGTGTGTGTGTATGTGTGTGTGTGTGTGTGTGTGTCACCAGTATGGGTTTCCTCTACGTTCTTGACTGCATCGGCGAGTCGCGCGCGGGGTGGCCGGTCCAGGTGTGTGTGTGTGTGTTTGTCACCAGCATGGGTTTCTTCTACGTTCTTGACTGCATCGGCGAGTCGCGCGCAAGGTGGCCGGTCCAGGTGTGTGTGTGTGTGTGTGTGAGTGTGTGTGTCACCAGCATGAGTTACCTCTTTGTGCACGCACACACACACACACACACACTCTTTCTCTCTTCCGCACACACAGATGGGCGAGATCCAGGGCCAGGCGCTCGTCGCTGACATCGATAATGATGGCGAGCCAGAGATTGTTGCGGCGGACACACGCGGAAATGTGGCGGCATTCCGGAAGAACGGGGCAGAGGTCTGGGCACGCCACGTGCACTCGCTCATCTCACAGGTGCGGCTCTGGGCGGAGTAAAAGCAACTTACGGTCAAAGTAACCGCCATGACGCGGAAAGTAACCGCCGATAGGCGCGGCAACGTGGCGGCGTTCCGCAAGAACGGGGCAGAGGTCTGCACACGCCACGTGCACTCGCTCGTGTCACAGGTGCGGCTCTGGGCGGAGTAAAACCAACTTACGGTCAAAGTAACCGCCATCACGCGGAAGGTAACCGCCGATAGACGCGGCAACGTGGCGGCGTTCCGCAAGAACGGGGCAGAGGTCTGCGCACGCCACGTGCACTCGCTCGTGTCACAGGTGCGGCTCTGGGCGGAGTAAAAGCAACTTACGGTCAAAGTAACCGCCATCTCGCGGAAGGTAACCGCCGATAGATGCGGCAACGTGGCGGCGTTCCGCAAGAACGGGGCAGAGGTCTGCGCACGCCACGTGCACTCGCTCGTGTCACAGGTGCGGCTCTGGGCGGAGTTAAAGCAACTTACGGTCAAAGTAACCGCCATCACGCGGAAGGTAACCGCCGATAGACGCGGCAACGTGGCGGCGTTCCGCAAGAACGGGGCAGAGGTCTGCGCTCGTGTCACAGGTGCGGCTCTGGGCGGAATTAAAGCAACTTACGGTCAAAGTAACCGCCATCAAGCGGAAAGTAACCGCCGGTACGCGTGGCAACGTGGCAACGTACCGCAAGAGCGGGGCAGAGGTCTGGGCGCGCCACGTGCACTCACTCATCTCACAGGTGTGTTGGGTTTGGGGCTGGGCGTTTATATATCTGAACGGGGCAGAGGTCTGGGCGCGCCACGTGCACTCGCTCATCTCTCACAGGTGCGGCGTGAAAAACCGGAAGTGACTTGAAACTCACCTAGAAAGTAACCGCCAACACGCGGGAAGTAACCGACAAAACAAAAGTAACCGACAAAACGGCAAGCAAGAGCGGGGCAGAGGTCTGGGCATGCCGCGTGCTTATTACACGGTGCAGAAAAAGCAGAGGCACTGTTGATGCGATTTTTACTCTGCGCTCGCTGAGCGCGGCACATGCCGAGTTCAAACAATGCATGGCTGTGGCATTTGTCGACTATTCTAAAGCTTACGATTGCATAAACCGTGCGGCACTGTGGAGAGTCCTTAGATTATATAGTGTTCATCCGCACATTATTGATCTGTTGGAGGATCTTCACACCAACACAGCAGCTGCCGTGCGGCTGGCTGGGAAAATCGGGCACGAATTCCCCGTGTCGTCTGGTGTGCGACAGGGGTGCGTCATTGCTCCTGTGTTGTTCAATGTTTTTATTGACCACATAGTGAAAAAGGCGCTAGACATGATGCCAGAGGGGGCTGGCGTGTCAGTCGTGACCCGAGCCGGCGGCTCTGTGTTGTCGTCGTCGGTTGAGCGCATAGTAATGCTGATGTATGCCGACGATTTATGTTTGTTCTCGCATGACCCAGCTCAGTTGGCGCTTATGCTGAAAATCCTTGACAAAGTGTCCTCTAGCTTTGGCATGCAAATCAACGCCGCCAAGACAGAAGTGATGATTTTGCCAGCAGATTTTGACGCGGATCTGCCCACGTTTGCGCTGACTGGTGGTGAAGTGAAGACCGTCTCTGCATTTAAGTATCTAGGGAGTTGGATAACCCAGAGTGGTGGTGTGGAAAAGGAGATCGGTGTGCGTGTCGGTCGCGCGCTGGGCGTGTTTGCGTCTTTTGATAAGATTTGGGCCAGCAAGAAGATGCAAGTGCAGTCTAAGATGCGGGTTTACAACACTTTCGTGCTGCCCCACTTTCTGTACGGCTGCGAAACATGGGCCCCTACTAAAACACAACTGACTCGATTGGAGGTTGCCCACTCAAACTGCCTTCGTCGCATTCTGGGTGTACGCCTGGTCGACCGGCACAGATTAACTTATATTCGGCAGGCGTGCGACACTGAGCCAATTGAGAGCCTTGTGGCAAAGCGATCAATGCAGTGGCTAGGCCATGTGATGCGCATGCCGGCTTCTCGTCTTCCTCGTACGACTTTTGACTGCACAATGGATGTGGCTCGGCAGCAAGGCCGGCCTCCAGCCTCCTCCCGACACTATTTTCTTAAGCTACTGATTCAGCAGCTAGGCGAAACTAGTGGCACTCGTTCTGATTGGAAGACTTTTTCGGACACGGCGTTTGAGCGTGCTCAGGATAGGGTCGGGTGGAGAGCCGTGGTGTACGGTCCGGCTGCCCCTCAGGCGCCGGCCCCTCCACCACGGCGGTCAAGTAGATTGGCAAGCGCCACTTGACCCCCTATCCCCTAGAAGCAGTTAGGACCTATTTTGGAGGCGTCGCACAATAGCTCTCCTTTTTGCTCTGGGACTACACGTTGGCAGGCAGCCGGCTGGTGGCTACCGCCCCTCACAAGTAATTGTTAGGGCCAGAACTGGACTTGGGTCTAGGCGGTGGTACTAGGACTAGAGGTAGTCTTTGCTGGAAAGCCGATGTAACTGCATGGTCGTGTCACGGCGACATTGATGGTGCTCTCCAGCGGTCACTTATGCACTCAACCCACCCACCCACACACACACACGCACACAAGCACACACACACACACACACTAGCACACACACTCACACACACAGGGCCCTAACGCCGGCGACATCGACGGCGATGGCGACCTCGAGCTTGTCTTTGGAACTTCCAGCGGTCACGTGTACGCGCTGAGGGGCGCGGACGGCCTCGACGTGCCACACTTTCCGTTCCGCACGCACGGGCGGTGGGTGTGGGGTAGTTGGGGGGGGGGCATTCAAGCGAGTCACCTGCCTGCACATCTGTCCCTCCTCACCCCCCCCCCGCCTCTCATGCACCACACACACACAACACACTTACCCTGGTATGCGGCATCCAAACACCCATCCTCATCACACGCTTGGAATACGGACCGTCACAGCACCTCATCGTGCCCTCTTTTGATGGGTTCCTCTTCACACACACACACACACACACAGACACACACACACACACTCACCCTGGTGCGCAGCATCCCAGCGCCAATCCTCCTCACACGATCGGCCGACGGTCCGCCGCAGCACATCATCGTGCCCTATTTTGATGGGTTCCTCCACACACACACACACGCACACGCACACGCACACGCGCACACACACACATACACACACACACGCACACACACACGCACACACACACATAAACTCTGATACGCAGCATCCAAGCGCCCATCCTCGTCACACACCTCGACAACGGTCCGTCACAGCGCCTCATCGTGCCCTATTTCGACATGCGCCCCCCCACACACACACACGCACACACACTCACACACACACACAAAAACACACGCACGCACACACACGCACACACACACACATACACTCTGATACGCAGCATCCAAGCGCCCATCCTCATCACAGGCTTGGACGACGGACCGTTGCAGCACCTCATCGTGCCCTCTTTTGATGGGTTCCTCTACACACACACACACACACACACACACACACTGCCCGAATGCAGCATCCACGCGCCCATCCTCATCACACGCCTGGCCGACGGACCGTCACAACACCTCATCGTGCCCTCTTTTGATGGGTTCCTCTACCTGATCGACGGAGGGAGCGGGTGTGCGGATGCGGTCGACATCGGGGAGACGAGTTACAGGTGTGGGAGGTGTGGGGAAAGTGTGGGGAGTGTGGGGCGGGTGCGAGGCGGGTGTGGTGTGGATTTGTGTGGGGATTCTTCTACCTCATCGATGGAGGGAGCGGATGTGCGGGGGCGGTCGACATCGGAGAGACGAGTTACAGGTGTGTGCATGTGCCTGCGGGGTGTGTGTGGCGTGGAAGTAACAAGGAAAATTGTGCCGGCCTCTGATGGAAACCTCTGCCTGATTGATGGAGGGAGCGGATGTGTGGATGCGATCGATATCGGAGAAACAAGTTACAGGTGTGTATGTGTGTGGGGTGTGGGGTGTGGGGGGGAGTCTGGATTTGTTTGAGGAATCCTTTACCGGATTGATGGAGCGAGCGGGTGTTTTGATGCGGTCGACATCGGAGAGACGAGTCACAGGTGTGGGAGGTGTGGGGGGGAGTGTGGGGAAAGTGTGGGGAGAGTGTGGGGAGTGTGGGACGGGTGTGGGGTGGACTTTTGACGGGTTCCTCCACCTGATTGATGGAGTGAGTGAGTGTGCGGATGCGGTTGACATCAGAGAGACGAGTTACAGGTGTGGGAGGTGTGGGGCGGGTGTGCGGAGTGTGGCGCGGGTGTGGGGCAGGTGTGGGGCAGGTGTGAGGCAGGTGTGGGGTGGATGTGGGGTGGACTTATGTGAGGTTTTGCTCTGCCTGATGGATGGGGGGCGCGGATGTGCGGAAGCGGTCGACATCGGAGAGACAAGTTATAGGTGTGCATGAGTGTGTGTGTCGGGGGGGGGGGGGGGGCGGTTGTGGGGAGTGAGGGGCGGGTGTGGTTTTGTGTGGGGATTCTGACCGGCGGAGGGGGCGGGTGTGCTGATGTTGTCAGCATCGGAAAGACAGGTTACAGGTGTACAGGTTACAGGTGCCTGTGTGGAGTGTGGAGTGGGGTGGGTGTGGGGAGCGTGGGATGGGTGTGGGGTGGAATTTTGATGGGTTCCTCTACCTGATTGACAAAGGGAGTGGGTGTGTGGATGCGGTCGACATCGGAGAGACGAGGTACAGGTGTAGGAGGTGTGGGGCGGGTGTGGGGAGTGTGGGGAGTGTGGGGCGGGTGCGGCGGGTGTGGGGTGCATTTGCGTGAGGATTATTCTGTCCTGATCGAGGCAGGGTGTGTGTGTGCTGGTGCTGTCGACATCAGGGGTGTGATGTGCCTGTGTGTCAGTGTTTGGGAGGTGTGGGGCGGGTGTGGGGAGTGTGGGGCAGGTGTGTGGCGGGTGTGTGGTGGATTTGTGTAAGGATTCCTCTACCTGTTGGAGGGAGGGAGCGGATGTGCGGATGCGGTCGAAATCGGGTGTGTCAGTTTGTGGGAGGTGTGGGGCGGGTGTGGGGTGGACTTGTGTGAGGATTCCTCTGCCTGATGGAGGGACGGAGCGGGTGTGCGGATGCGATCGACATCGGAGAGACGAGTTGCAGGTGTGTCGATGTTCTGTTCAGCGTATGTGACTGTGCGTTTGTGCCTGGGGGAGCATGGGTGTCGGGTGTTCAGGGGGGGGTAGGGGTGCGGACTGTTCAGTTTGTGTTCCAGTGTGCGCGTGTCTTGGCCAGGTGCGGACCCAGCTGTTTTTTGCCCCGCTATAATTTTTTACAAAGTGCTAGCGGTGTCTACCCAAGTGTGTTCTACAGTGTGTGTGTGTCTGGGGGGACAGGGGTGCAGGGTGTTCGGGGTGATCTATAGACACTGGACTTGTGCCTAGACAGTGGTGCTGCGTTTAGAAGATGTCTCTGCTGGAAAGCTGATGCTGCAGTTACTTACTTGCCCTGTTGGCTTGCAGCGATGAATGGCAACATCTAACCACAACCACACACACACACACACACGCACGCACACGCACACGCACACACACACACACTAAAACCACATAAACAAAACACACACACACACACTCACGACCGCAGCATGGTGCTGGCCGATGACCTCAACGGCAACGGCCGCCTCGACCTTGTCCTTGCAACAATGAACGGCAACATCTACTGCCTTGAGACACCAGCAGAGTACCACCCGCTCAAGGCGTGGCCGTCACAGGTGTGAGGGGGGCAGGAGTGAGGGGGGGGTGAGAACAGTGAGAGGGTTGGAGATTGAGTAAGAGAAGAGGGAGAGTGCAATGTGTGCTGTGTGATGACGCCAGCAGAGCACCACCCGCTCAAGGCGTGGCCCTCGCAGGTGTGAGAGTGAGAGAGAGGGAAGGAGAGAGAGGGGGAGAGGAATGTTTTAAAAGTGGTACAGTTCATGGGCGGTCAGAGCCCTAGAGTTCGGCCGCGGCCGTCACGAGTGAAAGAGTGTGAGAGAGTCACGATTGGGAGAGAGTGAGGGAGTTGCGAGTGGGAGAGTGAGATAGTGATAGAGAGGGTGAGTGTATGAGAGAGTGCAAAAACCCTTCTCCAAAACTCGCCCTCCCAGGCCCCAGATATGGCACAGTGTTGCCGGTGACGCAACATGCAGACAGACACCAGCATGGGAACCACCCACAGGTGGGAGAGTGAGAAAAGAGTGAGAAAGAGTGAGAGGGAGAGCGTGAGGGCGTGCAGCCGTCAGTGCCAGCCGCGGCTGGGACGGGACGCAGGTGGCAAGAAGCTACGGCGCAACTGCCTCCAACTGGCACGCAACTGGCACCCAACTGAAGTCCAACCCGCAAACCTTCCACAAACCCTCAGGTTGTGGGCGCCAACCTCATGGTGGCGCGCTACTACCACGCATGTGGGCGACCGCCACTAGGGGATGGTAGCTAGTCTGGTCGCTCAGCGGCCAGCGCGCCACTACCACGTGGGCGCGCCACGACTACTTGTGTATGCGACCGCCTCCTCGCGTACCGCACGGGACGCAGTCGTGAAGGAGCTGCAGCTGCAGCTGTCGCACCCCTACTGACACACACACGCAACGCACACTAGCACTCACGAACTCGCACGCCGTGCACCCAATCGGCACAGGTCGTGGGCGCCAATCTCATGGTCGCGCGCCACGACTACTTTGGCGTGTGTGCGACCGCCTCCTCGCGTGTCGCACTGGACACAGTCGGGAAGAAGCTGCAGCTCCAGCTGGCATACCCCAACTGACACACACACACTCACTCCCGCCCTCCAACTGCCACAGGTCGTGGGCGCCAACCTCATATGATCGCGCGCCACGAACACTTTGACGTGTACGCCACGGCGTTGAGCCGTGTGGCACGAGATGCAGCTGGGAGCAATCTTCAGCTGCAGCTGCTGGTCCCCACATGACACGCACACACACACACACACACAAACACACACACACACGCACACACAAACACACGAACACGCATGAACCCGCACACCCTTCCTCCAACTGCCACAGGTCGTGGGTGCCAATCTCATGGTCGCGCGCCACGACTACTTTGGCGTGTATGCCACCGCGTCGAGCCGTGTCGCGCGGGACGCAGCTGGAAAGAAGCTGCAACTCCAGCTGTCGCTGATAGACAAACGCGGGACTATGATGCCAAACGGGACGCTTTCGTCAAGCGGCCGGGGGCCGTACAACGTCACTGTGGTGCTGAAGGGTGGGTGTGAGCGTGGGTGTGTGCGTGTGTGACTGTGCGTGCGTATGGGTGTGTGCGTGTCTGTGCGTGCGTGTGTGTGTGTGTGTGTGTCACTGTCGCTGCCACTGCGACGCCCAAACGGCACTCTTGCATCAAGCGGCCGCAGGACGTACAACCACACGGTGGTGCTGAAGGGTGAGGACGCCTTGCATTGTTGTTATGTACGGACGGCAGGCCGCGTGTTTGCACGCGTGTGCGTGTGCATGGCATGTGCGTGTGTGTGCACAGCCCTACCACAGCCCCATCGTCTTATCCGCGCAAATGATTGCGATCAAAACGTCGTGAGGCGGTCGGGGGTGCGCATCAGACAGTGGTGGGCGCCTGAGGCGGACATGGTGACGCCGAGGTGGTCGGGATGACGCTTAAGGCGGCTCCTGGGACGATCAGGGGTGCGCCTCAGGCGACGCCTGAGGCGGTCGACGCGCCTGATGCGCCGCCTGATCCGCGCAAGTAAATGCGGCCTGAGGCTTTTCCGCCTCAGGCATTGGGAATGTGGTAGGGCAGCATATCCCCCACCAGAGAGACCTGCAAGCTGAATCACCCCCACCTTCCACCTCACCCACCCTCCCTGCGGGCACCAACATGCGCGAGACGGCCTGCACCCCCTGCACACAACACGCGCACGGAGAGACGAAGAGAGAGAGGGAGAGGCACATACACAGAAGCATACACAGACAGAGAGGCACACGTGCACACACACACACACACACACACACATACACACACACACATAACAGTAACAGTAACACGGGGTTTCCAGCTAAGCAGGCTAATCTTCTACTAGAGACACCCGCCGATACTCCAGCACACTTAAGTACTAGAGTACCGCCGGCTCCCGGCTGATAGACTACCGCTCCCGCCGGCCAGACTACCCCAAACAGCGGTCTCTGAGAGACATGTCTGGCAAGGAGAACATAGGAGAGGACCTTCCTCAGGGTCACAGTAGTGGCCTTGTGGCCAGTCAAGCCGGCAGAGCCGACCGGCGCTGACTGGAACGGTCCCCGCCTGGCAGTGCATGGCTGTCCAGCTCTCGTTTGCATGGGGCTCAGCCGGCGCCCCATGCCTCATGCATGGCCAGGTCCCACCCTCCAGGGGGGCATGGGCGACAGAGTTGTCATGGAGGCTGCCTGAAGACCTTCCAACGCCAGTCACCGGCAGATGAGCACCCCCGAGGATGAGCGCGGTGACGAACGCTGCGATTGGTGAAGCGGATTTACTCTGTGTTGCCTCGGCAGTCGCCACCGCTGAAGCCGTGATGGTAGCCCGCCTCCACGGGCAGCCATCTTGACCAATGTCCAGCATGCATTGACGGGCGCCAGCTCCTCCGCTCGTCAATCAACTCGTCGAGATCGGTGCCGCATGGCGTCCTGCATGGGGGGAGGATAAGGGCCGTCTCCCAGCACGGGCCGCGGCAGCGCCGCGGCTACTCGCCAAGCCATGGCAGCGCCGGGCAAGCCGCTCCTGAAGTGTTCCACCGAGGGGCAGTCTAGCAGGAGCCTGGCCAGTCGTATTTTACCCCGCTCGTCAGCGGCACGGAGATCCTCGTCACCAGCAGCGCCGCATTGCTGGGTCCAGGGCTCGGCGACGAGAACGCGCCTCCGTTAATCGAGCCCCACACACACACATAGGTATCAATCTACGCACAAATGCGCTCGCACACACACACACACATACACACACACACATAGATATCAATATACGCACAAATGCACACACACACACACACACACACACAGTCGGGGTTTGCACGCGCACCGTGTGGGACGCGTTCCGTGGTGCGGTGTGCGTGGGTCCTGACACACACACACACACTCACTCACTCACGCGTACACACACAGGCGTCGGCGTGCGCGAGATGGCCTCCGGCCCTCCATCGGCATGGCGGACAGTAGGCACCCAAGCCACGCACCCAAACCCATGGCATCCCTCCACCCCGTGCACAGAGAGATGGGGAGAGACAGAGAGCCAGACAGACAGGAGACAGGAACGTACACATTCACACACGCAGGCGTCGGCGTGCGTGAGATGGCCTCTGGCCCTCAGCCTGACATCGGATAGCGGACACCACGCACTCAAGCCAGGCACCCAAGCCCATGGCATCCCTCCACCCCGTGCACAGAGAGAAGGAGAGACAGAGAGCCAGACAGACAGGAAACAGGAACGAACACACATTCACACACGCAGGCGTCGGCGTGCGTGAGATGGCCTCTGGCCCGCAGCCAGTGATCGGGATGGCGGACACGGTGCAGCACCCCGGGAAGTTTGTTGTTGAGCTCCCGTGCCCGCTCACGCGCACCACGGCGACGGTTCACATCGAGCTGGTGCGTTGACCAAGAGTTGACTTAGCGTTGACCACGCGTTGACCAAGTGTGGGGGCGTTATTGTTGTCAGTGTGGGCGTGCGTCTGTGTTTGTTTGTGAGGAACCCTGCTTGCTCATGCGCATGATGGCGACCGTGCTTTGCATCGAGCTGGTGGTTTTGACGATCTGATATATGATCTGGTCGTCGAGTTAGGGTTCGATTTGTTCCGACCAGACTCCTCATTCCCCCACACCCATCCACAATGTGGACCCACCGACAAGCGCCTGTGCGCGCTCACGCGCACTTCGGCGAGGGTGCACATCGCGGGTGGATCTGATCTGATCTGGTCGAGTTGAGGTTGAATTGGTTTTTACATCTGCAATCCCTGCGTACCCCACACCCGTCCACACCAGGTCGACCGCCACGGCATCACCCTCGTCGACGAGTTCTCCCTCTCCTTCCACCTCCACTTCCACAAGCTGCTCAAGTGGCTCGTCGCGCTGCCGCCGCTGATCGCCGCCGTCGCTGTTGTGATCGTGCTGGCTGACGAGAAGCGCAGGTAAGCAGGCCAGGCTGGGGGCAGCACACACACCCACGCGTGCATGCATGTGAACAAACGCACCATGCACAGAATACACGCGCCGTGAGAGGCGTCCAGGTGACTATGAACTCGACGGTGACGCACACCCTCCCTTGAACCACTCGCACACGCTCACGCGCACGCAGGCACAGCTCGGGCGGGGCGGGCGGAGGGGATGCTGCAGACCTGCCCGAGTACTACCCTCACGTAAGCTGAGGAGAAGCTGGGCTGCGTGGTATAAGAGAACTCGAGAGACGGTGTGGCCGCGTAGTTGATGTTACCGACCGTCTGGCTTCGGCTGCAGTAGAGGCGGGTTTACAGGTTTTACACGTGCGCCCGGAGGCCCCCGGGGCGCGAGTAGAGGTCTAGACTACGCGTCTAGGGGAGCTCGACTTAGACAGCCCGCAGCGCGCCAGCCTACCTGAGGCAGTAGAGGCGTCAGAGCGCATGCGTTGGAGGCGCGTGGTGTACTGAACAGAAGGCGCTTGTGGCAAGGCACACCGGCAGGAGGTTACAGCGTGCAGCGTCGTCGCCAGTCTCACCACGAAAACAAGTGGGGGCCCCCCTCCGGGTCCGCTACAGCGCCCCGGTCACAGAAGTCCGCTTGACAATTGCTCGTCAGAGACCAGTGATGCTTTCGCGCCTGCCCGCCTCCCTAGACGGCCGGTGCGGTCGCTAGTAGTAGGTAGGGCGTCTGCTCTCCACCACTCCCAACTTGCTAGTGGATGCCGCCAGGGGAGTTGAAATCGTGCGGACTACAGTCGTGTGCGCTTTCCACCTTGCGAATCGCTGATGACGTCCTCGTCTGGGAAGTTGCGCTTGGCCCCTGGTCCGAGCACCTGGACAGCTTCGCAGTCATACGCCCGAGCTGCATCCTCCTCGGAGGCATAGCACCCAATGTGCTGCTTGCTCTTGGTCTGTGGGTCTGGCAGCCGCGCGCGCCATGAAGAGCTGCTCTTGTACCAGGTGACACCGATGTAGCGCGAGCTTTTCATCTGCTCCCGCTCCTCGCCCAATGATGCCGGTAGTTTGCGGATGACCTTGCCTGGAAAGTTGCGCTTGGCGCCTGGTCCGCGTGCCTGCACAGCCGCATAGTCGTGCGCCTGGCTGCATCTTCCTCGGAAGCGAAGTACCCCAAGCTTTGCTTGCGCTTGGTCTGTGGGCGATACAGATAAGCGTACCATGAAGAGGTGGCCTCGTACCAGCTGACGCCCGTGAAGCGCGAGATGCGGCGCTGCTCCCGCTCCTCGCCATGCTGCACAGCCGCACGCTCATACGCCCTGGCTGCGTCCTCTTCAGAAGCAAAGTTCGCAATGTGCACACTGCCCTTGGTCTGTCGGTCCTTCAGCTGCACGCACCATGAGGAGCTGGCCTTGTCCCAAGAGACGCTGATGTAGCACGAGCTGCTGCACTGCAATTGCTGTTCACCACCTGACTTAGGCGTCCCCCGCTGACGCCCCTGACGCGATGGCCTGGAATGGGGAAGGAAATGAAATCGAGGTCTCAGCAGTGCGGTGGATGTGTGCACAGTGGTGCTGCTTGCTTGGCGCCCGCCACCAAGTGTGGATGGCGTTACCGTGGGCTACATGTAGCTTGACCTTTTGTGGGCCTTGAGCCTTGTTTCTCTAAGTCCCACTGGAGCTTTGGAACCGTACGTGTGACCGCCAGAAGTGGATTGTAACCAAACATCATCATGTGTGAGTGGAGGGTGCGGTTACACGGTGTGTGTGGCCGCGCGTGTGGATGTCTGGCACTGCATGGCGGGCAGCGTGCATGGCGTGTCGGTGCGTGTGTTGCCGTCTGTGCCCACGGCGGCTGTCAGCGGGTGTGCACGACTCACCCTGCCTCAGGCGCAGCGGATCCCTGCGCCTGCAGCTGCGCATGGCCATGAAGCCTGCCCTGCTTTTTGATGCGCGTCGCCATGCGTGCTCTCAGTGGTGTATGGATGTGCCGGCAGGTGGTTGATGGTATGCCGGGTGGCGCTGCGCAGCGGAGGTGCTGATGCGTGGGTGTTCGAACCCCTGGTGTGAACTCGCCAAAGTGTGGGCGTCAAAGGCGCCGACAACGCTCCGATCAGTGTAGCAGGCTGGATCCCCGCGAGGCTGTGTCGAGACGAGCAACACTGTGCCGAGCAATATGCATGGTCAGGCAGAGAGACAACAGGGAGAGACGACGAGATGACGACAAAAGAGTTAGGTGCCATGTTTGTTGCCGTTGCTGCAGAGTGTGTGGGGGCGCGCACTCCAGGTCTGACTTAGGGTCAGCAGCTCTGAAGTGGGCACTCAACAACAACAGCTGCCCCTAGATCTCTCATTGTGCAGGCTCTCCGCGCCTGAAAGCTTCTTCTTACAACGCTGCCCCCAGCCCCGAGCGCCGCATCCCTCCCCCCTCTCGACCTCTCAAACACGCATTGCTAGAGCACGCTGCCAACTACGCCAGGACCTGCGCCACCGCCTCGAACACCATCCCGCCCAGGTCCATCCGCTCGCTCTTGAACGACACGTCGATCCCTGTGCGCGTGTGTGTGCGTGTGTGTGTCAATATGTGTGCGTGTGTGTCACTTTGCACGCGTGCGTGCCGCGATCACACGGTTTGCCCACCTGGCGTGCCGGGCACCAGCCGGATCTCCAGCAGCAGCTGCGCGCCCGCGTCGCCCTGCGCGCGCCCGGTCAGGTAGAGCGCCTGCTGCGGCGTGCCCGGCACCGGGCGGTGCGCCAGCACAAACAAGTTGGCCGCGGCCAGCCGCGCCTTGGCGTCCTCAATGTCGACCACGGAGCACCCGAGCTTGGCCGTCTGCTCCGGCGGCATCGACCGCCACGAGGACAGGAAAGCGGCGCCCTCGATCGCGCCGTCCTCCTGCAGCACCGCAGCCAGCGGCACGTTGTCCGCAAAGTACAGCACGCCGGCCTGGTTGGTCTTCATCGCGAGCTCCAGCTTTGGCGACGCGGGCAGTGGGGCGACCTTGGCCGGGTCGACAACCATCGGCACGGAGATCTGTGCAGACCCGCCCGGCTGGATGGGGCCAACCTGCAGGACCACGTTGCCGGGCGCGAGCCCAAAGCTCGACTTGTTGGTCTGCAGCATGAGGCCGTCCAGCGGAGACGCGCTGCCGTTGGAGATGGAGAGAAGGTACACGGGCGACCCGCCCTGGCGCGCGAGCTTGCCCTGTGCGTGTTGCGAGGAAGGGAGGGGGTTCAGTGTTTGCGTTGGCCAACCCGCGAACCCGCAAAGTGCATTTGCGGGGTGAGAGTGGCCAGTTTGGGCTGGCGCTGCGGGGCTAGATTGCGCAAATTCCTGCCCGAAAAGTGTGAAATCGGCATTTCACACGTTTTCGCAAAACAAAACGACTCTGGCGGGGTGAGATTGGGAAAGTGAGCGTGAGGCGCGGGGCGGGGCGAGTCGTCATTTTCCGAAGAACCTTAGCGGAACCACTGGTGCGAAGGAGGTGGTTACATGCGCACCGGCGCATAGGTAGGGAGACACGCACGCGCATCCGGGTGCGGGCGCGCGCGCGCAAACACGCGCACCCACCCTACCACATTCACTTGCGCGGATCAGACGTAACGATTTTGGTAGGGCCACGCACCTACACGTTGGCAGGCAGCCGGCTGGTGGCGACCGCCCCTCACAAGTAATTGTAAGGGCCAGAACTGGACTTGAGTCTAGGCGGTGGTACTAGGACTAGAGGTAGTCATTGCTGGAAAGCCGATGTAACTGCAATTGTAACTGTAACGCACCTGCACTGTGATGCCACCCTGTGACAGCAGCATCGGCAGCGCTCCGCCCCCGGGGCCGGCCGCGGGCGCAGCGGGCGCGCTGTCCAGGTTGAGCTCGCCCAGCAGGCTGTCGAAGCCATTGCTGGCCGCAAAGGCGGGCGCGGGCGCCGGCGTTGGGTCGTCCATGAAGTCGAGCAGGTCCACGACCGGCGCGCGTGCGGGCGGCGCGGCGGCGGCGGTCGACGCCGTCGCTGTGGCGCCGGCCGCGCCCGAGGGCGCTGCCACCGCAGCCATCATCATAGCCTCGTCGTCCTCGAACGAGTGGCCCTCGAGTTCCGTCGCCTTGACGACGGCGAGGCGCGCGCGCGTCACAAACTGCTCCGGCGGCTTGTGGTACACGGACGCGAGCGTCGCCATGCTGCCCATGAGCTTGTCGAGCAGGGCTGGGTCGAGGCAGCCTGCGTCGTCCGCGATGACCGGCTTGTGCGCGAGGACCACGTCCTACAGGGGGGGGGTAGTGGCATATTGCTAGTCAGTGCATGTCGGAGGAAACTTGCTCTGAATCGTCTAGTGCTCTGAATGGCCAGTGAATGGCTCACAAGAGGCCCTCTGCTCTCCTGATGTTTGGACGCATGGCCACGAGTTCATCCAAGCATGCATTGCCACCACACTAGTAAGAGCGCCCCGCCCACCTTGGCAGCCTCGAGGTCGGTCGACACCAGGCGCCAATAGATGAACGCGCGGTGCTCACACGACACCAATGCTCTTGATGTGAAGGTTCATCCAATCCCATCCAAGGATGCATACATCGCCACCAACCATATATATACATAGAAAGAGAGAGCCCCGCCCACCTTGGCGGCCTCGGGGTCGGTCGACAGCAGGCGCCAGTAGATGAACGCGCGGTCGCGCAGGTCCGGGTTGTCGGTCTCGTTGGTCGCACACGACAGCACCAGGCTGATCATGCGCTGCGCCGCCTCGGTCGGCTTCTTCAGGAACAGCTTCACCGTCGCGGTCAGCAGCTGCAGCTGCACCGCGGGCGTCTCCTCGGGGAACGCGTCGAGGAAGGTCTCCAGGAGCTGCGCGTGTGTATGGACGGGGGCGGGCAGGCGGGACGGGCGATCAGACGGGTGTTGGTGGGGCAAGGTGGGGGGTCAGCAAGGGCGGTCCGCTGCTGCAGCTGCGCCGCGGGCGTCTCCTCGGGGAACGCGTCCAGGAAGGTCTTACTCCCCAATGATCCAGATGGTGTTTGCAACACCATGCAACACCATGCAAACACGCACCTCGCCCGCGTTGTCGATGCGCTCGGCGTACTCCCTGACGATCCAGAGGGTGTTGCAACACCATGCGGCACCATACAAACACCATGCAACACCATGCAAACACGCACCTCGTCCGCGTTGTCGATGCGCTCGGCGTACTCCCCGATGATCCAGATCATCGACGACTTGGCCTCTGGCTCGTCAAGAGAGTCAAGCGAGTCGCACAGTGTTGCGATGATGGACTCGTAGCGGTTGGGGTAGCGGCGGAAGATGTCCTTGATCACGATGACCGCCTCCTGCACCACGTAGTTCACCTGGTGCGGGCGGTGTGTGTGTGTGTGTGTGTATGTGTGTGTGTTTGTGTGTGGCACGGTGATCACGATGACTGCCTCCTGCACCACGTAGTTCACCTGGTGCGGATGGTGGCGAGCGGTGAGTGTGTGTGTGTGTGTGGCACGGTGATCACGAGGACCGCCTCCTGAACCACGTAGTTCACCTGGTGCGGGCGGTGTGTTTGTGTGTGTGTGTGTGTGTGTGGCACGGTGATCACGATGACCGCCTCCTGCACCACGGAGTTGACCTGATGCGGGCGGTGTGTGTGTGTGTGTGTGTGTGTGTGTGTTCGTGTGTGGCACGGTGATCACGATGACCGCCTCCTGCACCACGGAGTTGACCTGGTGCGGGTGGTGGCTAGCGGTGAGGGTGAGTGTGTGTGTGTGTGTGTGGCACGGTGATCACGAGGACCGCCTCCTGCACCACGGAGTTGACCTGATGCGGGCGGTGTGTGTGTGTGTGTGTGTGTGTGTGTTCGTGTGTGGCACGGTGATCACGATGACCGCCTCCTGCACCACGGAGTTGACCTAATGCAGGCGGTGTGTGTGTGTGCGTGTGTGTGTTCGTGTGTGGCATGGTGATCACGATGACCGCCTCCTGCACCACGGAGTTGACCTAATGCGGGCGGTGTGTGTGTGTGTGTGTGTGTTCGTGTGTGGCACGGTGATCACGATGACCGCCTCCTGCACCACGGAGTTGACCTGGTGCGGGTGGTGGCTAGCGGTGAGGGTGAGTGTGTGTGTGTGTGTGTGGCACGGTGATCACGAGGACCGCCTCCTGCACCACGGAGTTGACCTGATGCGGGCGGTGTGTGTGTGTGTGTGTGTGTGTGTTCGTGTGTGGCACGGTGATCACGAGGACCGCCTCCTGCACCACGGAGTTGACCTGGTGCGGGTGGTGGCTAGCGGTGAGGGTGAGTGTGTGTGTGTGTGTGTGTGGCACGGTGATCACGAGGACCGCCTCCTGCACCACGGAGTTGACCTGATGCGGGCGGTGTGTGTGTGTGTGTGTGTGTTCGTGTGTGGCACGGTGGCATTTGCTTTTTTTGAAAGCAAACCAGATCCCACACCTTGGTCTGGATCAGCTCCAGCAGCACGTTGATGCACTTTTGCGCGGCGCCCTCGATGGTGACGGCGCAGCGGCCGATCGCGCGCACAGCCTTGCGCACAAAGTCCACGTCCACCTCCTGCGCGTACTCCTTGAACTCGAGAAGCACCTGGCACCAGGGGGTGGGGGGTGGGGGGGGGGTTATGGTTCAAGGTCCACCACCACTACCACTACCACTACCACCACCACCACCAATTGCCTGGTCCAGTAGTTCACCACCCCCACCCACGCACCTGGTGAATGTTGCGGTCATTTGCGAGCTTGATCATGATCTCGAGCTTCTCCATCTCAACGTACACCACCACCACCACCACCACCACCACCGCTACCACTACTACCACCACCACCAATTGCCTGGTCCAATAGTCTACCACCCCCACCCACACCTGGTCAATGTTTCGGTCGTTAGCGAGCTTGATCATGACCTCAAGCTTCTCCATCTTAACGTACACCACCACCCCCACTACCACTACCCCCACCCCCACCCCACTACCACCCCATCACCACTCCCACCACCACCACCACCGCCGCCACCACCCCCACCCCTACCACCCCCACCACTACCACCACCACGTATTGCCTGGTGCAATGATTTGCCACCACCACCGACCACCCACCTGGTCAATGTTGCGGTCGTTTGCGAACTTGATCATGATCTCGAGCTTCTGCATCTTAACGTACACCACCACCACCACCACCACCACCAATTGCCTGGTCCAGTAGTCTACCACCCCCTCCCACACACCTGGTCAATGTTTCGGTCGTTAGCGAGCTTGATCATGATCTCGAGCTTCTCCATCTTGACGTACACCGGGTCGTTGTACTTGCAGAAGAAGACCTTGACCTCATTGGCGAGGATGGCCGGGCGCTTCTGAACGACCAGGTTGATGTTGCGCAGCGCGACGTACTGAACCTCGGGCTCCGCACCGAGCAGCGTGACGAGCGGCGGCGCCATCTTCTTGGACCACGCGCGGATGAGGTCCTCGTTGGTGCACTTGTCCATCATGCGCAGGATGACCTTGATCGCCGAGAGCACGACGGCCGAGTTCACGTGCTGCAGGCGCGGGAGCACGCGCTCGACAATCTTCTCGGCGTCGCCCGAGTTCTGCGTGGTGTGTGTGGGGCAGGGGCAGCGTGTGTCAAGGGCCTCCCAATGGCCTTGATCGCAGACAGCACCACGGCCGAGGGCACATGCCACAGCAGCACGCGCTCGACGGTCTCCTCGGCGTCACTTGAGTTCTGCGTGGTGTGTGTGGGGCAGGGGCAGCGCGGGGGTCACACTGGCCTCCCAAGGACCTTGATCACACACAGCACGATGGCCGAGGTCACGTGTTCTGGCAGCACGCGCTCGACGATCTTCTCGGCGTCGCTCGAATTCCGCGCAGTGAGGGGGGGACAGGGGCAGCGTAGGTGTCAAGGACCTCTCAATGACCTTAATCACACACAGCGCGACGGCCGAGGTCACATGCCATGGCAGCACGCACTGGACGGTCTTCTCGGCGTCGCCTGAGTTCTGCGGGCAGGGGCAGCGTGTCGTACGTGTCGAGGACTTTTTCCCATGTCAAGAACTACCAATCCAGAACTTTGAAATTTGACCTCCGTTTGACGTGGGAGTTGGTGCGTTGGGATTCGTCTCCTAATACTCTGGAGCCCCCCATATGTCTGCAGCCTACCTCTTGATCAGCCTCAGTCGATACAATCGATCCCGCAGGCCTGCGAACCCTGGCCGTGCCCCCACGGGGAGAGAGTCAGACCTGGGGGCCGAGTGCCCTGCCTAGGTCCAGCCCCGACCCACCAGCCCCCCCACCAGTAGCCAGCCACCCGTCTGTAGCGCTCGGGCGCTATATGCCAAGCAGGGTCGAACACGCTGCCTGTAGGTGCGTCACACACGGCTGTAAAACCCACCATCATCATCATCAGCCTAGACTGTAAACACCTTCGGAGCCCTACGTGCGCGCCGTACTCACCTCCAGAACTTCCATGCCGACAACTTTCATGTCCGGACTCCGTTTGACGCGGGAGTTGGTGCGTCGGATTCCTATCAACAAGAAGAGCTCAGACCCGCCCTAACAGCCAGTGTGCAAGCAGCGTGTACTTTACAAACCCGGGAGGGCCCCGCACCTGCGCGTCGTACTCAGCGAGTGCGTCGAGGATGAAGACCTGGCCCCACTCGGTGCAGTCGTTGAGCGCGGTCAGCAGCTTCATCAGGTTGTGCTGCGACAGCTGCAGCATCGGGCGCCCGCTGATCACCTGGAGGCGTTTGTTAGTGGGTAGGAGGGGTGTGTGAGAGAGGGGGGGCGGAGAGGGAGAGAAAGGGAGGGGGAGAGGCTGCGACAGCTGCAGCATCGGGCGCCCGATGATCGCGTGGGGGGTGTTTTGTGGTGTGTGTGTGAGAGGGAGAGGGAGAGGGAAAGAGAGTGGGAGAGAGAGAGAAAGGGAGGGAGAGAGAGGGAGAGAGAGAGAGGGAGGCTGTGCTGCGACAGCTGCAGCATTGAGCGTCCGCTGATCGCCTGGGGGCGTTTGGTGGGTTGAAGGGGTGTGGGGGGGAGTGAGAGTGAGAGTGAGAGAGGGGGGAGAGAGTGAGAGAGAGAGGGGGAGAGAGAGGGAGAGAGAAAGAGCTTGTGCTGCACACACGCAGCGCCCGCAATCGTTTGCTGGGTTTTGGGGTTTTGGGGTGTGCGAGAGAGGGGTGTGCGAGAGAGGGAGGGAGGGAGAGAGAAAGAGAAAGGGAGAGAGAGAGAGAGAAAGGGAGAGATAGAGAGAGGGAGAGAGAGAGAGTGTGCGTGGCGAGGCGAGGCAATTCTTGCACATCGCACGCACACACACACACACACACACACACACACACACACAAGCACCTGAATCTCCTGCAGCGCTGCGAGCGCGTTGGCGACGACCACCGGGTAAGCGCCACACACACACACACACACACGCCCCCCCCCGCACACACACACACACAAGCACCTGGATCTCCTGCAGCGCCGCGAGCGCGTTGGCGACGACCATCGGGTTAGCGTCGCCGAGCATCTCGCGCAGCATGTCAAGGAAGCCGCGGTCGTCGACCATCTCTGGGTTGATGTCGTACAGCTTAACGACGCAGATGGCCGCGGTCTTGCGCACGTAGGGGTCGTCGTCCTGCGCACGGGCGGGGGTTTGGGGTTGTCGTAAGGGATCGCGGGTCGTCATGGCGCATGCCGGCAGTGAAGGCAACCCGCATATATGACTGCAGTGAGAATTCTGCATGTCCAGAGAAGCAAGGCGGGGTGACTTGGCGGAACTACTGCCCTTGACAATGCAGCCAGCCGACAAGCCACATCACCGCCGACACACACACACAGACACACAGCAGCAGCAGCAAACACACACAGCAGCGCACACGTTCACACACACACACATCTTGAGGCAGCGGTTCAGCGGATCGCACAGGTATTCTGTGATCTTGTCGACACACACACACAGCAGCAGCAGCAGGACACACACCTTGAGGCAGCGGTTCAGCGGGTCGCACAGGTACTCTGTGATCTTGTCGACACACACACACACACAGCAGCACACACACACACACACAGCAGCAGCACACACACACACACACACATAGCAGCACAAACACACACACACACACAAAGCAGCAGCAGCACACACACTTTGTGGCAGCGGTTCAGCGGGTCGCACAGGTACTCTGTGATCTTGTCGACACACGCACACACACACACACACACACACACACAGAGCAGCAGCAGCAGCACACCTTGAGGCAACGGTTCAGCGGATCGCACAGGTACTCTGTGATCTTGTCGACACACACACACAGCAGCACACACACCTTGAGGCGGCGGTTCAGCGCGTCGCACAGGTACTCTGTGGTCTTGTCGCCACACACACACACACACAGCAGCACACACACACACACACACACACACACACACACACACACATGCACGCACATCAGCAGCACACACACACACACACACACACAGCAGCACACACACAAACACACACAGCAGCACACACACCTTGAGGCAGCGGTTTAGCGGGTCGCACAGGTACTCTGTGGTCTTGTCGCCACACACACACACACAGCAGCACACACACACACACACACACACACACATGCGCGCACAGCAGCAGCACACACACACGCACAGCAGCACACACATACAAACACACACAGCAGCACACACACCTTGAGGCAGCGGTTCAGCGGGTCGCACAGGTACTCTGTGATTTTGTCGACTCGGATGCATCCCATCGTGCGCACCGCAAGGGCGCGGATGAGCGGGTTGGGGTCTTGCGTGTCCTGCGTGTGGGGCATCGGCTCCGCTTAGCCACCCGCCTATAGGACTCCTATACGGCCTTGCCCAGCCTGTAGATAAGAGCATGAGCGGTCAACCACTGAGGGCCACCTGCCTTTACGAACGTCTCGACTGCCATGCAGTACCATGCCATGCGGTGCCGTGCCATGCATGCTATGCAGTGCCATGCAGTGCAAAACAATGCCATGTCATGTACGGCTATGCAGTGCCACCTGCCTTGACGAACGTCTTGACTGCCATGCCGTACCATGTCATGCCATGCAGTGCCCATGCAGTGCCATGCAGCGCCATGCAGTGCCATGCAGTGCCACCTGCCTTGACGAACGTGTTGACGGCCATGATCGCCAGGTCGGGCTGCGTCTTGGCGTAGTTGATGAGGTACAGGTAGACCAGCTTCTGCGCGGGGCGAGGATACGTGCATGGGGCATGGGGACGTGCATGGGGCGTGGGGACGTGCATGGGGCGTGAGGACGTGCATGGGGCGTGAGGACGTGCATGGGGCGTGGGGACGTGCATGGGGCGTGAGGACGTGCATGGGGCGTGAGGACGTGCATGGGGCGTGAGGACGTGCATGGGGCGTGAGGACGTGCATGGGGCGTGAGGACGTGCATGGGGCGCATGCATGCGCGCGTGGCCGATGCGTGCACGGGCAGCAGAGAAGGGGGGAGGCGTGCATTTAGTACACCAGTAACATTGACATCGGCTTTCCAGCGAAGACTACCTTGTAGTCCTAGTCCACCGCCTAGACCCAAGTCCAGTTCTGGCCGTAACAATTACTTGAGGGGCGGTAGCCACCAGCCGGCTGCCTGCCAACGCGCAGCTTCCATACCCTGAGCAAAACCGTGCATGGGCGCGCGCATGCGCGCGGGGCTTTTGTGTGCATGTGAGGCAAGGAGGGGCGCGTTGCCGCTCCCTGCAGTCTTGCCACCTCCCAGAGTCATGCCGCATCACGCGTGTGATTGTTGGCGCGTGGCCGCGCGACCTCGCAGCGTGCATGCGGGGACGCGGGGGCGCGCGCACGCGGGGCGCGCATGTGCGCGACACATGCGTGTGCTTGTGCGCGCGCGTGTGCGGATGTGTGCGGGGATGCGGTGTGTGCGTGCGTGCGAGTGCGTGCACACGCGTGCGCGCACGTGTGCACACACGAGTTAATGTGAGCGTGTGTGTGCGCGTGCATGTCGCCTCGCTTTGAGCTCCAGGTCATCTGTCTGCATGAGGTTGACGGCGTCGGGGAACAGCAGGGACATGCATGCTGCCCTCGCATGCGTGTTAATGCGTGTGTGCTCGCATGCGTGTGCGCGCGCGTGTGACTCGCCTTGAGCTCCAGGTCGTCGGTCTGCATGCAGTTGACGACATCGGGGAACAGCATAGACACGTCCTTGCCGACAGTCATCGCCGCGATGACCTTCTTGACAGCCTCCTTCTTCTTGGGGCGGTCCAGGGACCGGAGCTCCTGCAGTTAGTGTTGGGGTGAGTTTGAAGGTTGTTATTAGGTTGTTGTTGGGCGGTTGTTGGGTGGTTTAGGGGCGAGTTTGAAGGAGGTTGTTAGGTGGCTGTTGGGTGGTTGTTGTGTGGTTGTTGGGGTGAGTTTGAAGGAGGTTGTTGTGTGGTTGGATGGTTGTTGTGTGGTTGTTGGGGTGAGTTTGAAGGAGGTTGTTGTGTGGTTGGATGGTTGTTGTGTGGTTGTTGGGGTGAGTTTGAAGGAGGTTGTTGTGTGGTTGGATGGTTGTTGTGTGGTTGTTGGGGTGAGTTTGAAGGAGGTTGTTGTGTGGTTGTTGGGTGGTTGTTGGGTGGTTGTTGGTGTCAGTTTGAAGGTGGTTATTAGGTGGTTGTTGGGTGGTTGTTGGGTGGTTGTTGGGTGGTTGTTGGGGTGAGTTTGAAGGTGGTTGTCAGGTGGTTTTGAGGGAGATGGTTGCCAGGAGGGTGGTTGTTCTTGGAACTCGGGGATTGTCAGTTGTTGGCGGCCTCCTTCTTGTTGGACAGTGAAGAAAGCCAGGGACCGGAGCCCTCTGCTCTCAGCACACAACCGATTGTAGGCGATTGTAGGGGCTCTCTGCTCTTAGTAGGGCCAGAACTAGACTTGGCGGTGGTACTAGCTAAGACTTTCAAAGCTGGGTATTAGCTAGGACTTTGCGGGAAAGCCGATGTTGCGGTCACGGTTACGGTCACCTGCTTGAGCTCATGGATCTCGCCCTTCTTGGTCGTGGAGAAGTACTTGCCGTCGCTCATGGTGCACCTGCTTCCTCACAATTCTGCGTCGGGTGTGTCGCGCGCGCGTGTGTGTGTGTGTGTGTGTGTGTGTGTGTGCGTGTGTGCGGTGGAGAGCACTTCGTCAATCGCGGACGTTGATGATGTGACCGCCGCCCGCTCGCGCGGCAGCCCTGCATGTGTGTGTGTGTGTGTGTGTGTGTTTGTGTGTTTGTGTGTGTGCGCACGTGTGTGTGTGTGTGTGTGTGTGTGTGTGTGTGTGCGGTGGAGAGCACTTTGTCAATCGCGGACGTTGATGATGTGACCGCCGCCCGCTCGCGCAGCAGCCCTGCGTGTGTGTGTGTGTGTGTGTGTGTGCCTTGGGACCATAAATTTGGGGCTTCCCTCTGAAGGGGACGCGGTGGCAGGGCACGGCGGCGCTGCTGTAGGCCCGTTTTTGATCGCACTGAAGTTACACGAGGGACCATTTTGTGTGTGTGCGTGTGTTTGTGTGTGTGTGTGTGTGTGGTTTTGTGCGTGTTGTGTGCATGCATGCATGCATGCATGTATGCCAGGGAAGGGGGCGGGGGGGGCCTGCGCCAGCGACCATGCGCCATGCGCCCCATGCCACGCATGGGCGCATGCGCTCTTGGTGTAAGCGCCATCATGTGATTCGCGCCCTGACATTGCTCAATAGCCCCATCAAGTTGGTGAACACACGTAGCCATGCCACCCCAGGCAGCTGGTGGTGCACCGTTCCTGTTTGACGCATCCTACCACACGATCGAACAGCGCCGCGCGCCTCCTCGCCTCTACTGCCGGGCCTCACCACCCCGCAACCACGATATGGCGCCTTCACAACAGTGTCACAAGCAGCGCAGTGGGCGTGGGCGCACCTCGTGGAAGGGCGGGGCGGTCTCGCTGGTCAAGGGTTCCGACCCAAACCTGAGGCGACGAACGGCTCCTTACGCACGCACAAAGCACGGCCCTGATCAGACTCGTGATGAACTGTGGTAGGCTTTGTGGTTTGAGCCCCACTCGTCACACCCACACCTCGCCGTGGGGTCGAGTTTTTCGTCCTCCTCCTCGGTTTTCGGTGGTTGTATATGTGGTGGTGGTAGCGGTGGTGGTACCATTGCACGCGCGAAGCGAGTTGGAAGAATTATTTGCCCCGTTTCGTCGCCCGATTCCAGCACCCTCGCCAACCCTCGCCCCTGAGCTACGCTTTGCAAGAATTTTGAAAACCCAAGTCTCCTGTCGAAGCGTGTCCTTCCAAGTCTCCTGTCGAAGCGTTTCCTCCTGGCGGAATTCCGACAGTCGCAGTCTGGCTGAGCGCACGCACGATCTTTCAGTCTGGGCGCCTGTTGGAACGCAAACGCTCTTCAAATTTTCGAGGACTCGCCAGTCGAAGAGCTCGCGATCTGACAGTTTGCGCTGCAGTTGGCAGAGTGGCGCTGTGGATGGCGATTGTGACCGCGACACTCGCGTGTGCGCGGCAGATGGCAGCGGAGCCGAGGTGTGCGATGTGGTTGAGTGTGGACGTGACGCTCGCGTGTCATCACCTCTGTTTTTTTACAATACCCGAAGCTTTTGTTTAGCACTCGATGTGATTTCGAGTGGGGCAGTGCCGAGCGATGATGATGATTGACGGAGCACGTGCACCGCCACGTGAGGCTACACCAGTTAACATCCCAGCTGGGGCACTACGTGCGGAGCATGGTCTGATACGCATCGAGCCGCTCAGTGTCTCCGAATGTAGCATCCATGGCCACCATCAGCCTCGACATAGCCATCACTGCTTATTAGCGTCGATGTACCTTTGCGGGATGCTACCACCTGCGGGATGATGATGCCGCGTGCCGTACACGCTGTCCCTACCACAGCCGCTGTCTTGGTTACCTGGGGCTACAGGCTACATGCTGGCTCGGTTACTTTCATGCGGGCAGTTAACCCCGAGCTCTTTTTCCAGGAACGGCTCGACGCCCGTGCTGCCCCTGGATGATCACCTCCGTGCCCCAACCCTTGAGGGGCCTGCGCCAGGCCTCAGCGCGCCCTCCTGGTGGGGGGAAGCCGGCGGCAGGCGTGGCGGCAGCGGAAGCAGAGGAGTTTCCAGCCCAACGCTTGTCGCGCCTTCGAGCCTCCCTGGTGGAGTTGGGGGGGGGGGGAGCGGCAGCGGCCCTACCACATTCACAACGCCTGAGGCGGCACCTCAGGCGTCCCATTCCCTGGCGCGGACCAGGCGGCACCTCAGGCGCGCCAACCGCCTGAGGCGCCGCCCTCGGCGCACCCACGATCGTCTCAGGCGTCGCCTTAGGCGTTATCCCAACCGCCTCAGGGATCGCCCACAAGGGATAGCCCCCAGCGGGTTTTTCTCCCCACTCTCATTTCTTCAGAGGGATAGCGGTATACCCAACAAAGTCTGACTATCAGGCGCCCTCAACAATCGCCTGGTGAAAATCAGGAGCCCTTGGTGAGAAACGACTTCGGTCTGAATCAATTGAAGAAGCACTGACCCCCCCCCCGCCACCCCCAACACACACGTCGCAGATCACGGACAATGCTGGGCTGAGATCTTTCTGCAAGGACACCCCCGTCAACGAATGCACCGCTTATTCTTACTGAGGGAAGAGGCTGTCTGCGAACTCGGCATGGTCTACAGGCAAAAGCACCGACCGCCTAAGCTGTCACTTGCGCAGCCTCGCGGGCTGTTTTAAGTAGTGATGATGATGATGATGGATGTTACAGTCAGGGACACCTCTAAAGGCGTATAAGACCGTGCTCGGCGCCATATGGCCCGAGCACCTTACTGAGATGGCTGGCTGTTGGTGGTAGGGAACCCCAACTCTGTAAAGAGCGTGGGCGCACCCCTAGGTCCCCTACCGCAGCGGCAGCAAACGCTTGTTGAAGTCGGTGAGCGCATGTTGGGAAACGGAAAACGCAAGGCAGGTTCGTCGCCAATTGCCAGAAGAGACATCCCCCCGTGGGGAGAAAGGCCAAGACGTGGCCGAAAAGGATATCCAGCCGGGCCGCAACCTCTAACGTGTTAAGGGGTTTTCTAACTGGGATTTCAACCAGCATTCACAGGATTCTCAACCTGTTACCCTTAACCCGGCTCTGAGCAGAAGCTGACCCCTTGTAGTTGCACCAAGCACGACATTGGACGTGTCGCAGGCCCCCCCCCTGCTGAAGGGGGGAGGCACAGAAGGACTCGGTGAGGGGCACATCCCTAAGCCTAACTACCTAGAAAGGGGCTGGAAAAGGCGGTAGTAGTAGTAGAGCCGCCGTGGGCTCTGTTGCAGGCCTTGACTCACACCCGGTCTTCTTCCGGGCGCTTACCTGTAAAGCCTTGAAAATCTGCTCCAGCAGCTGCACACGCTACCGCCTGCATGCGCGGTCGAGGTGGTGATTGTTGCAATGCACTGCGGGGCGTTGCACCAGCGAGCCATCCCAATTTAGGCGCACTGGCTCCAGCGCCGATCGGCTCGCGAGCTTAGGTTTTACAGGGTGAACACGCACGCGCCCGGACGACCCCGGGGCGTGAGTTAAGGCCTAGACTACACGTCTAGGGGGGGGGGGCTCTAGTAGCGCGCCAGCCTACTAGCGCCGAGCTCGGTCATATGACACATGCATGTGACCCTAGCTGGCCAAAACGGTGATTATTCGCAAGGCAAACCGCACGTACAGTAATTCATTCTCACAGCCCGGCCACTGGCAGCCGGGGGCTGTAATCCCGGGCTCACCCACCCCTAGTTTTTACAGTTTTTACATGTACGCGCCCGGAGGACCCCGGGGCGTGGGTTAAGGCTTAGACTAAAAGTCTAGGGGGGGCTCTACTGGGAGAACCAGCAAGGCCACGCAGCGCGCCAGCCTAACATGCATGGGGTCTAGGCCACCATGCGTCCCGCCGATCGCCATGCATGCCATGCATGCATGGGCCGCCGTGACAAATCCCGCAGCGGTCGTGTGCGGCACCAAGCCCGTTGTTGCTAGCCAAGGGCGTGCCAGTTTTGGTACTTGTAGTCCGCTCCACAGCGGAAAGGTACTTGTAGTCCGCTCCACAGCGGAAAGGTACTTTAAGTCCGCTCCACAGCGGATAGGTACTTGTAGTCCGCTCCACAGCGGGTTGGTACTTGTAGTCAGCTCCACAGCGGAGCGCCGCCGGGTGGGCGGCGCCGACTCCACCCGCGCCCTCTCTCCACTGTCGAGGGCTGATGTCTTGCATGGTCGCATGCAGCGCCAGGCCGATTGTTTATGGGTAGGCCACCCCCGTGTTGGATTTATATCCCGCACTCACGAGCGGCGTGAGGCTTGGCCGCCATGCAAGATGGACGTCCAAGGCCGCGACGTGGACGCGCCTCACATAGCCCCCCCACACCCCTAGACCCTACCACATTCCAAACGCCTGAAGCAGTGACTCGGGTGGAACCTGCACTTGCGCGGACCAGGCAGCGGCTCCTCAGGCTCCGAGACCGCCTGAGGCGCAAGCACGACCACCTTGAGCGTGCACCACCTGAGACACACCCACGACCACCTCACAGGCGTTATGACAGCCTTGGCTTGTGATCTCAGACGTTGGGGCTGTGGAAGGGTTATGCAACATATTCATTCCATCAGCTGCAAACGGTGACATCATGGCGTTACGTAAGGCTCTCTCTCAACGCCAAGCCTGCCGTCGGGGGCATCGGTGTGGAGCCGCGCGGTGGCAGCGTGCTGCGTGTGCTCTTCACCGTGGCGTCTGGTGCCGTGGCAGACACTGTCGTGCGCTGGCGCTGGAAGCTGCGCCAGACGCAGGTTGCGGTCTTCGACGTGCTCAGTGACCGCGAGGAGGCGCGGCACCGGGCGCTGTGGCCCGCTTTCCTCGCCGCCAAGGCTGCGGGCAAGCGGGCGCAGTTCCACCGCGCGCGCCTCGTGGTTGACGGCGAGCGGGTGGCAGAACCTGTTTGCTAGTTGGCATCCCCTCTGGGGGTGTGTTGAAGGGGAGGTGGCGCCACACGCGCGCAGTGGCGGGTGCGGTGTGGTCGCTGAGTAGAGTGCTGCGGCGGGCGTGCTACCAGCCCCGCTTCCAGTGGTTTGGGGGAGGGCTTTCTGGTCCCTTCATGGTTTTATACCTTGGGCCCGCCCTCTGGCCATTTGAGGGGCTGGGTGTGCAGCCTGCACAGTGGTGCTGCTTGCTTGGCGCCCGCCACCAAGTGTGGATGGCGTTACCGTGGGCTACTTGTAGCTTGACCTTTTGTGGGCCTTGAGCCTTGTTTCTCTAAGTCCCACTGGAGCTTTGGAACCGTACGTGTGACCGCCAGAAGTGGATTGTAACCAAACATCATCATCATCTCTTGCAAGAGATTGGTCGCGTTACTGGCGTTCTGCTGGCATTCTTTGTATTGCTTCCCTAGATGATGATGTTTGGTTACAATCCACTTCTGGCGGTCACACGTACGGTTCCAAAGCTCCAGTGGGACTTAAAGAAACAAGGCTCAAGGCCCACAAAAGGTCAAGCTACAAGTAGCCCACGGTAACGCCATCCACACGGGCGCCAAGCAAGCAGCACCACTGTGCAGGCTGCACACCCAGCCCCTCAAATGGCCAGAGGGCGGACCCAAGGTATAAAACCATGAAGGGACCAAAAAGCCCTCCCCCAGACCACCGGAAGCGGGGCTAGTAGCACACCCGCCGCAGCACTCTACTCAGCGACCACACCGCACCCGCCACCGCACGCGTGTGGCGCCACCTCCCCTTCAAAAACACCCCCAGAGGGAATGCCATCTAGCAAGCAGGTGCAGGCACCCGCTCGCCGTCAACGACGAGGCGCGCGCGGTGGAACTGCGCCCGCTTCCCCGCAACCTTGGCGGCGAGGAAAGCGGGCCACAGCGCCTGGTGCTGCGCCTCCTCGCGGTCACTGAGGACGTCGAAGACTGCAGTCGAGTCCACGCAGCGGCGCAGCTCGTGGCGCCAGCGCACGACAGTGTCGGCCACGGCGTCAGACGCCACGGTGAAGAGCACACGCAGCACACCGCCCCCGCATGGCTCCACGCCGATGCCCCCGACGGCAGGCTTGGCGTTGAGGAGCGACGCGGACACGACGCCACCATCAGCCGGCTCCCGCCGGCCGGTGCCGCCGTTGAGGAAGCGCACGACATCCGTAGCCAGGCGGACGGGCAGGCTGGTGCCGTCCTCGGCAGCTGCAGCGATCCGCTCCGCCGCCGCCGCCGTCGCCTCCTCTTCATCCATCCTCCTGCCACCGCCCGCGAGGAACCAGTTGGCGCCGCGTGCCACCGGGATGGACAGCACGAAGCTGCGGCACAGCGACGTGTCGCCCACACGCGCAGGCAGCCCCCCCCGGCGGGAGGGGCCGCGCGCAGATGCGGCACACGTGGCGCCCGACGCAGGCCCTAGAGATCTTGAAGGCTGGCGGCGGTGCGCGTTCGTGTGGCCTCGCTGTCCCCCTCATCTCCGACATGTTTACCACCAAGCTGTCTGACTTCCTGTCGATCGCGCTCGTGCTCAACAGCGTCCAGTGCACGAGCACCACCATTGAATCACCACCCCCACCTCGCGTGCGGCCCTGACCCTGAGGAGGTCTCGCCTGGAGTTTGCACATAGGCTCTTCCAATCCTAGAGCCATCATGTGCAGCCGATCCCGATCACAGAAGCACAACCCCTGAGCCCTGGCCTCCCCTAGCAGCTGCACGCTTTGGTGCGGGAAGGTGGGGAGTCGGAACTGTTGCGTGTGAGTGTGGGCGCACATGTGAGGGGGGCTCCATCTCCATCCGGTCAAAACGGGCTCCATCTTCATCACCATCGGTCAAGGTCTAAATGGACCAGCCTATCCCGAAAACATTTACAGACACTGCTTGGAAATGTGCGCTGCTTGATTCGAACCCACAATCGCACGTCGCGTGTGGCTACTATTGCCCCGTCATTATCGCACATGTATCTTCACTTGGGTATGATCACTTGGGGTCTAATCACTTGGGTCTCATCACACACACACACGACGACCGTGGCTGCCGGTCCGTTTCTTACCGCAGGTTACTGCTGTGGGGTCACATTGGGGTCACATGTCGGCGGCCACACAATGCATTCACGGACGCCAGTCTCTCCGTGGACATGCGACTGTCGTAAAATCTCTGCCTCTGCTTGGCTTTGTATAGCTCCAACCTCGACGCATGCACGGTCCTGGATGCTGGACTCTACTGTTATTTGGGATCACATGTCGACGGCGGCTGCGGCCTCGTTGATGGACGACAGGCTCTCCGTGGACAGGCGGCTGTCGTAGAAAGAGAGCGAGTCGACGAGGCGCTGGTGCTCCAGAAGGATGCCGAACTCCTCGCGCGTGATCTTGCCTGTGGTGTGTGTGTGTGTGTGTGCGTGTGTGTGTGCGTGTGTGTGCGTGTGTGTGTGTGCGTGCGTGAACATCTGCGTGTACATCTGCACGCGCGCGTGCACGTGCATGTGTGCGTGGTCTCACCGTCCCCGTTGACGTCTGCCTCGCGCAGCATCGCCTTTGCCACAGACACGCGCTCCTCCAGGACCTGCGTCTCTGGCAGCAGCGCCACGAGCTCGTCGACGTCGATCGTTCCGTTGCCGTCGCTGTCGAGCTTGTTGAACGCAAAGTCGACGTACGCCTGCCACGCGTCGCTCTCCTTGACCTGGGGGTGGGTGACACAGGGCGGGGTGGGTGGGTGGGGTCCTGACTGGGTGCACACGCCCACGCATCACAACGCACGCACGCGCATACACACACGTCATATTGCACGCGCGCACGCACGCACGCACACGTCACGGCGCACGCACACGCACACACGCACCTTGTTCCAGTCCACGATCGTCGTGAAGAACTCCGACGACGACACGCATCCGCTCTTGTCGACGTCAACGCGCCGCATGAGCAGCTCCATCTCGTTGTCGCTGAGGCTGTACCCGAGCGCGCGCACGCCCTTGGTGAGCTCCTCTAGGGACACGCTGCCACTGCCGTCTGCGTCCAGCTTCGTGAACAGCTCCTGCGGGTGAAGGTCGGTGGTCTAGATTAGCCCTACCGTACGCAAGCTTTGTCTTCCGTAGGGGGGGGGGGGGGTCGAAAACTACAATTGTTTCATCGAGCATTGTCGGTATGGGATGAACGAACCAGGTAGGACTGCTCTGCACAGTTTGGTGTACATACGGTGGTCAACATTATACGGTAGGGCAGCCTGGCGGGCTTGCATGCCTGAAGTCTATATCACCACCTGCAGGCCCTCCATGAGCTGCGGGGACAGGGCCTGGAACGTAGGGAGGACGCCTCCTGCCAGTGCGGCGCTGTCGACGCTCAGCGCCTCGTCTGCGATGATCCTGAGCACGAGCTGCTTGAGCGCGCCGTACGTGGAGAAGCGCTGCAGGCGCTGCACGACCGACCCGAGCAGCGGGTCGCCGGTCCCAGAGCGCTCCACCATCCAGGGGTGCTGCAGCGCCTGCTCCGCGCTCAGGCGCTCGTCCGGGTTGCGCGTCACCAGCTTCTTGAGGAAGTCAATGGCGGCGGGGCTCAGTAGACGCAGCTCGTCAGCCTCCCAGTCCAGCTTGCGCGTGAGGATGGCTTTCCACACGTCGGCGAGCGACTCGCGGCGCACGTCCGCCCAGAAGGGGAACCGGCCCGTGAGCAGCTGGTACGTGAGCATCCCGACGCTCCACACGTCGCACCTAAAGCAGGGGCGTCGCATAATTTGAGTGTTGATCAGAAAGGCGTGGTTGAAGAGGGGCAGCCACCTTGGAATCAAAGAGACCACCAGAGGTCTAGAGAACAGCCACATTCACAGTTACACTGTCGGCTTTCTAGCAGAGACAGCATCAAGTCCGAGAGACCTAGATCACGGATCTAGTTAGCAGGCAGCTGATACGTGAGCATCCCGACGCTCACGCTCCACACCTAGCAGGGCAGGCATACCATTGGGTTGTTTTGAATGTCAGGTGAACTTGGGGAGAGCCAGCCGCCTTGAATCAACAAGACTGCAGAGACCAGACCAAACAACTGCCACAGTAACAACAGTCGCAGCCACAGCAAGTACAACATCGGCTTTCGAGCAGAGGACATCATCAAGTCCTAGATATCAAGATCATGGATCAACCTAGCAGGACACTTATTCATCAAAAGCACTAATTTCTCATCGTAGGACTGCATGAACAGCTCAGGTGCCATGTGCATGGGTCATAGAGATCTAGATAGCTGGGCTCTTCATAAAAGACGCGCTCACTACTCAAGAGTAGCAGCCAGCTTAGCTGGAAACCCCGTGCCACTTGCTCCTTGTTACTCACTTCTCATCGTACGACTGCATGATGAGCTTGGGTGCCATGTATGCGGGCGTCATAGAGATCTAGAGAGCAGGGCCCTTCATACAAGAAGCGCGCACTTCTCGGCGTAGAAGAGTAGCCAGCTCAGCTGAAAACCCCGTGTTACTTGTTCCGTGTTACTTACTTCTCATCGTAGGACTGCATGATGAGCTCGGGTGCCATGTATGCGGGCGTGCCGCTGCGCGACGTGAGCTTCGGCTGCCCCTTCAGGTGCCTGATCGACAGACCGAAGTCCGTGGCCTTGAGCGGGGAGTCAACGTCGCGCGTGTGGAAGAGGAAGTTGTCCGGCTGTTGGGACAAGTGGCGGGGTACGCACGTGTCGGTGCATGTGTCAGTGCATGTGCGTCTGTGTGTGCTACGCAAGCTGTGTGCCTCATCGACAAACAACAAGACAGTGGCCTTCAGCGGGGGGTCGTGGAAGAGGAAGCTGTCCGGTTGTTGGGACGAGTGGCAGCGTGAACGTGTGACAGCGCATGTGTCAGTGAGTCTGTGTGTGCGATGTAAGCTTCGAAAGCTCTTTCAGGTGCCTAGTCGACGAACGGCAAGTCAGTGGCCTTGAGAGGGGAGTCAACGTCGCGCGCGTGGAAGAGGAAGTTGTCCGGCTGTTCGGCCGAGTGGCTGCGTGGACGTGTGTCAGTGCATGTGTCAGTGTGTCTGTGTGCGTGTCTGCCGTAAGCTTCAGCTGCCCCTGCAGGTGCCTAATCGACAAACGACAAGTCGGTGGCCTTCTGCGGGGGGGTTGTGGAAGAGGCAGCTGTCCGGCTGTTGGGACCAGTGGCAGCGCATGCGCGTGTGTGTGTGTGTGAGAACGGTGCATGCACATGTTTGGTACCCCCACCCACCCACACCTTGACGTCGCGGTAGATGAAGCCCTTGGCGTGGCACTGGGACAGGAAGCGCAGCATGGAGCGCACGATGAACACCACGTACGTCTCGGTGTACTTCTTGCTGTCAACGCGCTCCAGCAGCGCGCCGCCCTCGCAGATCTGTGTGTGTGTGTGTGTGTGTACTTCATGCTGTCAACACGCTCCAGCAGCGCACCGCCCTCGCAGATCTGTGCGTGTTGGGGGGGGGGGGCTCTTGGTTTCGACTGTGTCGGCGCCAGCGGTGCGCTGCCCTCGCAGAGCTGTTTGTGTTCGGGGGTGGCTGCCTCTTGCTATCGACTGTGTCGGCAGCAGCAGTGCGCTGCCCTCGCATATATGTGTGCATTTGGGGGCAGTTTGGGGGTGCTTGCCTCTTGTTATCGAATGTGTCAGCAGCAGCTGCCCGCTGCCCTCGTATATATGTGTGTGTTTGAGGATGGGTGCTGCTTGCTATCGACTGTGCTAGCACCAGCAGTGTGCTGCCCTCACAGATTTGTACGCGCGTGCAGTTGGGAGTCGCCCATCAGAGCACCGTGAGAGCACAGAGCAGGGCGCCACCAGAGCACCCTATCAGAGCACCGTCAGAGCGCCATCAGGGGCCACCAGATCACCTCATCAGAGTGCCACCAAAGTGCCAACATATCACCCCATTGGGGCACACCATCGGAGCGTCACCAGAGCACCACCAGAGTGCCATCAGAGCACCCTCATAAGAGCACACGAACAGAGCGACACCAGGCGTCCTCAGATCACCATCACGGCTCGTCATCAGAGCTCCATCAGAGCACAGCATCAGAGCACGAGCAGGGCACACCGTCAGAGCGCCATCAGAGCACCCCATCAGAGCGCACTAACAGGCGTCCTCAGAGAACGATCACGGCACACCATCAGAGCGCCATCAGGGCACAGCATCAGAGCACCAGCAGGGCACACCGCCAGGGCGCCATCGGTGCACCAGCACGGCACCCCATTAGAGCGCCACCAGAGCGCCACCAGAGCTGGCAGCAGCTCCGAACAGTGGGCTTCTCTTTTGGCCCAGGCCCTGCGCGGGCCCGAACAAACCTAATTAAGCAACCCAATGGATCAACCCACCTGCTGCACCATGTGCACAGAGACGTTGCGCAGCATGCAGGTTGCCGGCGTTGAGCGACCCGCCAAGCTTCTGCTGCATGGTGTCTCAACCTTACTAACCCCTGCGCAGGTCCCAGCTACACTGGCTACGCAACCAACGGACCAACCCACCTGCTGCACCATGTGCACTGAGACATCGTCCTCGAACGCGGCATGCAGGTTGACCGCGTTGAGCGACCCTCCCAGCTGCTGCATGATCTCGACCTCTGCGCGCAGCTTGCGCAGGTAGTAGGGGGACGACATCTTGTTCTTGGGAACCTGCAGGAACATTCATCAGAGCAATGTCAGAGAGCGTCATCAGCACCAGCACCATCAAAGCACGATAAGAGAGCGCCATGATAGCGCCACCAGAGAGCCACTACAGCACCGCCAGAGCACCGGCGGAGCACAGTTAATGAGAGCACCATCAGAGTGTCATCAGGGAGTGCCATCAGAGCAACATCATCTGAAGGTGCTGTTATCAGAGAGCCACTAGAGCACCATCAGAGCACCGTGAGAGAACTGTCGGAGCGCCATCAGAGCGCCACTAGAGCACAGTGGGATCGCGAGGCCGACACTGGGCCATGTACACCGCATACCCCACAAAGCGACAAAGCCACACACACCTACACATCCCCCCGCACCTTGCCGATGGTCTTCACCACGTAGCGCTTGCGACACCCCCCGCACATCCACACAAAACTCCTACCAAAATCCCAACGTCTGAGGCGCGCAAGTGAAGGCGGTTATAACGGGTGAGGCGGTCGTGGGCGCGCCTCAGGTGGCGCTTCAGGCGGTCGGAGCGCCTGAGGCACCGCCGCATCCGTGCAAGTGAAGGCGTCGTCTGGGGCGCCGCCTCAGGCGTTGGGAATGTGGTGGGCCCCCCGCACCTTGCCGATAGTCTTCACCGCGTAGCGCTTGCCAGTCGCGACCTCCGTCGCCTCCCGTACAACGCCAAACGAGCCGGCGCCCAGCGCGCGCCCCAGCACGTACTTGTCCGTGAGGTCACGCGCCCACCCGTAGACGTGCGTGATCTGGTCGAGGCGAAGCTCCTTCGTCGCGGCGAGCTTGAGCACTGGGCGGGCAGCGGCAGGCAGGCGAGACATGCGGGTGGTCAGGATGCTCCTAGTTAGTGCGCCGCGTTTGTCGCATTTGCCTCTTGATGCTAGGGTGTATTGCGCGCGCGTGCGTGCGCTGGCGGTTTTGTGTGGTGGGACCACCGTCGGTGGCACAGGCAGGTCGCAGGCGCACGCGTACACACACGCACACACGCGCACACACACGCACACACACACACACACACATGCACGCACACACGCACAGACACACGCACACGTATGCGCACACACACGCACACGTGTGCGCACACACACGCACACGCGTGCGCACACACATGCGCACGCGCACGCACGCACACGCGTGCACACACGCGCGCACACACACACACACACACACGCACACATAAACACACACGCACACACACACACACACACACACACAAAACACATCCCCGAGCATACGATTCGTGCTAACAGCAACATGGTCCAGAGCAGCTCCACACACACACACGCGCGCACACACACGTGCGCCCAAAACAACCGTGGACGCGGCTCACGCGTGTCCTCCACCCACCTCCCTCGTCGACCGCGGACGCGTCGTAGCCTGATGACGCAGGCGGGGCGGGGCCGCGGCCGGACTGGGGCACACGCCGGGGTGCCGGGGCTGCCGGCGTGCGCGCCGGCCGCATGCCGCCGGCGCATGCCGAGGGCCGCATGCTGGAGGTGCTGCTCCGCGCGCTGCCTTGTGCTGCCATGGCTCTAGTCTCTCCCCGTGTCCGCCTGCTGTCCTCAGCCGTCGCGTGGGCGAGTCGTCTCTTGCCTGCCTCGGATCAGAGTGGCGCGTGTGTGTGGGGGTGAGCGTGCGTGCTTGTGTGTGTGTGTCTGCGTGTGTGTGTGTGTGTGTGTGTCAGCTCGGGATGAGGCAGCGGGCGGATGGAGTGGAGGGGGGGGGGGGGGGCAGGGGAGACGTGCCATGCATGCCCGGCTTGCATCATGCAACAGGCACACAACTTGCATGCCACTCTCACTCCTTCCTGATCGACATCCTGATCGCACTCCCCTCTGATCGCAACGCTATCCATTCAACACACGCAGCCATCAGCAGTGCAACCATCAGGGGGCCATCGGCAGCGCAGGCGCTTGGACCCAAGGAGCCGCCCAACGTGCGTCTAGTGCTAGCGGATGCACGAAGCAGCATCCCGAATGCAGCATCCCCACCCACATGTTGACGATAGGCCCTGAACAAGAGCATACTGGCGGCCAGCGCCTACTGGCAGCCTGCACAATCTCACCTCAACGCAACTCCGCAACCACGATCGATCCGTCTACGACCGAAACAGAAATTGACCAGGAGAGGGGGTCCAAGTTCTTCTTCTGTTGCCTCCTGCACTCCCCCCAAAGATGTCACACTAGTCACACCCCAGTACATTCACATCCATCCACATCCATTCCACCTTCACTATTCAACTCGACATTCACCCTCCACAACAACAGTAATACTACACACAACATGGAGTTCCTGCGCCGTCTGAGTGGGACCGGCCAGGTGCGCAAAAACCCTCGACCTTGTCTCGCCCGCTGCCTGCGTCACGCCCCCCTGGCGCCCCACGCTGGGTGCGGCACATCTCCTGGGACTCATTCTGGGGGGAGGGCGTTCGCCGGGGGGGGGAGGGGGGCTGATCCGAAGATGCATGTCCTGGATTAAGGTGCAGTGCAAACAGCCGTACATGGGCTGCCTGTGCCGGCACGTCCAGCCGAAGTAGTGGCGAGCGCGGCAGCTGTTGAGTTCTGGGCAGAAGAGCACATGGAAGGCACATGGAGCGAGGGCTTGTGAGGCCCAGTCAGCCGTGACTGTACGCGGCGTATCAAAACAGAATCTGCGCGATTCGCAAGCAGTCTGCACACACACACATGTTGTTACACAACATACACGCGCAGAGCAACAAGAGCGACGAGCCCCCTGCCTTTTTCAACGGGCAGCTCGACGTCCAGGACATCCACCGCGTCAACAAGCATGACGGCGACAACCGCGCCAAGCACCTGTACGACAACGCGCACGGGTGGGTGGACACACTGCCCAGGTGTAGCGCAGCCAGATGTGCTCCCTGCAGTCGGGCGTTTGTATATTTCGTGTCGTGAGCCCGCACACTCCCCACTCCCCGCCCCGCCTCCCCCTTCCACCGCCACAGGCACAGCTAGCACCGTCCTCATGCCCGTCTTGAGTAGACCCGGTGTCATCTTATCCCGCGGCCCCCTTCTCCCACGCCTCCCGCCCCGGCCACGCACCCAGCACACCTAGCACTGTCTTATGCTAGTACCGCCTGAGTACACCCGGTTTCATATTATCCCGCGCCCCCCTCTCCCACGCCTCCCGCCCGTCCACGCGCCCGACCTTTGCAGCCCCCAACCGCGCCCACTCAGCCCTCCCCATCCCCCCCCAACAACAACAAACAACCTGCACCGCACCGCAACGACGACCACAAGTCCGTGTGGGAGCAATCGTCGCGAGCGAGGGGACGCGCGCAGCGCCGATGGGAGGCCGCGAGATCGATGCCCACACAGCCCCGCCCCTCTCCCCCAACAACAAACAACCTGCACCACACCACACAGCGACGACCAGAAGTATGTGTGGGAGGACATCGTATCGACGGATGCCCACGCAAGTACCCCCCCGACCCCAGCCACCCCCCAGCCCCTCTCAAACAACCCGCCCGAACCCGCCCACCATTACAACGGCGACCAGAAGTCTGTATGGGAGCACCTGGCGCACGAGGCGGCGCAAGTACCCCTCGACCCCAGCCACCCCCACCCCCAACAACAACCCCTCAAAACACGCTCACACTTGCAGCGACGACCAGGAGTCCGTATGGGAGCACAGCGTCGCGAGCGAGGCGGCGCGTGCAGCGCCGGTGAACGGCCACGCAACGGTTGCCTTCACAGCCCCCCCACCCACCCCACACAACTCCCACAACAACATCAACATACCACCCACACCGCACCACACAGCGACGACCAGAAGTCCGTGTGGGAGCACATCGCCGCGAGCGAGGCGGCGCGCGCTGCGCCGATGGTCGGTCGCGCCATGGATGCCCCCCCCCCCCTTCCCCCCGCAACAAACAAACTGCATTGCACCACACAGCGACGACCAGAAGTCCGTGTTGGAGTACATGTCGCTCGCGAGGCGGCGCCCACATCGCCAGTGGACGGCCGTACGACGGATGCCCCCTCTCCTCCCCTCCCCCCCCCCACTCCCCCTCTCAAACCACCTGCACCGCACCACACCTGCAGCGACGACCAGAAGTCTGTGTGGGAGTAATCGTCGCGACGGAAGCCGACACAAGTACCCCCCCACCCCCCAGCCACCCCCAACCGACCCCAATCCCCCAAAACCCGCCCACACTTGCAGCGACGACCAGAAGTCGGTATGGGAGCACATCGTCGCGAGCGAGGCGGCGCGCGCTGCGCCGATGGATGGCCGCGCCATGGAGGCTGCGCGGCCGCTGAGGTCTGCCGAGGAGAGCAGGCGCGCCACCGCGACGCAGTCGCCGATGCCCGCTGTCGACGACTTTGGGACGCCGATCGGGTCGTACATGGTCCCGGGCGGCAACAAGAAGATGAGCAACAAGAAGGTGCGGGAGACTGTCTGCCTCGGGCTCGGGTTTAGGGTTTTGAGTCTGTGCGTGAGCGGCGGGTGTGGCGGTGGGGTGGTGCTCCTGAGCGCAACTTTTTTTTTGTACGAGTCGCCCTCTCTTCCCGTCATAGGCTCGTACATGGTGCCGGGTGGCAACAAGAAGATGAGCAACAAGAAGGTGCGGATTTAGGGTCAGGGTTGGAGTCCGTGCGGGGGGCGGAGGGGGGGGGGTATTACGATCGGAGGGCAGCTTTTTTTGCGCACCAAGTTGCCCTCTTTTCCTATCGGAGGCTCGTACATGATCCCGGGCGGCAACAAGAAGATGAGCAACAAGAATGTGCGGGATAGTGTCTAGGGTTCAGGGTTTAGTAGGGCGTACGGTTGAGGGTCGAGCCAGTGGGGGAGCAGACTTCAATGCCCGCGGTCAACGAGGTTGGCACGCCGGTCGGCTCCTTCACGATGGCGGGCGGCAACAAGAAGATGAGCAACACGAAGGTGCGGAATACTGTCTGCCTCAGGCTCGGCTTTAGGGTTTTGAGTAAGTGGGGGGGCGGCGGGTGTGTCGGTAGTGCTTCTGGAAGGCAGCATGTTTTGTTCGTAAAAGTTGCCCTCTCCTCGCGTTGGAGGGTCATACGTGATGGGGGGCGGCAACAAGAGGATGGGCAACGATGATGATGATGATGGATCTTACAGTCTGTGTGACACAGACTGTAAGATCCATCATCATCATCATAAGACCGGTGTCGGCGCTAGCGCCCGACACCTTAAACTCAGTTTCAGTGGGAAACTGGCTGGCTACCTGGTAGAGGTGAGGGTAAACCCCCACACGCGCGCACGCACTGGACCTAGACAGGACACTGGGCCCCCAGATCCACCCTATACCACCCAGGTAGTGACAGCAACGCATTGTTGGTGTGCGCCTGTGTTCTACTACTAGTCCCGCCGCCGCCATTGGCTCCAGCAATCTCCTCCATGCCCGCCAGCAATCTCCTCCACGCCCGCCAGCAATCTCCTGTATGCCCGCCAGCAATCTCCTCCGTGCCCGCAATCAGTCTCCTGTATGCCTGCCAGCAATCTCGTCCATGCATGGGCGCCGCCATGCGATCTCCATGCGCCGCGCCGCGCTCCATGCGCGCCAGCACCCGTACCACCCACCTCATTCCCGTTCTTTAGCCATTCCCCGTGACACCTATGGCTGATCCTTGTTCCGCCGTCCCCTTTGGCATCTGTAACCCGTATCCTCTCCCTGTAGCCTCATTCCCCGTTCTTAACCGCCATCTCCATTATGGTGCCCGCCCGCTGGTGGGGCCTCGCCTCGCCCCATGCCGCACGGCTAGTGTATTGATTGCTGCGCCATCTATAATCTGCGCCTTGGGGCAGGGAACCCCTGCGCCACAACCTCCTCACAAAGCCTAGCCGCATGTGCCTCGCTTCCCATGTTTCTCAATTTCTCGCCATCCGCTTCCATGCTGCCGCCTGCAATCTCCTCCACGCCCGCGAGCAATCTCCTCCATGCCCGCCAGCAATCTCCTCCATGCATGCACGCGCAGAGCGCCGCCATGCAACCCCCATGCGCCGCGCGCGCCATGCGCGCGCCGCGCCCGCCAGCTCCCGTAGCCTCATTCCCCGTTCTTTACCCATGCGCCGTGACGCATTAGCCTTGTCCGCCGTCCTCTGGCATGCATAACCCGTAGCCTCATCCCCGGTAGCCGCGGGCACCATAATGGAGATGGCGGCTAAGAACGGGGAATGCGGCTACCGGGGATGAGGCTACGGGTTATGCATGCCAGGGGACGGCGGACAAGGCTAATGCGTCACGGCGCATGGGTAAAGAACGGGGAATGAGGCTACGGGAGCTGGCGGGCGCGGCGCGCGCATGGCGCGCGCGGCGCATGGGGTTGCATGGCGGCGCTCTGCGCGTGCATGCATGGAGGAGATTGCTGGCGGGCATGGAGGAGCTTGCTTGAGGGCAAACAGGAGATTGCTCGCGGGCGTGGAGGAGATTGCAGGCGGGCATGGAAGCGGATGGCGAGAAATTGAGAAACATGGGAAGCGAGGCACATGCGGCTAGGCTTTGTGAGGAGGTTGTGGCGCAGGGGTTCCCTGCCCCAAGGCGCAGATTATAGATGGCGCAGCAATCAATACACTAGCCGTGCGGCATGGGGCGAGGCGAGGCCCCACCAGCGGGCGGGCACCATAATGGAGATGGCGGTTAAGAACGGGGAATGAGGCTACAGGGAGAGGATACGGGTTACAGATGCCAAAGGGGACGGCGGAACAAGGATCAGCCATAGGTGTCACGGGGAATGGCTAAAGAACGGGAATGAGGCGGGTGGTACGGGTGCTGGCGCGCATGGAGCGCGGCGCGGCGCATGGAGATTGCATGGCGGCGCCCATGCATGGACGAGATTGCTGGCGGGCATACAGGAGATTGCTGGCGGGCATGGAGGAGATTGCTTGCGGGCATACAGGAGATTGCTGGCGGGCGTGGAGGAGATTGCTGGCGGGCATGGAGGAGATTGCTGGAGCCAATGGCGGCGGCGGGACTAGTAGTAGAACACAGGCGCACACCAACAATGCGTTGCTGTCACTACCTGGGTGGTATAGGGTGGATCTGGGGGCCCAGTGTCCTGTCTAGGTCCAGTGCGTGCGCGCGTGTGGGGGTTTACCCTCACCCCTACCAGGTAGCCAGCCAGTTTCCCACTGAAACTGAGTTTAAGGTGTCGGGCGCTAGCGCCGACACCGGTCTTATACATCATTACTGGTGTCACACAGACTGTAAGATCCATCATCATCATCATGGTGCCCGCCTGCTGGTGGGGCCTCGCCTCGCCCCATGCCGCACGGCTGGTGCATCGATCGCGTCGCCATCTAATAATCTGCGCCTTGGGGCAGGGAACCCCTGCGCCGCAACCTCCTCACAAAGCCTAGCCGCATGTGCCTCGCTTCCCATGTTTCTCAATTTCTCGCCATCCGTCTCTCTCTTCCATCCAGGCACAGTAAACCATTAGGAGCCGCAATCTGCTTGAGTTCCGATCGTTGTGAGAGGGGGTGCATGCTCGCCGCAATTCTCGCCATCGTGCATCGTGCTCTCCATCGTACCGCTGCCCCAGCCTCGCCCCATCAGGACCAGTTCATCAGTAGCGCTGTGCGTCACAGCCGCTCAGGGTAAATTTCCAGATTTTCAGCCGCCCAGTACCAAGCGCAGTTGTCCCGGTTGTCCGCCATCGAGCGGCGCCAGGGCGGGAGCCCCTGGCGAAGAGCTTATGAACTTAACATGGTAGACAAGACAGGACTAGAAGGTAGTCTTCGCTGGAAACCCGATGTAACTGTAACTGTATGGACGTAACTAAGGGAGGGGAAGGGCATAGCGCCGGCAACAAGAAAGTGCAAGAAACTGTCTAGTTTCCGGGTAAGTTGAGTGGTGTGTCCTTGCCTCCAGACTTTTTTTTGCGCTGAACCGTGCTGCTCCCCATTGACCTCTCGATCAGTGGTCCCTGGGAAGGATTTAAGTAATTAGTTTTTTGCCGGCTCCAGCAACTTTTGACCGCTCATACCAGGCACAATACAGTAAACAGTAAACAGTAACACGGGGTTTCCAGCTAAGCAGGCTACTCTTCTACTAGAGACACCCGCCGATACTCCAGCACACTTCAGTGCTAGAGTACCGCCGGCTCCCGGCCGATAGACTACCGCTCCCGCCGGCTAGACTACCCCAAACAGCGGTCTCTGAGAGACATGTCTGGCAAGGAGCATATAGGAGAGGACCTTCCTCAGGGTCACAGTAGTGGCCTTGTGGCCAGTCAAGCCGGCAGAGCCGACTGGCGCTGACTGGAACGGTCCCCGCCTGGCAGTGCATGGCTGTCCAGCTCTCGTTTGCATGGGGCTCAGCCGGCGCCCCATGCCTCATGCATGGCCAGGTCCCACCCTCCAGGGGTGCATGGACGACAGAGTTGTCATGGAGGCTGCCTGAAGACCTTCCAACGCCAGTCACCGGCAGACGAGCGACCCCGAGGATGAGGTGACGAAACGCTGCGATTGGTGAAGCGGATTTACTCTGTGTTGCCTCGGCGGTCGCCACCGCTGAAGCCGTGATGGTAGCCCGCCTCCACGGGCAGCCATCTTGACCAATGTCCAGCATGCATTGACGGGCGCCAGCTCCTCCGCTCGTCGATCAACTCGTCGAGATCGGTGCCGCATGGCGTCCTGCATGGGGGGAGGAAAAGGGCCGTCTCCCAGCACGGGCCGTTGCAGCACCGCGGCTATTCGCCAAGCCATAGCAGCGCCGAGCAAGCCGCTCCTGAAGTGTTCCACCGAAGGCAGTCTAGCAGGAGCCGGGCCAGTCGTATTTTACCCCGCTCGTCAGCGGCACGGAGATCCTCGTCACCAGCAGCGCCGCATTGCTGGGTCCAGGGCTCGGCGACGAGAACGCGCTTCCGTTAATCGAGCCTCAGGCACAATACACAGCGGGTATTCATGCAACGCATGCCGTTGGGCTGCTCTCGGCACGAGCTTTTTAGCACCGCTCCAAGCCCTCTCCCACTTAGTGTGTGGTGGTTTTCTGGGAAATGGGAAATCCGGCTCGTAGTGGTAAACGGCTCGCAGGGGAATCACTGCTCTTGATTACATAATGGCCGGGCGGCACCAAGAAGATGAGCAACATGAAGGTGCGTCTAGGCAGGGCGCCCAACCGTCGCGCCACATCTTGGGCGGCCGCGGTGCGTTTTAGAGCCGTGTGAACGCTCCGCCAACTGAACCCTCACTCACCCACACGCCCCCCCTCCACCCCACACACTTGCACCCCCACCCTTTCTGTGCACATAATAACGACGTGGGTGCTTTTGAGACGGCCGACACCCACCGTGTGAACGTGCACGCGCCCGCCAAAGGGCCACCCCCCACACACACACGCCACCAAAGGTGCCCGGCGGACTGCGCTCAGACCACACATACACACGCCCCCCCCCCTTCCTCGCCCCCTCTCTGTCTCCGTGCATATGACGGCTTGGGTGCGTTGAGACGGCCGATATCCACCGCATGCACGTGCACGCGCCCGCCAAAGGGCCCCCCACACACACACGCCACCAAATGCGCCCGTCGGACTGCGCAATCGACCACCCATACACACGCCCCCCCCCCCCTTCCCCCCCCCCCTTCTGTATCCGTGCATATTACGGCTGGGGTGCGTTGTGACGGCCGACATCCACCGCATGCACGTGCGCGCGCCCGCCAAAGGGCCCCACCCCCGCACACACGCCACCAAAGGTGCCCGACGGACTGCGCAATCGACCACACATACAACCCCCCTCCCCCCCCCCCCTGTCTCTGTGCATACGACGGCTGGGATGCGTTTTGAGTCGGCCGACCTGCAACGCGTGAACGCTTTGCCGACTGAAAATCCCCCCCACACCCACACCCACCACACATACGCCATCAAAGGCGTCCGACGGACTGTAAATTGCCCCCCCCTCCCCCCGTGTGTGCGTAGGACGGCTGGGGTGCTTTCGAGATGGCCGACATCCACCGCGTCAACGTGCGCGCGCCCGCCAAGGCCCCCCCCCCCCCACACACACATACCTACACACGCCACCAAACTTGCCCGACGGACTGAAAAAATCAGCTACGCACACACACACACAGCTACACACAAACACACTTGCCCCCACCCCCCCCTCCTCTCTCTCTCTGTGCGTAGGACGGCTGGGGTGCGTTTGAGACGGCCGACATCCACCGCGTGAACGTGCGCGCGCCCGCCAAGGGCGCCGGCTACCTCATCGACAACGTGCAGTGAGTGGCAACTTGTGTTTGTGTATGTGTGTGTGTGGGGTGGGTGGGTGGGTGTGTGCGCGTGTGTGTGTGTGTGGGGGGGGGGGGGTTGGAGCTTCGGGTCGTCCAGCGTGTCAACCTTCGTGTGCCAGCTCAATGAGAACGTGCAGTGGGCACACGCCAGGGGTTTCCTTGGGGTCGGTCATCCTTTCGTTTTTTTCTCGAAGAGGTTTTCCGGTTTTGTCGGGATTTTGGACTGCACCCCGAGGAATCGCTTCGAAACGTGCGGAAATCGACGATTTCACACTCTTTACCAAAGCCATCGCCTCCGTAGGTCGGTTTTCCCGAATGCAGTAACAGTAACACGGGGTTTCCAGCTAAGCAGGTTACTCTTCTACTAGAGACACCCGCCGATACTCCAGCACACTTAAGTACTAGAGTACCGCCGGCTCCCGGCCGATAGACTACCGCTCCCGCCGGCTAGACTACCCCAAACAGCGGTCTCTGAGAGACATGTCTGGCAAGGAGCATGTAGGAGAGGACCTTCCTCAGGGTCACAGTAGTGGCCTTGTGGCCAGTCAAGCCGGCAGAGCCGACTGGCGCTGACTGGAACGGTCCCTGCCTGGTAGTGAGTGGCTGTCCAGCTCTCGTTTGCATGGGACTCAGCCGGCGCCCCATGCCTCATGCATGGCCAGGTCCCACCCTCCAGGGGTGCATGGACGACAGAGTTGTCATGGAGGCTGCCTGAAGACCTTCCAACGCCAGTCACCGGCAGACGAGCGACCCCGAGGATGAGCGCGGTGACGAACGCTGCGATTGGTGAAGCGGATTTACTCTGTGTTGCCTCGGCAGTCGCCACCGCTGAAGCCGTGATGGTAGCCCGCCTCCACGGGCAGCCATCTTGACCAATGTCCAGCATGCATTGACGGGTGCCAGCTCCTCCGCTCGTCGATCAACTCGTCGAGATCGGTGCCGCATGGCGTCCTGCATGGGGGGAGGATAAGGGCCGTCTCCCAGCACGCGCCGCGGCAGCGCCGCAGCTACTCGCCAAGCCATGGCAGCGCCGGGCAAGCCGCTCCTGAAGTGTTCCACCGAGGGGCAGTCTAGCAGGAGCCGGGCCAGTCGTATTGTACCCCGCTCGTCAGCGGCACGTAGATCCTCGTCACCAGCAGCGCCGCATTGCTGGGTCCACGGCTCGGCGACGAGAACGCGCCTCCGTTAATCAAGCCCCGAATGCACCCTCCCCAAAACCATCGGGGCGCGCCCTTCGGGCACGCTTGATTTCCCGATCGGGAAGGAAACCCCTGGCATACGCGCGTGCACGGACAGCACTTACAGGGGGCGCACACAGCACACGCGCGCGCACACACACAAACACACAGACAAGCGCGCACACACGCACACACGCACCCCTCGCCACCCACCCACCCACGCCTCGCATCTCCCATGTAGACACGCCCCCCATCCCTGACACACAAACAGGTCCGCCACCGCCGCCCCCACCGTGTGGGAGTGGACGGGCAAGAGCGAGGCCACAAAGCCCCCCCCCCCCAACCACAAACACGCGCGCACACACACACACACACGCCCCCCCCCCCCCCGCACGCAGGTCTGCCACCGCCGCCCCCACCGTGTGGGAGTGGACTGTCCAGAGCGAGGCCGCCAAGGGTGCCCAGCCCTCCGAGGCACGTGTGGACCAGTACCCGCCCAACATGCAGCGTAAGAGCGCGGACCCAGTGGCAATGGGCAAGAAGCGCGCGCTTGTGGTGCCTGCGCTGGAGCGCATGAGCGCGGGCGATGCGGGTGAGTGCGCTACGTTTATTTATTTATTAGGTTTTTAGGGTTTGTGTCCATGACAACTCTGTCGTCCATGCCCCCCTGGAGGGTGGGACCTGGCCATGCATGAGGCATGGGGCGCCGGCTGAGTCCCATGCAAACGAGAGCTGGACAGCCTCTCACTACCAGGCAGGGACCGTTCCAGTCGGCGCCAGTCGGCTCTGCCGGCTTGACTGGCCACAAGGCCACTACTGTGACCCTGAGGAAGGTCCTCTCCTACATGCTCCTTGCCAGACATATCTCTCAGAGACCGCTGTTTGGGGTAGTCTAGCCGGCGGGAGCGGTAGTCTATCGGCCGGGAGCCGGCGGTACACTAGTACTTAAGTGTGCTGGAGTATCGGCGGGTGTCTCTAGTAGAAGAGTAGCCTGCTTAGCTGGAAACCCCGTGTAACTGTTAGGGTTTGTGCCCCACTGTGTGCAGACAATGGGAGCGGCTGTAACAGCGTCCTCTCTGAAGCAAGGAACAGACCATTGATGCCATTAGGGAAACCGAACATGTATGATGTTTGCCCCCTCAACATTAGAGGGAACATTTCGAATCGCCCCCACACGAGGTGTTTTGTCGCGGAAAAGTGTTCAAAATAGTCGAAACTCACTTTTCGGAGCAAAATTCCCGCAGTTTGCCCCCGCAATTTCTCCCCACATTTCCCGCTTTCCCCCCCGCAGCCCCTGCTGCATGGGCGCTAATGACACCACTCGACCCCCCCCCCCCACACACACACACCACCACCCTGTTCCCCAAGGCACACTTCCCCACACCCCAGGACGACTCGAGCGGCCGCGGCAACCTGTCCCGCGGCGCCTCGCTCGACAGCCCGCTGCAGCCGACCCTCGGCGAGATCTTCCTGCCCTACTCGGCCTGATCCTCCCTGGATCGGATGAGGAGCGACAAGGGATCCGATGATCGGGTGATCTGAGGATGCCTCACCCCAGGGGCGCGCCGCCAGGGCCAGGAGCGCCAGGGCCAGGAGCGCCAGGGCTAGGAGCGCCAGGGCCAAGAGCTCACCCTGGCGGCACAGCCTCGATGGCTTCAGGAAGGAACCAGATCCCTCGGGAATGCTCTCCCTGCCCCCCCGACCACTGCCTGATGAGGCCCTGGTGAGGGCAGCAGGGCCTGGCCTGCCGGGGCCTAAGGGGGCGAGCGCTCGAGATCGTCATGCCTTTGCCTGGCCGTTGCGATGAGGGCCTGCCGAGGCCCCAGGGGCGCTTGGGTGCTATCGCCACACGCGCGCTCTGCCTGGCGAGCTGCCTGTGCCGCCTGGGTTGGATTGGCGTGCGCCGGGGGCAGGCCGCCAGCCACGGAAAGGGGGGGGCGCCCATATACCATACATACCATCTACTGTCTCGCCATACGCCAGTCTCAGCTGATATCTACTGTCTCGTCATAAGTTGGCAGGAGCTGGGGTCAATTGAGCTCTGCTCGACGCTCCACGAGCGCCGTGGCGCCGCGCGGCCGTTCGTCTGGCAAGTTCTGCCTGGCGAGGATTTCGCTCATTGCGTGTCGAAACTCGCACGACTCATGCATCGCACACTTCTGTATATGTATATGTAGCTGCTGCTGCTCAGCATCTGAGCGGTGGCTGCCAGGGGGAAGAGGGACGGGGCGGTGGTTGATTGCTGCGTGTGCGGCGGTAGATGGTTCACAATTCGGTTCCGAGATGTCGGCGCTTTTGCCCGGCCAATTCTAAAGCTAATGCTCTATAATATTAGAAGCCTTGTTTGAGCAGCGCGCATGTATACTTTACTCGAGGACAATAAAACTGAGCCTTTTTGTACAGCAATTGCAATTGCTGCCGCGCAATTTTGCCGCCTGTCTGTATTCTGCTCCTCTACCGCGCGGTGTTGGTCACCGCGCGGGTTTCCTGTTGTCGCTGTAAAAGCCCCGACCCTATCCACTTACTGATGACTCCTCAAGACCCGGGAAAGGAAAGAGTTTGCAGTCTCGTCCAGTTAGCGCTGCATGATGATGATGAGAGTTTTACAATCCACTTCTGGCGGTCACACGTACGGTTCCAAAGCTCCAGTGGGACTTAGAGAAACAAGGCTCAAGGCCCATAAAAGGTACAGTGTTGCGCGTGATCCCCCCTTTTACCCTCTCTTCTTCACTCTCTCTGGAGTGGCTTTGCACGCGCAAAGCCAGTACAACACAGTCACAAAGCCAGTATTTTGGTTTTGTTTGAGGCGTTCACACATGTGTTCACACTTGTGTGAGAACAACCAGCCAGGTGCCACTCAAGCCAGACCAAAAAATCACCACACTCAACCCGCACTGCTAGTCACGAGCCAGCCAGCCACGCAGCAGACTCTCGTAACCATGACCTCCCTCCTGTCCTCGTACTTCAACAAGTTTTCCGCCGGCGTCTCGACAGCGGTGAGCGTGCAGGCGCAGCAGCACGCTACGCTGTGTGACGAAATAAGCAAGGGGCGGGAAGCAATTGGCGCGAGGTGCCAATTGCAATGCTGACGCGGCCTCCGAGACAGTTATTAACCCTAAATTCGCCGTCCTCGTCCCACGCAGGCCCAACGTCACGCCGATGATTACTACGACTCAGAGATCGGGTAGGGAGAGGGCCTGCGTGCTCAGGAGTTGCATGGGTGTGTGTGCGCCATGCCAGTGTATGGCAGGGGCCCCTGGTGCATGGCAGGGGCTCCTGATGGGTGTGTGTGCTCGCCTTCTTCTTTCTCCACGTCCCCTCTGCGCTCTGTGTTTTGCCGCTGCTGCTGTTTCGCTGGTGCATGATGTGCACATGGGAAACACACTTGCACGCACGCGCCCTCCAGGTTTGTCGACAGGCCAGCAGACGACGCCACCTCTCGTGGTCGCACCCAGCTGAGCGTCGGTAGCGCACCGGCGGGCTCCATCCCGATGCCAGCCCCGCCGGGGGGCAAGCACGCCGCAGCAAGGCGCCCGCCGCTCCCCGAATCCATGCTCACGCGAGGTGGCTCGCTGCCCATCACACACGGCCTGGCTGGCTCTGCGTCCGCACGGCCGTCCGACGCTTCGCGACGCAGCTCGCTCGACGACAACGCACAGATAAAGTCCACGAGCGCGCGCCCGTCCATGGACGCGACACGGGCATCGATCGATGAGGACCCGTCGCGAAGGCTCGTGATGGCCGCGCTGTTTGCTGCGCTCGCCGAGTGAGCGGCTCTTAGCCCCGCGTCGGCCGTGCGTCGGCCGTGCCGGCTGCGTGACGTTCTTGCGTTATCAGAGAGCTGTGTGCCTCACTTCAAAGCAGGCGCATGATGGCCGCGCTTGCTGAGAGAGCACGGATGTATTGAGGGAGCCGTGCATATATAGAGCTTACTTACGATGGTGGGTGCTTTTCCAGAGCCGGCAAATGGCGGCTGCGCGTTGGCGTGCTGCAAGACCGCAAAGCTTCGTCTGGATCCGATGTGAAGCGGCACGAGGAGAGGCCACGGAAAGCGGCTGTTCACCGTCAGACGCCCACGCACACCTGGCATTTATGTTTCAATAACCTTGGACGAGGGACCGCCATGCAGCCGCAACAGACGGTGATAATCCCTCTCACTGAGTCAGTTTAAATCGGGAGGCGTGGGGGAGGCTGCCAGATGGCAGGTTGTAACAATATGGGGTCTGTCTCCCCTTCTCACTGCCTTGATTGATCCTGATGGAAATCTGGAACTGATTGTGACCGCTGGCCTATGAATTAACGCTTTTGACGTGTGACCGCCAGAAGTGGATTGTAAAACTCTCATCATCTTTTGATGGGGCATCCCCCCTTTTTTCTGTTGGCAGGTCTTCAGGACTGCTTCCTCTAAGTCCTGCTGGAGCTTTGGAACCGAACGCGTGCCCGCCAGAGAGTGGATTGTAAAAACTCATCATCATTTTGACTGCCTTTACAATGCACGCATGCAACAGATTAGGGTTTTGAGGGTTCTGTGTTTTGAGAGGGGTGGTGTCAAACGCGCATCAGCGCATAGCACCTCGTCGCGGCACCAAGTGAGCTCCCATCGGTAAGCTCGCCTGCCAGGGGTCGAAGCCTGCGAGTGCGTTGTCGGCACGCCTGCATGCCCTCACGCCTGCATGCCCGTGCACGCCATGCAGACGCAACGCAACGCCGGCATCTAGCACGACGAACTGTGCGGGTCTTGACACCCGTATCGGGTGAGGCTCCTGCGCGTGTGCTGCAGGCGGAAGGAGTTGCATGGGATGGAGCCATGCTGCCATGCACGCTCTCTATACCCACGCGTGCTCTGCGTGTTCTGCTGAGCAGCTGGTTGCTCTTGCTTTAATGTGCCGTGCCTCAGCGGCCGCGTTGTGGGGAGTGGGGACGCAAACACACACACACACACACACCGTGCCCGACACGCACCCTGCCCGGCACACGCGAGCACGCATCCCTGCCCTCCACCGAACTCAGTGACTGAACCCCGCACGGCACCGCCTCTCCGCGCAGATCTACAGACCCGCCCCTCGACCCGCCTGCTAGCCGCTGCCTGGGCTCATGGGCCTCTCAGCGCCAGGCGCAGTGGCGGCGGCGTCGCCAGAGGAGGCGACAGAGGAGCATGTTGTTTTCGTGTTTGCGACGCTCGAGTCTCACCTTTCAGGTGAGATGATGATGATGATGTTTGGTTACAATCCACTTCTGGCGGTCACACGTACGGTTCCAAAGCTCCAGTGGGACTTAAAGAAACAAGGCTCAAGGCCCACAAAAGGTCAAGCTACAAGTAGCCCACGGTAACGCCATCCACACTTGGTGGCGGGCGCCAAGCAAGCAGCACCACTGTGCAGGCTGCAAGCGCAAGGCCCACCCACGCCCCCATGGGTGAAGCAAGCAGCACCACTGTGCAGGCTGCACACCCAGCCCCTCAAATGGCCAGAGGGCGGACCCAAGGTATAAAACCATGAAGGGACCAAAAAGCCCTCCCCCAGACCACCGGAAGCGGGGCTAGTAGCACACCCGCCGCAGCACTCTACTCAGCGACCACACCGCACCCGCCACCGCACGCGTGTGGCGCCACCTCCCCTTCAAAAACACCCCCAGAGGGAATGCCATCTAGCAAGCAGGTGCAGGCACCCGCTCGCCGTCAACGACGAGGCGCGCGCGGTGGAACTGCGCCCGCTTCCCCGCAACCTTACAGTTACAGTTACAGTTACAGTTACAGTTACATGGCATTCCAGCTAAGACAACACTAGTCCTAGTGCCACCGCCCTGTGAAGGACGATAGCCACCAGCTGGTTACCTGCCGTCTAGACTACCGCTCCCGCCGGCTAGTTTAGACCCAAACAAGTCCCTGAGGGACATGTCTGGCAAGGAGCGTATAGGAAAGGACCGTCCTCCTCCTGGCCTTTGAGGCCAACCACGCCGGCTGTGCCGACTGGTGGCGCTGAAGCAGAAAAGTCCCCGCCTGGCATGGTGCATGGTTGTCCAACTCCATGCATGGGGCTCCGCAACCTTGGCGGCGAGGAAAGCGGGCCACAGCGCCTGGTGCTGCGCCTCCTCGCGGTTACTGAGGACGTTGAAGACTGCAGTCGAGTCCACGCAGCGGCGCAGCTCGTGGCGCCAGCGCACGACAGTGTTGGCCACGGCGTCAGACGCCACGGTGAAGAGCACACGCAGCACACCGCCCCCGCATGGCTCCACGCCGATGCCCCGGACGGCAGGCTTGGCGTTGAGGAGCGACGCGGACACGACGCCACCATCAGCCGGCTCCCGCCGGCCGGTGCCGCCGTAGAGGAAGCGCACGACATCCGTAGCCAGGCGGACGGGCAGGCTGGTGCCGTCCTCGGCAGCTGCAGCGATCCGCTCCGCCGCCGCCGCCGTCGCCTCCTCTTCATCCATCCGCCTGCCTGCTGTGAGACTGCAGCGCACTCCACCCGCCCATGCACTCCTCAGCTGCTTGCGTGTCCCCCCTCAAAACACGATACTTGCCCAAATCACGTCACACAACGGGACGCTCTGGATTTGATCATTGGGATCGGGATTTGATTCTGGTCCCCAACATTCGCCTGAGAGTGGCGCACGCATGCCTTTGCGCGGGGCAGTGAGTTGTGCCACGTTTCACAAATGGATCTTCCGTGCAACGTCCCTCTCAGGAACACTGGGACCGGAGCCTGCCTTCCGAGACGCGCATACTGCGCTGTTCGTGACTTGGAAGGTGACTTGTGCTGTCCTGCGCTGCGCTGCGCTGCACTGCGACACGCCCACCTCCTACTCACCCCTCCAACCTGGTCATCAAGGTATCCTGTACCCACGGAAACGCTGCACACCCACCCGACCCCCACATCATGTTTTCCCTGTGAAGGTGACTGCGACCGGACGCCACGCCACGCCGCGCCTGCGCGGGTGCATCGGCATCCTGGAGCCACGGAGGCTGCACACTGCGCTGCGCGACTACGCGCTCACCGCTGCGCTGCATGACAAGCGCTTCCAGCCGATAGGGCTGGCCGAGGTGGGCGCTCCTTTCATCTCACGCTATCGCGTAACTTGATTTGCATGGGATGGCAAGGTGCCTGCCAGTTGTGTGCGCGTGTCGCTCACTGCCGCGCTGCACGCCAAGCGCTTCCAACTGATCGGGCTGGCCGAGGTGGGCGCATCCCCCTGCCTGCACCCAGCTTCAACCTCAGCTGTCGCTTGAGTTGCCTAAAAGGTGCCTGCCAGTTGTGTGCATGCTGCTGGTGTCGCGCGCGCTCACCGCGGCGCTGCACGGCGAGCGCTTCCAACCGATAGGGCTGGCCAAGGTAGGCGCTCCCTTCACTCGGGAGGTCGCCTGACTTGATGCGCGTGCAATGGCCAGTTGTGTGCGCGTGCTGCTCACTGCTCTACCACATTCCCAACGCCTGAGGCGGCGCCTTCACTTGCGCGGATCAGGCGGCGCCTGAGGCACTCCACCCGTCTCACGCGCCACCTTTAGCGTCACCCCGACCGCCTCAGGCGCTCACCACCGCCTGAGGCGCAATCCCGATCGCCCCAGACGTTATGGCCGTCTTCACTTGCGCGCCTCAGACGTTGGGACTGTTGTAGGGCAGTTTCCCGGCGTTGAGTGTACTGTGTCAATGGCTGCACTCAGCTGCACTCACCGCTCTCATTCAATGCAAGTAACAAGTAACAAGTTACAAGTAACAAGTAACAAGTAACAAGTTACAAGTCACGAGTTACAAGTAACAACACGGGGTTTCCAGCTAAGCAGGCTTCTCTCGGCGGGTGATCTCATGCCATGCAGCGCTACGCACAATGCCGCAACGCACTGCACTTCACCACCGACCAGGTGCCCGGCCTCGAGTGCACCGTGTCGCTGCACACTGCTGCACGCTGCTGCACTCTTTGCTCACGTATTTCACAATTCGTCCCCACCGACCAGGTGCCGGGCCTCGAGTCACGGTGCCGCTGCACACTGCTCCGCGCTGCTCCACGCTGCTGCACTCTGCTGCACTCTGCTGCACCCTGCTGCACTCTTTGCTCTGACGATGCCACAAACCATGCATTTGTTCCCCATGACCAGTGTCGGGCCTCTAGGGCCTCGAGGGCCCCCGAGCGTCTCTGCACTTTGCTGCACGTATCGCTCTGATGCAATGTAACGCGACGCAAAATGCTCTGCACCACGGACCAGGTGCCCGGCCTCGAGTGCACCGTGTCGCTGCTGTCGTGCTTTGAGGAGGCGGGCGGCTGGGACGACTGGCAGGTGTGAATCCCCCACACTCCATGGGGACTACACCCCACACCCCACACACACCCCACACCCCACACCCCGCACCCCACACCCACACACACCCCACACCCCGCACCCCCCCACACACCCCACACGTTGCGCTGTTTGGGGAGTGCGTTGCAGCGCTGTTTGCCTCCATGGGGATCCCACACACACCCCACACATTCCACACGTTGCGTGTATTGTAGCACCGCTGTGTGTAGGGAATGCATTGTAGCGCTGTGTGTTTGTCGCTGCTGCCGTGCTTTGAGGAGGTGGGTGGCTGGGACGACTGGCAGGTGTGAAGGCCCCACACTCCATGGGGACCACACCCCACACCCTACACACACCCCACACGTTGCGTGCATTGTAGCACCGCTGTGTTTTAGGGATTGCGTTGCAGCGTGTGTGTTTCTCGCTGCTGCGGTGCAATGAAGAGGCGAACGGCTGGGTGACTGGCCGGTCTGAAAGCCCCACACTCCATGGGGATGCCACACACACCGCAGCATAGGATGGAGGGAAGAATATGGTGATTGCATGGAACGCAGGGACGCTCCGGCTGCCATGCAGTGAGAAAATCTAGTTTTGTGTTTCCTCTAAACCAAACATAGCAAAGTATGCTTGTTAGAGTGGATTTGTGGTGCCCATCATGTCAGTCATCCGAATCCACCGTTCCCATCTCAATCGGATCAAGGAATCACGGGTATACACGTATACCCTTGTATGCGGTATACGTTATACGGTATTATACGGTATACGGGCCCACGTATACGGTATACTGCCGCGCCCTACACGTGTGGCGTGCATCGTACTACTGCTGTGCGTAGGGAGTGCATTGCAGCGCTGTGTGTTTGTCGCCGCTTTCCTGCTTTGAGGAGAGGCGGGTGGCTGGGTCGTCTGTCAAGTGTGGACGGGCACGCATCCACACTCTCCCACGCCCGACACACCCACGCGCACCTGCTCGCCTGCCTGGTGGCGACAGCACCCACGCACCCATGCGCACCCGGCGCCCTATCACATTCCTAACGCCCGAGGCCTTAGTTACTTGCGCGGATGAGGCGGCGCCTCAGGCGCGCCGAGACCACCTCAGGCGCACCCCCGATCGCCTGAGGCTTCGCCTCACGCGCCGCCCCCGACCGCCAGTCATTTTGTTTTGGGATCCTGGGCGCTATTGGGAGCCATTTGGCTACTGACGATCCCATCAGATACAGCTCAACCAACCAAGTTGCTTGACGGTCTGACAATCCGTACAGATAGATCTCTTCAAGAGCTTGAAAACGACCAATCGTTGTGGGCAATGGTCAACGATAAGGCAGCAGTCAAGGCGGTCAACGGGACGTTGGTCCGCGTGCCGGCTCCCAGGAAATCACTTGAAAACTGAAAACAAAATCACTGCCGACCGCCCTGGGCGCTTACCACCGTCTCAGACACCCTGGGGCTGTGGTGGGGACACCCCCAAGCAGGTCACGCAACGCATCCGCGTTTGCGCGTGGCTCGCGACGTGCCGCAGGAATTTTTGTTGTTGCGCGTTCGAGCGCGCCCGTCGCTTTTTGTTCTCTGCCATTTTTGTCTTCACTTCCCCGCGCTCCTTGCACACACCTCACCCGCCTCATCACGAAGTGTTCTGACTCGCCCACACTCTCCACACACCTCACACACCAAGTGTCCCGACTCGCTAACACCCTTCACAGCCACACATCAAGTGTCCCGACTCGCAAACACGCTCCACACACCTCACGCACGAAGTGTCCCCGACTCGCCAACACCCCACTCACCCACACATCAAGTGTTCCGACTCTCACACGCTCTCCACATATCCCACACGCCAAGTGTCCCGGCTCGCAAACACCCCACACACCCACACATGAAGTGTCCCGGCTCGCAAACACCCCACTCACCCACACACCAAGTGTCCCAACTCGCACACGCACCTCACCCGCCTCATCACCAAGTGTTCTGGCTCGCAAACACCCCACACACCCTCATATCAAGTGTTCCGACTCGCACACGCTCTCCACACCCCACACACCAAGTGTCCCGACTAGCATACACCCCACTCACGCACGCACCGAGTGCTCCGACTCGCACACGCGCCTCCCCCCTACCACATTCACAACGCCTGAGGCGGCGCCTGAGGCGTCCCATTCCATGGCGCGGATCGGGCGCCTCAGGCGCTCCGACCGCCCGAGGCGTCGCCTGAGGCGCACCCACGATCGCCTCAGGCGTCGCCTTAGGCGTTATCCGAACCGCCTCTGGCGCCACACAGACCGCCTCAGGCGCCCACCACCGCCTGAGGCGCACCCCGACCGTCTCAGATGTTATGACCGCATTCCATGACGCGGATCAGGCGTTGAGATTTTGGTAGGGTCATCACCCCACCCAAAATGTGTCTGACTCGCGCATCCCTTCCACCCCACCCTACCCCCACATATTCACTCCTCGCACCCCACACACCCCACACATGCAGGTCGGCAACCACAGCCCAATCATTTAGTGCTCCGACACGCGCACCCCCCACAACCCACACCCCCACACCCCACGTCCCCACACCCGCACCCCACCCCACCCCACCCCACACACCAATGGTTTCCTTAAGGAAACCGAGAATGTCTTGTTTGCCCCTGCAATATTGGAGGGAACATGCCAAATTGCCCTCGCAGGAGGCCATTTGGGGTTGAGAAATCGTGAAAATTGCCGATTTCACACTTTTCGAAGCGACAATCCCGTGCTTCGCCCCCGCAGTTTCCCACAACATTTCCCGCAGCGGGGGCTGCGGGGGCGCTCAGGACATCACTGTCACACACAACTCGCCACACCCATATGTTCAGGTCGGCGCAAACGGCCTCATGTTCGAGTCCTCCGACCCTGTGATCCGTGCACACCCCAACCATTCACACCTCCACACCCCACACACACCCACATCCCACATCCGTGTGTTCAGGTCGGCACACACGGGCTCATCATCAAGTTCTCCGACCCTCTGATCCGTGCACACCCCAACCATTCACACCTCCACACCCCACACACACCCACACCCCACATCCGTGTGTTCAGGTTGGCACACACGGGCTCATCATCGAGTCCTCCGACCCTCTGATCCGTGCACACCCCAACCATTCACACCTCCACACCCCACACACACACACACCCCACATCCGTGTGTTCAGGTCGGCACACACGGGCTCATCATCAAGTTCTCCGACCCTCTGATCCGTGCACACCCCAACCATTCACACCTCCACACCCCACACACACCCACACCCCACATCCGTGTGTTCAGGTCGGCACACACGGGCTCATCATCGAGTCCTCCGACCCTCTGATCCGCGCACACCCCAACCATTCACACCTCCACACACACCCCACACACACACCCCACATCCGTGTGTTCAGGTCGGCACACACGGGCTCGTCATCGAGTCCTCCGACCCTCTGATCCGTGCACACCCCAACCATTCACACCTCCACACCCCACACACACCCACACCCCACATCCGTGTGTTCAGGTCGGCACACACGGGCTCGTCATCGAGTCCTCCGACCCTCTGATCCGCGCACACCCCAACCATTCACACCTCCACACCCCCCACACACACACACCCCACATCCGTGTGTTCAGGTCGGCAGACACGGGCTCATCATCGAGTTCTCCGACCCGCAGACGCGCGTGCGGCGCTCTGGGACGTACCTGCCAGAGGTGGCACACGAGCAGGTGTGTATGTGTGTGTGTAGGGTTGTGGGCAGCCGTAGATGGACGGCCCCGTGTATCCGTATATACGTACATACAGTTACAGTTACAGTTACATGGCATTCCAGCTAAGACAACACTAGTCCTAGTGCCACCGCCCTGTGAAGGACGATAGCCACCAGCCGGTTACCTGCCGTCTAGACTACCGCTCCCGCCGGCTAGTTTAGACCCAAACAAGTCCCTGAGGGACATGTCTGGCAAGGAGCGTATAGGAAAGGACCGTCCTCCTGGCCTTTGAGGCCAACCACGCCAGCTGTGCCGACTGGCGGCGCTGAAGCAGAAAAGTCCCCGCCTGGCATGGTGCATGGTTGTCCAACTCCATGCATGGGGCTCTGCCTGCGCCCCATGCGTCATGCATGGCCAGGTCCCACCCTCCAGGGGGGCCTGGGCAAAACAGAGTCGTCATGGCAGGCTGCCTGAAGACCAATGCCGACGCCAGTCACCGGCAGACGAGTGCCCCCGAGGGTGAGCGCGGTGACAAACGCTGCGATGGTGAAGCGGATAAACTCTGTTGTTGCCTCGGCGGTCACCACCGCTGAAGCCCTGATGGTAGCTCGCCCCACGAGCAGCCATCTTGACCGATGTCCAGCATGCATTGACGGGCGCCAGCTCCTCCGCTCGATCAACTCGTCGAGATCGGTGCCGCATGGCGTCCTGCATGGGGGGAGGAAAAGGGCCGTCTCCCAGCACGGGCCGTTGCAGCGCCGCGGCTACTCGCCAAGCCATAGCAGCGCCGGGCAAGCCGCTCCTGAAGTGTTCCACCGAGGGCTGTCTAGCAGGAGCCGGGCCAGTCGTATATTACCCCGCTCGTCAGCGGCACGGAGATACTCGTCACCAGCAGCGCCGCATTGCTGGGTCTAGGGCGATACGTACATACAACCGTATATCCGTAGATACGAATCCGTGTATGTAGCACAGCTGCCTCATATGTATGTCAAATTGGGTGAGAGACACGCCGTTGGAACGCTGGATTTACAAGGGGCACTGTTGCTCTCGGTGTGATCATCATGCATGCTAATTTTTTTCAGTAAATGCCAAAACCGTGTTGTGGCTGCAAGGGCGGCCGCGGTGCGTGCGGTGCGGGAGCCAAGTCCTCTCCCTCCTCCCTTCCCCTCTCCCTCCTCCCCCCTCCGTTGAGCCTACGACCTGATCTAGTTCAGTACCCAAGGGCCCCGTCCCTTATTAAAACGCTGAGCAAGTATAGCCGAGACACTACCCCACCAAGACGCAGACCCAGACACACACCCAAACCCTAGACCCAGGGGACCCCCTGCCTCGACCCACACCCACACCCACACCCACACCCACACCCACACCCACACCCACACCCACACCCACACCCACACCCACACCCACACCCACACCCACACCCAACACCCACACCCCACACCCACACCCAACACCCACACATCCAAGACCCAAGACCCAAGACCCAAGACCAGGCCCCAGGCCCCAGACCCCGCCCTTGCTTCCCGCCCCAGACTCCAGACCCCAGACCCCAGACCTCAGGCCCCAGACCCAAGACCCCAGACCTCGACCCAGAGAGACCCCAAAGTTGTTGCACCACCCGCCCCATGAGCCCCATGCATGCGCCCCATGCACATCACCACTACCCCCCCCCCAAAGCTGCATGCAATCGACAGAGCTGGTCATAAGCTTAACAATGCAAGCAGAATCGTCCGATTCCGTGCTGTATTCGGGGAGTAGTGTTGCCGTTTGTTGCGCGACTCCAAGGTGTGACCCCATTGGCTGTCTGAAGCACCTTGCTGCCCACGTTCCTCCTTCCTATATCTCTTGCTTACTGCTACTGAGGCTGTTTGCGACCCGTTGCGGCCCGTTGCGGCCCGGATCGCGTCGGCGTCAGCCGCAATCCACACAGAAATAAAAAATCACGGTATATTGCAGTGCGTATACCGCCCGCTTTTGACATCCGCACATACGGCCGTATGTACGGATATACGGATATAAGGGATATACAGTTGCCCACAAACCTGTGTGTGTGTGTGTGTGTGTGTGCGGCGCTCTGAGACATATCTGCCAAAGGTGGCACACAAGCAGGTGTGTGTGTGTGTGTATGTGCGTGCTTGCGACGCTCTGGGACGTACCTGCCAAAGGTGGCACACGAGCAGATGTGTGTGTGTGTGTGTGTGTGTGTGTGTGTCTGTGTGGCGCTCTGGGACGTACCTGCCAGAGGTGGCCCACGAGCAGGTGTGGATTCAGCAAGTGTGTTCACACTCTCGTCCTTGTAAAATGCGTGCGTAGTTGGATCTGTTCCGGGAACTGCGCACGCGCACACAACCATGACTTCTTACCGCGCACAACACCTACGACAGGGCTGGGACAAGCACTTTGACCTTCAAAGCCAGCAACGACTCCAAGCTCTCGACCCAACGACCCTACATCCAACCCGCAGCCATGGGGTTGACGACCTGCCCTGGCCCTCTTGTCTGTCTCTCAAACTGAACTCCACGACCCTGATGAACAGGGCTGGAGCAAGGATGCCGCGATCGACTCCCTGATCCACAAGGCCGGCTACGACGGCCCAGTGGACGCCGCCCTGCGCAGCGCCCTGCGCGTGACCCGCTACCAGTCAACGGCGTGCACGCTGACGTACGCAGAGTACACGGCAGCTGTGGGGGCACAGCTGCAGCCGCAGCTTGTGGCAGCGTAGTAGCAAGGGAGTGAGAGGGGGACTGGCTGGCTGGCTGTGCGTGTGATGACTGGCCTTGCTACCAGTCAACGACATGCACGTTGACATACGCAGAGTACAGGGAACTGCGTGCCATGGGGCACATATGTATTCAGGCACAGACAAAGCCACAGCTGGTAGCAGAGTAGACTCTGCAAGCACTGAGGAGAGGAATTCAGGAATACAGGAATACAGTATCAACCTAAACTGCGCGTGTGAGCTTGGCCTTGCTGCAATTACAAAGTCATTTTTTTCGCACATGATGCGTTGTTACCCCTAGGTAGGCTCCCACACTTGGGTTTGGACCTTGAGTTGGCTGCTCCCAGTTGCTTTCGATGACGAACCGTGGCTCGCGAGAAAGTGAAGCCACAGCTTCCAGCCGGTTTCTCTACATTCTCGTGCAATCGGGAGGGGGGGGGGGGGGCAGGGGCAGATACACCCAGTCACCTCTGCTGCTAGTGCTGCGCCACACCACATTGTGACAGGCGCCAGACACTGATCCATCATGGCCTTCCTACCAGCCCACCACGTGCACAGTGATGCACGCAGATAACAGGGTGCCTCAGCCACAGGCTATGGCCGCACACACACACACACACACACACACACACCGGTGCATGAGTAGCAGCGTTGGGCCCCAAGAGAAGCTGTGGGGTTTATGCGCCCGCCTCTGTGACGATGGCGACACATCAGCAGTACAAGGCACTAGTGACGCTGTGTGCTGCCGAACTTAATTGCTCCCTTCATGGTTTTATACCTTAGGCCCGCCCTCCGTCCACTGGAGGGGTTGGGTATGGAGCCTGCACTGTGGTGCTGCTTGCTTGGCGCCCGCCACTACGTGGTTGGCGCTACCGTGGGCTACTTTTGTAGCTTGACCTTTTTGGCGGGCCTCGTGCCTGCTCGTTTAAGTCCCGCTGGAGCTTTGGAACCGAAAGTTTGAGCGCCGGCAGTGGATTGTAAAACTCTCATCATGATTAATTGAACTAGATGACCCAGCTGTTGCAAACACACATAGATTTGCCCTGCACGTGCGTGTGTGTGGGGGGGGTCAGGGTTTGGGTCAAGCACTCCCGCCTCACACACTAGTGCGCGTGCACAGCGCGTCGTGCACACCGCCTGTGCCACGCCAGGCGCCAGAACACAGCAAATCTCGGCCTCCCTGCTCTCTCACTCCTCGAACCTCCTCCCAACCCACCATCGTTGCTGATCGCTCGCTGCCTCGTTACAGGCATCGAAGAGCCTGTAAACTGCCACTTCATGGCATGTTGCTATGATCCAGCGCGCAACTCCACCAGGCAATCCTGGCCCCACACTGGGCGAGTTCACACACTGAGTTTGTACGTACCACAAGCACATGTCAACCTGGACCGTGCGGGTGGCGGACCCACAGGCCAGGCACATGCGACACATTGGGTGCTTTGCCTCCGATTGCGAGGAGGATGCAGCCAGGGCGTACAACTGCGCAACTGTGCAGATGCACGGACCAGGCGCCAATCGCAACTTCCCTGAGGAGGCTATCAGCAACCCGCCTGTGACAGTGGGTGAGGAGCAGACACAGCACCGCAGCTCGCGCTGCATTGGCGTCACCTGTTACAAGCCCAGCTGTTCATGGCGCGCGCAGCTGAGGGACCCAGAGACCAAGCGCAAGCAGCACATTGGGTGCTTTGGCTGCGAGGAGGGTGCAGCCAGGGCATACGACTCTGAGGCTGTCCGGATGCTCGGACCCGGGGCAAAGCGCAACTTCTTGGACGAGGGCATCAGCGGCGAGCCGGGCAAACGCACGTGACTGTAGTCCGCCTGCTTTCAACTCCTATGGCGGCATCCACTTGCTAGTAGGGAGTGGGACGGCACAACAATGGTGCCCTGGCAGGCTGACGCTGACGGGCCAGTGCTCCTTCAGTTGGACGATAGACCGCCGTACACATTCTTTCAACTTTAAAAAAAAAATGTTTCTGAAGGGTAAACCGCCCGCCATTTTAATTTTTTTTTTTTTGTTGTTGTTCCTGTTGTCGATTTTTGGCCGGGCTGTAAGAGTTAATTGATTGGAATCAATTGAAGAAGCCCTGTGACTTACAGCGTCCGTCCGTCCGTCTGTCCGTCTGTCAGCGTGCCGCTTGCATCAATGCACACGACTGACGGTGGCGGTTGACGTGTAAAGGGGTGATGCACATGGTGATGCAGGCGGTGCACGTACACAGGCGCGAACCATACGTACCTCGGTGTGTGCCGCAGGTAAGAAGTTGGGGGGCGCAGCTAGGCAGCCAGGCGGTGCGCTGCAGCCAAGCGGCGTGCGTGCATTCCTGCGTGCGCCCATACCAGACAGGCAGCAGGCAGCAGCCGAAAAAAACGATTGGGAGGCGTTACACAGGTTCACCCATACCTTAACACTGACCGCGACACGCGCCGCCACGCCATCGCACCACCGCCCCCACCGCCGCAACGCGACTAAAGCAACCCACACAGTCCAGTGCCCATGCCCCGTCGCACCACGAGGGAAAAACGACCCAAGCCCCCCCTGCAACACCACCCCCGACGCCACCCCACGTGCGCCACCCTCCCCACGTGGCCTCCCCACCGCAGAACAACACGTCCACATCCCCCCCGCACCCCCACGCGCTCCAGCCGCCCCCTCCAATCCCATGTAAACCCCCGCCTTGAAAAACAAAGGAACGCCTGTTTAACAGCGGAGCCCTAACATGTTGCAGTCAGGGACACCTCTAAAGGCGTATAAGACCGTGCTCAGTGTGTAAGGCCCAAGCACCTAAACGAGATGGCTGGCTGTTGGTGGTAGGGAACCCCAACTCTGTAAAGAGCATGGGCGCACCTCCAGGTCCCCTACCTCAGCGGCAGCAAACGCTTGTTGAAGTAGGTAAGCGCATGTGTAGAAACAGAAACAGAAAGGCTGGTGCATTGCCAACCGCCAAACAGAGATCTCCCTGTGGGGAGAAATGCCAAGACGTGGCCGGAAAGGATGAAGGGTTTTTCTGACTGGGATTTCAACCAGCATACACATGATTCTCAACCTGTTACCCTCAACCCGGCTCTTTTGGTTGTTGCACTTGGTCCGATCCTATGCAATCTGGCACCGAATGGTTAAGCAGATACGGCAAATTCTCAGTTTAAACACTCCGATTGGAGATTTTACCACCTGGGAAAGGGGCTGCTGGGGTTGAGTGCTTGTCAGTCGTGGTGGTCTGTGGACTTGGCAAGGCAGGCTTGGCGAGGGACAAGGATGATCAGCGCGTATTACAGCGTGTCGATTGTGCAACATGTAGAGGACTAGCTAGGGCCTAATGCCCTAGCCTGGAGGTAACTGTCGAAGGGGTGGCGAGAAGTGCCTTATGGTTTCAGGCATCTGCCTTTGTTGCGGCCCGCTGAGTCGGCAGCTGCTTCTATTGCGGTCAAACCGCACATAGGGCAGCTGCTTACTCTGCGGCCATGCGCCCCTGCCTCCTCTCACTATCAAAGCATAGCATATAAGATGCAGGGCACGCTAAGCTGGCCTGGAGGTAACTGACAAGGGGGCGGCGAGAAGCGCCTTATATATAGTTGGGCAAGTGTGGGCCGCAGCTCAGGCAACTGCCTTTGTTGTGGCCGCTGAGTCGGTAGCTGCCTCTATTGCGGTCCCACCACACATTGAGCAGCTGCTCACTCTGCAGTCATGCGCCCCTGCCCCCTCTTACTATCAAAGCATAGCATATAGGATGGAGGGCATTCCCAGCTGGGCTTGTCGGCACCAGCTGTGGGCTTGCCCTTAGCGTGGTCACTCGTCCGATGACAATGTCTATGGTCTGTTTTGTGTGTCTCATGGTCTGTGCGCAGGGCGTGTCATGTTTATGTGGGTGATGTCAGGATCAAGCGTGGGGGGGGGTGCGGGGAGTGTCAGGGTCACGTGAATGTGGTTGAGCCGCGGGTCCTGGTTCCTGACCAGGGTCGGCATGTTCCGGCCATACCACTTGGTTGTTGCGGCGCTTTGGGATCATGATGAATGCCACAATAATGGCCGCGATGAGGGGGATGCCAATGCCGACACCCAGGCCAATATACAGCAAATTGCCAGACAAGCTGCTGCTTCCGGATTCGGACACCTCAGCCGAGGACACCTCAACCGAGGCATCCGTCACGCTGAACGCCTCGGCGAATGTGCCGCTGGTGTACGTAGCTTGGGCTGCAGCAGAAAACGCCACCGTGTTGGCCGACGCCTCGTTTTGGCTCACTGACGGCGGCACGTTGTTTTTGCGGTCACTGTGATGGTTTGGAATGTGACCCTGAGGAAAGTCCTCTCCTATATGCTCCTTGCCAGACATGTTTCTCAGAGACCGCTGTTTGGGGTAGTCTAGCCGGCGGGAGCGGCAGTCTATCGGCCGGGAGCCGGCGGTACTCTAGTACTTAAGTGTGCTGGAGTATCGGCGGGTGTCTCTAGTAGAAGAGTAACCTGCTTAGCTGGAAACCCCGTGTTACTGTTACTGTTACTGTTACTGTGATGGTTGAGCCGCCCTCAAGCAGCGAGCGCAGGCGTCCGGGAGCCGTCAAGCATGCGCCGCTTGGGACAATGTCGATGGTGTCACCGCTGAGCTCGCACTTCGAGCCATCTGCACTCGTGGTGCACAACGCAGTCGAGTTCCATGCAGACGCAGTCGATTGGGCAAAAAGGTACTTGAACTGGTCGAGGGAGGAGCCGACGAGCATGCACCCGGCACTGGTCATCACCAGGTTCACGGAAAGTGGCAGGTAGAACGTGGAGCCCGACGTTTGGGCAGGCGAGCAAGACGCGCCTGCGTGGCAGGGCTTCTGGCTCAGCACAACATGATGGATCACATGCAGGCAACGCACAGGTGCACACACCCACACACAAACACACACAATAAGATGCCCCCCAAGCCACTCACCGGTCGGGCACGTGCAGGCGCCAATCGTGGTGCTGCCAGCAACAGATGTGTAGAAGGTTGGGCATGCCGTGCATGTCTTGCCAAGACGATACGTGTCTGTAGGGACACAACATGCGATGTGACACGCGCAGCGTCAGAGAAAGTCATAGGTGCGGAGCAGACATTGAAAAAGGTGTAGACACCCCCTCCCTTGATAGCACCTGATGTGAACAGCAAAAAAATGTCAGGAAAGGTCGTTAAAAGTCTGAACTTGAATTTGACAGTATTTCAGGATGGCGCCCTAGATCTCGTTTCGTGCTCCCCCCCCGATCGTTTTAACCATTTACCGTAAAATCCATTAGCCTGTACCGATGGCCTCCAAAAATACTCTTTAAATGAATCTGGAGACATAGTTCCGAGCGCAGCGAGTTTTTTGATTGTACCGATGGTTTTTAAATGAATATTGTCAAAGTACCGACACTGCGTGCATGCGCTCAAGGCCATCCCCCATCCATCCCCCACTGCCCTGTTGCTGGGCGCAGCCAGTTGTGCAACCAGTTGTGCAGCAAAAGTCAAAAAAATGTCGTGTACTGGAGTCGAACTCGGGTCCACCGGAGAAATATATTCATTACCCACTGTACCGGACCACGAAACTCATTAATTATACAAGTAACGGCTCATAGTACCGAAGGCCTCCGGGACTTCATTATCGGTACAGGCTAATGGAGTTTACGGTAGGGTTGTGTGGGAGGGCAGAATAAGTTTGCAGACACGTTTTTAGACACCATTTCAGACATCCCAGAGGACCCTGATGATGGATCTTACAGTCTGTGTGACACCAGTAATGATGTATAAGACCGGTGTCGGCGCTAGCGCCCGACACCTCAAACTCAGTTTCAGTGGGAAACTGGCTGGCTACCTGGTAGGGGTGAGGGTAAACCCCCACACGCGCGCACGCACTGGACCTAGACAGGACACTGGGCCCCCAGATCCACCCTATACCACCCAGGTAGTGACAGCAACGCATTGTTGGTGTGCGCCTGTGTTCTACTACTAGTCCCGCCGCCGCCATTGGCTCCAGCAATCTCCTCCATGCCCGCCAGCAATCTCCTCCACGCCCGCCAGCAATCTCCTGTATGCCCGCCAGCAATCTCCTCCATGCCCGCCAGCAATCTCCTGTATGCCCGCCAGCAATCTCGTCCATGCATGGGCGCCGCCATGCGATCTCCATGCGCCGCGCCGCGCTCCATGCGCGCCAGCACCCGTACCACCCGCCTCATTCCCGTTCTTTAGCCATTCCCCGTGACACCTATGGCTGATCCTTGTTCCGCCGTCCCCTTTGGCATCTGTAACCCGTATCCTCTCCCTGTAGCCTCATTCCCCGTTCTTAACCGCCATCTCCATTATGGTGCCCGCCCGCTGGTGGGGCCTCGCCTCGCCCCATGCCGCACGGCTAGTGTATTGATTGCTGCGCCATCTATAATCTGCGCCTTGGGGCAGGGAACCCCTGCGCCACAACCTCCTCACAAAGCCTAGCCGCATGTGCCTCGCTTCCCATGTTTCTCAATTTCTCGCCATCCGCTTCCATGCTGCCGCCTGCAATCTCCTCCACGCCCGCGAGCAATCTCCTCCATGCCCGCCAGCAATCTCCTCCATGCATGCACGCGCAGAGCGCCGCCATGCAACCCCCATGCGCCGCGCGCGCCATGCGCGCGCCGCGCCCGCCAGCTCCCGTAGCCTCATTCCCCGTTCTTTACCCATGCGCCGTGACGCATTAGCCTTGTCCGCCGTCCTCTGGCATGCATAACCCGTAGCCTCATCCCCGGTAGCCGCATTCCCCGTTCTTAGCCGCCATCTCCATTATGGTGCCCGCCCTCTGGTGGGGCCTCGCCTCGCCCCATGCCGCACGGCTGGTGCATCGATCGCGTCGCCATCTAATAATCTGCGCCTTGGGGCAGGGAACCCCTGCGCCGCAACCTCCTCACAAAGCCTAGCCGCATGTGCCTCGCTTCCCATGTTTCTCAATTTCTCGCCATCCGTCTCTCTCTTCCATCCAGGCACAGTAAACCATTAGGAGCCGCAATCTGCTTGAGTTCCGATCGTTGTGAGAGGGGGTGCATGCTCGCCGCAATTCTCGCCATCGTGCATCGTGCTCTCCATCGTACCGCTGCCCCATCTGCCACATAGCCTCGCCCCATCAGGACCAGTTCATCAGTAGCGCTGTGCGTCACAGCCGCTCAGGGGAAATTTCCAGATTTTCAGCCGCCCAGTACCAAGCGCAGTTGTCCCGGTTGTCCGCCATCGAGCGGCGCCAGGGCGGGAGCCCCTCGCATGACCCAGCTCAGTTGGCGCTTATGCTGAAAATCCTTGACAAAGTGTCCTCTAAGAGGGCCGGCCGAACGCCCCCAACCCACCCCTATCAGTGCTTGTCCCCTTGTGAGGGGTGGGATGTGGAATTTCCAAGATACATCTACGCATTGGTGCTGCCAAGGGGAGACACAGTACACACGCTTTTGTTTCGATGTGCATGTGTGTGTGTATGTCAGGAGCGAGGTGGGGCACATACACGCATGCACACAAGGTTGTTTGGATGCGTGTGTGTGTGCGTGCCACGAGGGGGGTGGGGGGGCTCATACACGCATATGCACACAGCACCAAGGCAGTGGCACCTTGCGTGACATGCCGCCTAGCACCCTCCACTCACCATGAGCGGTCCTCAACGGTTTAGAAGCAGAGCGGCAGCGGCCATCCCTAGCCAACATTGCCGCCTAGCACCCTCCACTCACCATGAGTGGTCCTCAACGGTTTAGAAGCAGAGCGGCAGCGGCCATCCCTAGCCAACATTGCACCCCAAGACCTGCCCCCAAACTAATTCACACGCCCACCAGCCCTGAGCGCCATCACACAAACAACCACAACATGCATTAAGACGCACGAAAAACACCAAACACAACCAAAACCCACCCGCCCACCCCGTCCACTCACCAGCCGGGCAGGTGCAGACAGTGTCGGCTGTGGCGGCACAAGCGACAGTCTGCGTGAAGCCTATGCGCAGGCAAGGTGTGGTCGTGTGCACTGAGTGTCAGTGTGGGCTCGTCACACAAAGCGTGAGGCCCGCCTAGGCGCTCGACCATGGCCCACGAACACTGGCAGAACAATCTCCGGTGCTTCAGCCACCCACCAGAACCGCACACAGTGCAGGTTTCAGCCACACCTGCGGCGTTGGTGAAGTTGCCTGCGTGCACGTGGGGCTTCAGGCTAAGGGGTTCGAGCACGCGTGATTCAGCATGCAAGGTCATACAAGGTCAAGGTCAAGTTATACTACGGACGTGAGGGTGTTTACTGACTTTGCTGCCACACCGGTGGGCAGGTAGGAGTAGGAAGCAGCGCGGCAGTGGCCATCCATGAATCTCAAGCCCTGAGGCCAAACTAATCCCAACGCCCCTTTGGAAGCCCTTGCACAGGGCGGCGGGGTCCAACATTTGGAGCAACACTACCCAACATTGTGTGCGCTGCCAGTCCAGTTTGGGCACACTTGCAAATAGGTACGCACATGAGCGTGCACACAAAACACATCCAACAATGACACGCAAGAGCACAACACACACAATTGCACACTGCAGGCAGCGCACAGCACTTCCAACACACACCAGCACCACCAGAAACACACGCCAACCATCGCCACAGCCCGTCCAGTACGCTCACCTATTGGGCAGGTGCAGATAGAAGTGTCGGAAGGGGCATTGGTTGTGTTGCAAGGGGTGTTTTTCTTGAAGCCTGTGTGCAAGCACAGCAGGGTCGTATGCGCTGGGTGTCAGTGCGGGCTCGGCACAACGCACGTGAGGCCCATCCGGGAGGGCACGCAGGCGCTCGGCCGGGTTGCCCGCGGGCAACCCTCCCCTCCATCCATTGGCAGCACACTTGAATTTTAACCAACCACCACCCATGCAACATGCCAAGCTGAGGGACCACAGATGAAGCGCAAACTGCGCATTGGGTGCTTATCCACCAAGGAGAATGCAGCCAGGGCGTATGACCGCAAGGCTGTCCGGGTGTTAGGACCAGGGGCCAAGCTCAACTTTCCAGACGAGTGCGCCAGTAGCGAGCCGCATGGTGGAAAACGCACACAACTGTAGTCTACCCGATTTCAACTCCCCTGGCGGCGTCCACTTGGTAGTACGCAGGGAGTGGCGGAGGGCAGGCGCCCTACGTGCGGCGATGTAGAGAGGCGGGCAGACGCGATAGCAACACTGTGGACAGGGGGCAGTGTCACCGGCATTTAGACGTTTACAGATGAATGCGCCTTGCATGCTTAACTGTGAGGACTCGGCCTGATCTCGTAGAGGCGAGTTACACGGGCTGTGTGCCGCTGAGCACACAGCGCAGCTGGGGATCTCAGCTGACCATTACGTTGAGTGTCGGGGGCTGTGCTTAACCGCTCAACCCTCTTATTAAAGCGACGCGATAGCATGTGATGGGCGCAGCTGCCAGACAGTCAAGTAGGTGGCTTTTGTAGCCTTTACCGGACGGTCCGGCAGGCAAGGTGCCAGCTGCCTTCTTGTAGCTCTCTGCCAGCTGCACACGACGGGTATTTACAATCCGGCTCTCGCCACCCCCCCGCAGTCCCCTCTTGTACATTAATAGAGTGCTATCGTGCTGTAACACGTATTGACCATCCTCGTCCCTCGACCGAGCCCAGCTAGCCGCAGCAGCCGAGCCTCACCACCGTGGCCCCCCCTGCGCACGTTGTCTCCTCCGCGACCCTGCTTGCGCCTGCTTGCACCTGCCTCGGCTGTGCCATCGCACGCACCCTCACTCCCGTCCGCTAGTGCGTGCCACCCGTTACAACTGGTCTCACGAGTAATTGTCCAGAGGAATCGGGAGGGGGGTGGGAGGGGTGGGTGGGTGGGTGGGGAGGAGAGGCAGGGATTGAGGGAGGAGGGCGACACACCGCACACGCGTGTTTGTCCCCCTACGAGTTCTCGTGCGTGCGCTGACGCGTGTTCTCGTCTGTGCGCCCGTACTTGTCGTCGAGGCGCGCGAGCACTTCCCCCCTGCATGCGCCGCCACCGTGGCCACCGCGACGGCGCGAGAAGGAGGAAGGGCGGCACACCGCACACATGTGCGTGCGTCCCCCTACGAGTTCTCGTCCGTGCGCCCATACTTGTCATCGAGGCGCGCGAGCACCTCCCCTCGTGGATGTGCGCGCTGCCACCGTGACCACCGCAACGGCGTGAGAAGGGGGGGGGGGGCACTCCGCACACATGTGCGCGCGCCCCCTATGAGTTCTCGTCCGTGCGACGACGCTTGTTCTCGTCTGAGCGCCCGTACTTGTCGTCGAGGCGCGCGAGCATCTCGCCGTGGCTGCGCGCGCCGTCGGGGTTCTTTGCACGCACGCGGGAGATGGCGGCGGCCATGTCGGAGGCGCTGACGGTGGTCTGTTGGAGGCGTGGGGATGGGGAGGCAAGGTTGGTCAGAAAGCGAGGGGGGTTGTGTGTTTTTTTTGGGGGGGGGGGGGGTCCGCGCACGCAGGATGTGGCGGCGGCACTGATCGTGGATTGCGAGCGTGTGTGTGTTTTGGGGGGAGGGGGATTGGTGAGAAGCCAAGGGGAAGGTGGGGGAGGCGGGGGGTTATTAGCTCACACGCAGGAGAGGGCGGCGGCCATGTCGGCGGCGCTGTCAGTGGTCTGCGTACGCGCGCGTGTTTTGGGGAGTGGGATTTGTCAGAAGGCAACGGGAAGGTGTGTGTGTGTGTGTGGGGGGGGGGCAGGGGGGGGTATGTGCGCGCATGCAGGAGATGGCGGCGGCCATGTCCGAGGCGCTGATGGTGGTCTGTTGAAGGCATGTGTGTGTGTGGGGCGGGCGGCAGGCAAGGTTGGTCAGAACGCGAGGGGGGTTCTGTGTGTGCGTGAGGGGGGGGGGGGGCAATCTGCACACGCGTGAGTTGGCAGGGACTGCCGCGACCAACGCGCACGCGCGTTGTTTTGTTGTTGTTGGGGGAGGGGGGGGGGGGATTGGTCAGAAGACAAGGGAAGGTGTGTGGGGGGTGGGGGGAGGGGGGGGGTCTTTGCACGCATGCAGGAGATGGCGGCGGCCATGTCGGAGGCGCTGACGGCTGTCTGCGTGTGTGTTGTGGGGGAGGGGGGGGGCGTTCTTTCCACGCACGCGGGAGATGGCAGTGGCGCTGATTGAGGTCTGCAAGCGTGCACGTGTTTTGGGGGAGGGGGATTGGTGAGAAGGCGAGGGGAAGGTGGGGGGGGGGGGGGGGGTCGCACGCGCGCGGGAGAGGGCAGGGGCCATGTCGGCGCGTCGCTGACCGTGGTCTGCGTGCACGTGTGCGTTTTCGGGGGTGGGGGATTGGTAGCGTGTTTTGGGGGGAGGGAGATTGGTAAGAAGGCGAGGGGAATGTGGGGGAGGTGGGGAGTTCATTGCGCGCACGCGGAAGAGGGCGGCAATGCTGACCGTGGTCTACGCGTGCGTGCGTGTTTGGGGGAAGGGGGATTGGTGAGAAGGCGAGGGAAAGATAGGGAGGGGAGGGGGAAGGGTTCTGTGGGCGCACGCGGGAGAGGGCGGTGGCCATGTCCGAGGCGCTGACCGTGGTCTGCGTCCGTGCGTGCGTGTTTTGGGGGAGTGGGGTGGTGAGAAGGCAAGGGGAAGGTGTGTGTGTGTGTGTGTGTGTGTGGAGGGGGGGCTCTTTGCGCGCACGCGGGCGATGGCGGCTGCCATGGCGGAGGCGGTGATGGCGGTCTGTTGGAGGCGTGTGTGCGTGTGTGTGGGGGGTGAAGTTGGTCAGAAAGCGAGGGGAGATGTGTGTGTGTGGGGGGGGGGGGCGGTCTTCCCGCGCACGCAGGATATGGCAGCGGCACTCATGGTCTTCGCGCACGTGTTTGGGGTAGGGGGATTGGTCGAAAGGCGAGGGAAAGATGGGGAGGGAGAGGGGAGGGTTCTTTGCGCGCACGCGGAAGACGGCGGCGGCCATGTCAAAGGCGCTGGCCGTCGTCTGCGTGAGCGTAGCTGTTTCGGGTGAGTGGGATTTGTCAGAAGGCAAGGGGTAGGGGGGGGGTCTTTGCGCGCACGCGGGAGATGGCGGCAGCCATGTCGGCGGCGCTAACGGTGGTCTGTGTTCGCGTGTTTTGTTTTGGCTGAGTGGGATTTTCAGAAGGCAAGGGGAAGGTGTGTGTGTGTGTGTGTGTGTGTTGGGGGGGGGGGGTCTTTCCGCGTACGCGGGAGAAGGCGGCGGCCATGTCCGAGGCGCTGACCGTGGTCTGCGTTCGCGTGTTTGTTTTGGGGGGAGGGATATTGGTAATGTGTTTGTTTTGGGGGGAGGGAGATTGGTAAGAAGGTGAGGGGAAGGTGGGGGAGGTGGGGGGTTTTGTGCGCGCACGCGGGAGGCGGCGGCGGCCATGTCCGATGCGCTGACCGTGGTCTATGTGCGTGCGTCTTTTGGGGAGTGGGGTGGTGAGAAGGCGAGGGGAAGGTGTGTGTATGTGTGTGTGTGTGTGGAGGGGGGGTCTTTGTGCGCACGCGGGAGATGGCGGTGGCCATGTCCCGAGGCGCTGACCGCGGTCTGCGTGAGCGTAGCTGTTTCGGGTGAGTGGGATATTTCAGAAGGCAAGGGGAAGGTGTGTGTGTGTGTGTATGGGGAGGGGATTCTTTACGTTCACGTGGGAGATGGTGGCGGCGCTGATTGAGGTCTGCAAGTGTGTGCGTATTTGGGGGGAGGGGGATTGGTGAGAAGGCGAAGGGAAGGTGGGGGAGCAGGTTGAGGGGGGCTTGGGGTGTGTGTGTGTGGGGGGGTGCAGGTATGTAGGAGGCGTCGGCAGCCATCGTCAGCAATGACGTGCGCGCGCGTTTTGGGCTTAAGGGTTTGGGGTTTAGGGATTTTAGGGTTCCGGTTTTAGGGGTCGAGCGGTTTAGGGTTCAGGCGGCAGCCATCGGCAGCAATGACGTGCGCATATTTTGTTTCGGGGGGAGGGGGGGGATTTTGGTCTGCGTGTGTGCTGGCACGTGCGTGCGTGTTCGCGCGCGTGCTCATTCATCGTTTGCTTCGCGGCTGCGCAGGCTGGCACGCTGCGTGACCTTGCGGGCTCTCCTAGTAGAGCTCCCCTAGACGTGAAGTCTAGGCCTTAACTCACGCCCCGGGAACCTCCGGGCGCGTACGTATTGAACCTGAAAACCTCCGCGGTTGCGCCCCCCCATCCCCCCACCGACCCCACACACGCAAACCAGGCTGTGCACACACACCTTTCCTTGCGCGTCGATCACATTGTTGGCCTCGCGCAGCACATTGCTGATGAAGCTGTTGAGGTCTGTGGGAGTGTGGGAGGTGTGGGAGGTGGGCAGTTCGTGTGGGAGAATGGGAAGCTGTGTGGAAGGTGGGTCGTTTGTGTGGGAGGTAGGGAGGCTGTGTGGGAGGTGGGGAGGTTGTGTGCGCAGTGGGGAGGTTGTGTGGGAGAGAGGTTGTGTGGGAGGTGGGGAGGGTGTGTGGGAGGTGGGGAGGGTGTGTGGGAGGTGGGGAGGGTGTGTGGGGTGGGGAGGGTTGTGGGGGTGGGGAGGGTGTGTGGGAGGTTGGGGAAGGGTGTGTGGGGGGGAGGGTGTGTGGGGGTGGGAGGGTGTGGGAGAGTGGGGAGGGTGTGTGGAGGTGGGAGGTTGTGTGTGGGAGGTGGGGAGGGTGTGTGGGAAATGGGGAGGGTGTGTGGGGGTTGGGGGTGTGTGGGAGGTGGGGAGGGTGTGTGGGAGGTGAAGAGGGTGTGGGAGGTGGGGAGGGTGTGTGGGAGGTGGGGATGGTGTGTGGGAAATGGGGAGGGTGTGTGGGAGGTGGGGAGGGTGTGTGGGAAATGGGGAGGGTGTGTGGGGGGTTGGGAGGGTGTTTGGGAGGTGGGAGGTGGGGAGGGTGTGTGGGAGTTGGGGAGGGTGTGTGGGAGGCGGGGAGGGTGTGTTGGAGGTGGGGAGGGTGTGTGGGAGTTGGGGAGGGTGTGTGGGGAGTGGGGAGGGTGTGTGGGAGGTGGGGAGGGTGTGTGGGAAATGGGGAGGGTGTGTGGGGGTTGGGACGGTGTGTGGGAGGTGGGGAGTTGGGGAGGGTGTGTGGGAGTTGGGGAGGGTGTGTGGGAGGTGAAGAGGGTGTGTTGGAGGTGGGGAGGGTGTGAGGGAAATGGAGAGGGTGTGTGGGAGGTGGGGAGGGTGTGTGGGAAATGGGGAGGGTGTGTGGGGGGTTGAGAGGGTGTGTGGGAGGTGGGGAGGTGGGGAGGGTGTGTGGGAGTTGGGGAGGGTGTGTGGGAGGTGGGGAGGGTGTGTGGGAGGTAGGGAGGGTGTGTGGGAGGTGGGGAGGGTGTGTGGGAGGTGGGGAGGTGAGGAGGGTGTGTGGGAGGTGGGGAGGTGGGGAGGGTGTGTGGGAGGTGGTGAGGGTGTGTGGGAGGTGGTGAGGGTGTGTGGGAGGGGGGAGGGTGTGTGGGAGCAGGGTGTGTGGGAGGTGGGGAGGGTGTGGGAAATGGAAAGGGTGTGGGGGGTTGGGAGGGTGTGTGGGAGGTGGGGGGGTTGTGTGGGAGGTGGGGAGGGTGTGCGGAGGGTGGTGAGGGTGTGTGGGATCTGGGAAGGTTGTTTGGGAGGCTGTTGCTGGAATCGTGCAGCTCATTGCTGATGAAGCTGGTTGAGCTCTGTGGACGTGTGGGAGGTGTGGAAGGTGGGGCGTTTGTGTGGGTGGTGGGGAGTTGTGTGTGGGGTGGGGAGTTTGTGTGGGCGGTGGGGGGGGTTGTGTGGGAGTTTGTGAGGTGGTGTGGGAGGCTGTTGTTGAGGTCTGTGGTGTGGGATGTGGGGAGTTTGTGGACAGTGGGAAGGTTGTGTCGGAGGGGGGGAAGCGGCTGTGTGGGAGGTGTCAGACCTTTGCGCGTGACCCGACACAGGCCTCCGGCAGACCGTACAATTGACCACACACACACACACACACACACACACACACACACAGCGAGAGATAAATAAAGTTTTTGGAGTAAGTAAGGCGCAAAGGCACAGCGTGCCTACGGTAGGCTGTTTCTGGTCATCAATTGAGGGGGGATCTGTTTGAAGGCGGGAGACCAACCTCACTCGCCTACACGGGTCCGTACGCTCTTACTTCAGGATGATGAAAGCTGGGGCTGGGGACATGCCCCCCAACCCCACCCCACACAAGCGCACCGTGTTGCAGGACACGCACACATAGGCAAACACACGCACACATAGGCAAACACACGCACACACACACACACTCACACCCCCACACACACAGTCACACACGCACTCACGCGCAGCAATCGTGCGCTCGCCCACGGCGTCTAGCCCTCCCAGGAAGTTCTCTACCGCTCCAGCCATCTCTCCGGTCATGGGCTCCGCTGTGGGCACGTAGCCCCAGTCGTCATCGTCCTGTGTGCGCGTGTGTGTGTGTGGGGGGGGGCATGTGTGTGTGTGTGTGTTTGGTCAATTTTACAGTCCATTGGCGCCTTAGATGGCGCAGGTGTGTGTGTATGTGTGTGTGTGTGTGTTGTCAGTTGTACAGTCTGTCGGATGCCTATTGTTGCCCTAGCATACCTGTGTGCGTGTGTGTGTGTGCGTATGTGTGTGCGTGTGTGTGTATGCATGTGTGGTGTGTGTGGGGAGGCTCGTAGCCCCAGTGTGTGTGTGTGTGTGTGTGTATGCATGTGTGGTGTGTGTGGGGGGAGGGCACGTAGCCCCAGTCGTCATCGTCCTGAGGTTAGAGCGTACAGGGCAGCGTAGGTGGGTGAGTGAATGAGTGAGATAGGGTGAGAAAGAGCAAAGAGAGAGAGAGTCTTTGTAGGTGTGTGCAAGTGAGTGAACGCGAGAGAGAGAGAGGGAGGAAGAGAGAGAGAGAGAGGGAGGAAGAGAGAGAGAGAGGGAGAGTGACTGAGAGAGAGCCAGAGAGAGCTAGAGAGAGAGCCAGAGAGAGACAGAGAAAGAGAGAGAATGTGAGAGAGAAAGAGAGGAGAGTGAGAGAGAAAGAGAGAAGAGTGAGTCGGTGGGAGAGACAGAAAGAGAGGGTGTGCGTGAGAGGATGAGAGGATGAGAAAGAGAGACAGTGCGAGTGAGGCAATGATGAGAGGGAGACAGAGACAGAGAGACAAGAGACAGAGTGACAGAGAGAGAGAGAGAGAGAGAGAGACTGAATGAGGAAGAGAACAAGGCCTGCTGGGGTGTCTTCGTGAGGCTTTTGTGTCTGCGTGAGCGCGGGCCCGCGCGTGCAAATGTTGTCGTGGTCAGTCATTTGAGGCACGCACACCTTGGGCTCCCAGTCATGTCCGCCGTGGCATGCACTCGCTCGAGCCCCTTTCATGTCCTAGCGAGTGTCTCAAGCCCGCTTACGTTTCAACCTCAACCACCCCTTGGCTCACCCAATACTGAATCCTATACCAACCCCCCACCTCGGGCTCCCAGCGTGCGTGTGTGTGTGTGTGTGTGTGTGTGTGTGTGTGTGTGTGTGGAAACAACAAACAACACACAACAAACACGCATCCGCGCGTAGGACGCGCTTGAATGACGACACAAACCTTGGGCTCCCAGTCATCCCCGCCATGGCGCCACCGCAGCTGCGAGCCGTCCCCGTCGTCCACCAGCATGTCTGCGCGCCCAAACACGCATGGATGTGTTTGCGTGCTTGGGTTCTGGGTGCATGGGTCGGAGGCATGGGTTGGAGGGTCAAGCGCCCAAGCACGAGCAGCCATGAGCCGTGCCCGTCGTCCGCCAGCATGGTTGCGCGCCCATAAACGCATGCTTGTTCTTGCGTGCTTCGGTTTTGGGTGCATGGGTCGGAGGCATGGGTTAAAGGGTCAAGCACCCAAGCACGAGCAGCTGCGAGCCGTGCCCGTTGTCCACCAGCATGTCTGCGTGCCCAAACACGCACGGATGTGTTTGCGCGCTTGGGTGTTGGGTGCGTAGGTTGGAGGCATTGGTTGGAGGGTCAAGCGCCCAAGCACGAGCAGCCATGAGCCGTGCCCGTCGTCCGCCAGCATGGCTGCGCGCCCATAAACACATGCTTGTTCTTGCGTGCTTCGGTTTTGGGTGCATGGGTTGGAGGCATGGGTTAAGGGCCAAGCGCCCAAGCACGAGCAGCTGCGAGCCGTGCCCGTTGTCCACCAGCATGTCTGCGTGCCCAAACACGCACGGATGTGTTTGTGCGCGTGGGTGTTGGGTGCGTAGGTCGGAGGCATTGGTTGGAGGGTCAAGCGCCCAACCACGAGCAGCCGCGAGCCATGCCCGTCGTCCACCAGCCGGTCTGCGCACGCGTTGGGTTAATGAGGAAGATGGCGGGTTGGAGTGCGCACGCGTGGGCGGTGCGTGGGGCAGGGTTTGCAGCGTGTGTGTGAGTGTATTATCTCTATCTCCGCCCTCCCCCTCCTCTCTCTTGTGCACGCCCCCACGACACAACTCAAGCTTCATGTAGAAGCCCCCCCGCCCTTCTCTCTGTCTCTTGCGCTCTGTGCGCCGCCCCCACGACACGACTCACGCTTCGTGAAGAATGCTACAACACACCCTCTGCCTCAAAGCCTCCCCCCCCTTCTTTGTATCTCTTGCGCTCTGTGTGTGCGCCCCCACGACACGACTCACGCATCGTGTAGAACGCCACCACGCTCTACTCTGCCTCAAAGCCTCTTCCCCTCCCTCCCTTCCCTTCTCCCCCTTTCTCTCCATCTCTCGCACTCTGTGTGCGCGCCCCCACGGCACGACTCACGCTTTGTGTAGCAGCCCCCCCCCCCCTCCTCTCTGTCTTTTGCGCTCTGTGTGCCATCCCCAAGACACGACTCACGCTTTGTGTAGAATGCCACCACGCACGCATCTGCCTCTTCCCCTCCCCCCCCCCCTTTCTCTGTCGGCTCTGTGTACGCCCCCCCCCACGACACTACGCACGCTTTGTGTAAAACGCAACCACGCACTCCTCTGCCTTGAAGCCGTGGTCGTCGCGCTGGTCGTACCTACTCATCGTGTGCGGTTGGGTCAGGCGAGCAAGCAGGTGAGGCGAGGTCAGGGGCGCGGTGTGGGTGTTGCAAGCCTGTTGCGGATGTTGCACCAGGCGCTCGTCTGCCTCACAGCCTTGGTCGTCGCGCTGGTCGTACCTTATAATGGTATGTGTTGGGTCAGGCAAGCAAGCAGTTTAGACGAGGTCAAGGGGCGTGTTGTGGTTGTTGCAAGCCAGTTGCAAGTGTTGCACCAGGCGCTCCTCAGCCTCGAGGCCGTGGTCGTCGCGCTCGTCGGACCTTATAATCGGGCAACTCAACAGTTGCTGTGTTGCTGTCGAGAGGCGGGCACTCGTTTCATTACACGGAGGTCAGCAGAAGAAATAGCTGGGTGGCACGGGCACGAACGGGCGGCGACACTCATCCCGGCACCCCACCCCCCCCGTCTGGCGGCCGCACAATATCCCCCTCCACGCCCCATTCACAAACCCCACACCACGCGCCTGTCACACTCACCTGATTCGGTACTTGAGCTGCGATGGGTCCTCAATCATCTCGTGGAGAAAACGCGAGCAGCGGCAGGCCGCTTTATTCACACCCGATTCACACCCGGTTCACACCCGGTACACACCCCACACCTGATTCGGTACTTGAGCTGCGACGGGTCCTCAATCATCCCGGCCAGCGACGCCGGCACCGGCAGCACGGGCGCAAGCCCGCGGCCCGCCACGGCTGCCTTGACAGATGCTGCGGCAGGGGCTGCAGCTGTGGCCGCCCCAGCCGCAGCTGGCCCCTGCGCCTGCGGCGCAGCAGCTGCGCCCTCGGCCGTCCCAGCCGATGAGGCCGGCGCTGGCGCTGCCTCGGCCTCCGCCTCGGCCCCAGCCTTTGCCCCTGCCACAGGCTCCGCCGGAGCCTCGACCTCCGCCACAGCCGCTGCCACAGCCTCTGCCCCAGGCGCCGCCCCTGGCGCAGCTTCTGCCACAGCCTTGACCTCTGCCACCGCCTCTGCCACCGCATCTGTCGCAGGCGCCGCCCCTGACGCAGCCTCTGCCACAGCCTCGACCTCTACCACCGTCTCTGCTTCTGTCACAGCCTCCGGCGCCACCGCCGCTGCGCCGCCGCTCTCGGGCGCCCCCGCCGGCTCATCCACCACCGCGTCGCCTCCCGCTCGGCCGCTGCCGCCGTCGCCGTCACTGTCGCTGTCGCAGCTCGGGGCGGGGCCCAGCAGCGTCGCTCCCCACCACTGCATGGCGCGGACAGGAGCAGACGGGGCATGCGTATGTGTGCACGTCTGCGGGGTGTGCATTCCACCATGCCCCCCTCGGAACACGCACGTGCCCGCGTGTATGTTTGCACGGCTGTGGTGCATTCTTTGGGAAAGGCGCTGGCCTGTGCGCACAACGTGGTGCATGCGTGCACGCTCAACTGTCGTGCGTATGCGTGAACACAGGCAGGCAGCAGCACCTACCACCACCTCGACCGTCGGCTCGCCCCCTTCCTCCTCGGCGTCCACAGCCAGCTCCCACGCGACCTGTCACAGTGCAGGTGCGGTGGATGGGTAGCGTTGAGAGTGCCGGATTGGTCAGCCACGCGTGTGTCATCGGTGTGTGTGGGCGCTGCTCCGGCGCGAGCTCGCGCGACAGCTGGTGGCACCCATGCTACTGCATGTGCATGGGTGTGTGCATGGGACTAGGGCTGCCCCACGCGGTCGTCGAGCTGAGACCAGGCGGAACCTGTTCCAATAGTTCTGCGCTGTATCGTCGTTGCACAAGGAAGGCGCACGCGTGGTCACGCAGCGCATGATGATGCGTTGGCCTTTTGCACGCCCCCGCCCCCCGCCCCACCTCGATGCGGCTGCCGGGGTGAAGGTTAAAGTCCTCCGCGGGCTCGGGGTGGAGAGCCTCGTAAAAAGCGTCCACTTCCATCTGATCGGCTGTCGTCGGGGCGTCGTCCAGCTGCCCTGCAGGCTCAGTCGTCCCCCAGGGGAGCGCAGGAGGGAGGGTCACGTCCATGGCGATGTAGTATGAGGTGGGGAGGGAGTAGTGGCGCGGGAGGGCGATTTCAAATGCGGGTGGAATGTTGCGTGTGAATTGAAATGCCATGTGCCTGCGCCTGTACTTTTGCTAAGAAGAGGGCGGCTACCGTACACTCACAATGCGACTGCCAGGAGGGGCATAGCGGTGCACTTGCGCGTCGCCTTGAAGGTTGTTGCAAGGTCTCCAGATCGTCCTCTCGTTTGCATAAACGTTGAGAGCGCGTGTAAAGCGTCACGCGTACCGGCCGGATCCAGCGCCATCAGACGGAGAGCCGCACGCCACGAGACCGAGAGACGCATGGCAGCATGCAAGGGCGCATGGCGTCATGCACTCGCGCTCAGTCTCCTGCCACTTCTCCTTCTCCTGGCGCCTCTTGAAGCCACCGCGGTGGTGGTGCTCCGGGGGCAGGCGCCAGGTGGCGTGCACGACGCATGGGGTGTTGCTGGCGCGCATGGCGCAGCAGCACATGCAGACCCTGCAGGCCCTGGCGCAGCAGCGCACGGCACGGCTGAATTCCCGCAGCACGGCTGGACTGTGGTGCAGGAGGTGATCAGGGGGGGGGGGGGCACGCATGCACATACGCACTCGTGCACACATACACGCACTCGCGCATGCATGCACATACACGCACGCACGCACTCGTGTACGCGCACACATGCACACACACACACACACACCACCACACCCGATCCCACGCACGACAGATGAGCGATGCCAGCACAAGCGCTGGCAGACCACCCGAGTGGCGGCTGTGCCTGGGCGGGAGTACGACCAAGGCCGAGGAGCCAAAGCATCAGCAGCCTGACGTACACACCGTTCACACCAGTCGCACCGTTCACACTGCGTGTGTGCCGCTGCACCTCGACACGTGCGACGAGCGCACGCGCGAGCTGCTGCGCTGGCACAGTGTGGACGGCGGTGTGGAGGATGGTGTGGACGGCAGTGTGGACGGCAGTGTGGACGGCGGCGCGTATTCCTACGCCTCGCACCCCTCCCTCTGGTGCGACGACGGGACGCTCGTCGCGCACGCGTTGGTCATGGTGGAGGGGAGCGGGGGGACTCGCGCTGGCGCTTCTGCTGGGGTGCGCAGCGACCCGGGTTTTGGGTCAGCTTCTGTGAATGAAGAAGATGCCGCTCCGCCCTCAGACGGCGCGGCATCAGCGCAGCACCAGCGCGGCCTGTCCAATTTGGTGCACCACTGGGAGCCCGAGGCCGGGGACGCTGCTTCGCCCTCAAGCGCGGCCTCGGCGCGGCACACCCGTGGCCTGTCCAAGTCGCAAGGCCATTGGGAGAAGCCGCTGATGACGGAGCAGCTCCATGCGCAACTGCTCGACGCGGTCGGCGGAACGCGCGCCGCAGGGGGCGCACAGCGCAAGGTGCGGCTGCTGCCGCTGCTGCCGCTGCCGCTGCTGCTGTTGCCGCTGCTGCTGCTGCTGCTGCTGCTGCTGCTGCCGCTGCTGTTGCTGCTGCTAACATTGCTGCTGCTGCTGCCACCACCTGCCGCCTACGCCTGCCGCGCCCGCTGCGCGCCTGCTGTGTGGCTGCCGTGTGGCCCCTCCCTTCCGCCGCCATGCGTGCGCCCCCAGCTGGGGCCTCGCACCCTGGCAGCGGCATCTGCCCCATCCCACCCAACCCTCCACCCTGACTCAGCCTCCTCAAACACACCCGCACACCCACAGGGGCCGCAGTCCGGGGGGCAGGGGCGCTGGGAGGCAGGCGCTTCAAAGAGGGCGGCGAGGGAGGGAGGGAGGGCGCGTCGCGGCGGGGCCGGGCGGGCGCTGGCGCAGCAGGAGCAGGGGCGGGGCGGGGAGCAGCAGGATCAGGAGCAGGGGCAGCAGGAGCAGGGGCAGGAACAGGAGCAGGGGCAGGAACAGGAACAGGAGCAGCAGGCGCACCAGGAGCACCAGGCGCAGCAGGAGCAGCAGGAGCAGCAGGAGCAGCAGCAGCAGCAACAGCAGGAGCAGCAGGAGCCTCTGCATGGGCAGTCCTGGAGGCAGTCTTGGGGGAAGCCGCAGGTGAATGGGGAGCAGACTTTGAGTGAGGAAGCGGGCCAGCTGCCGCAGCTGCTGCAGTGCGCAGCCGACGATCTGCGCGCTGCAGCAGCAGCAGCGGCGGTGGCGGCGGCGGCAGCAGCAGGGGAGGCGGGCGCAGCTGGCGTGCGGGTGCTCGCAGCCGTGTCGCAGGTGGGTGCGCGATTGCGTGCGCCTGCGCCTTACTAGTGCGCTTTGATTCTGGACGCGATGCTCGACACGATGCTTGAATCTTGGCCTGAATCTTGGCCTGAAGCTTGGCCATGTTCTCGTTTTTTCGTAAGCCACCCCACACCCCTCAAAATGTCATTTGAGGGGTGAGATTGGCCAATTTCGGCCGGCGCTGCAGGGTGACATTGTAATTTCGGCTTGAAAGGTGTGAAAATTGCATTCTTCACCCCTACAGCCTCCTCTGCGGGGTGAGATCGAGGAAGTGAGCGTGAGGCATCACTTTCCCAATGTCCCTAGCGGAACCACTGCCACGTTCAGTGCTACTTTTGCTCTTACCGACCCACCGTCCCACGCAGCTGCTGCTGGGCGATTGCGGGAGCCTGCGCCTCACCGAGTGTGGTGCGATGCCGGCCGGTGCGCTGCGCCTGCCGTACAATCCGATCCACGCCGCCTCCCCGACGCGCCCCACTGGGTCCATGCCGCACGATTCTTTCCGCCACGGTTACATTTCAATGCACGCGCGCGCTAATAACGTGCGATGCCACCGGATGGCGCCACGCAGGTGGACCCGTCTACCGGTGCCCTGCGCCTGCCGTACGATCCGGAACGCCCCCTCTGGCGTCCCCCGAATGGATCCGTGCCGCACGACCTCTGCCTCGGATATGCCACGATCCACGCACGTTTGTTGATCCTGTGCCACGCCGCCGCATCCTGTGCCACGCAGGTGGACCCATCTACCGGTGCCCTGCGCCTGCTGGCGGCGTCCGATCCGATCCGCGCCGCCTCCCCAACGCCCCCCACTGGGTCAATGACGCACGATTAGTTATGCCACATTTGTTTATCCTGTGCCACGCAGGTGGACCCGACCGACCGGTGCCATGCGCCTGCTGTACGATCTGGAACGCCCCCACTGGGTCAATGACGCACGATTAGTTATGCCACATTTGTTTATCCTGTGCCACGCAGGTGGACCCGACCGACCGGTGCCATGCGCCTGCTGTACGATCTGGAACGCCCCCACTGGGTCAATGACGCACGATTAGTTATGCCACATTTGTTTATCCTGTGCCACGCAGGTGGACCCGATCGACCGGTGCCATGCGCCTGCTGTACGATCTGGAACGCCCCCACTGGGTCAATGACGCACGATTAGTTATGCCACATTTGTTTATCCTGTGCCACGCAGGTGGACCCGATCGACCGGTACCATGCGCCTGCTGTACGATCTGGAACTCCCCCTCCCCAACGCCCCCCGGCGGGATCCGTGCCGCACGATTCTTTCTGCCACGATTACGCCACGATCCACGCACGTTTGTTGATCCTGTGCCACGCCACTGGATCTTGTGCCACGCAGGTGGACCCGTCTACCGGTGCCCTGCGCCTGCTGGTGGTGTCCGACCCGGTCCACAGCGGGGAATCTCAGAGCAGTGGGGGCGGGCCTGTTCAGTCCCCGGGGAGCGAGCCCCATCAGAGCTCAGGGAGCGAGCCTCATAAGAGCACGGGGAATCTGACGGGGCCTCACCAGGGCGTGGGAAGTGCGTCGGCACCCGGCGCGCGCGCGCTGGCAGGCACAGGCGCAGGCAACGGCGATGACGACGGCGACGCAGCGGTGGCCGGGGGCGCAGGCGGCGCGCGTGGTCGCGCGGGCGGGAAGCGGCGGCGCAGCGGCGGCGGCGCTGGCGGTGTCGATGGAGAAGCTTCCGGCCCTCATCGGCGGAGCCGCGGCGGCGGCAAGACTGGGCCGGGGGGTGGCGCTGGAGGCGGGGGGAAGAGGCGGCGGCGCGGCGACGGCGGCGGCGGCGGGGAGGCTGGTGGAGGTCAGCGGCAGCGGCGGCGGCGCGGCGGCGGCGCGGGCGGCGGCGCGGGCGGCGGCGCGGGCGAAGAGGGCGGTGCTTCTGGCCCTCGCAGGCGGCGCGGCGGCGGCGGCGGCGGCGGCGGCGGCGGCGGCAGCGGCGGCGGTGGCAATGAGGACGACGAGGGCGTTGTTTCCGACAGGCGCAGCAGGCTGCTCGCGCGCGACGACCTGGCGGATGAGCAGAGCGACACGCTGCCCTCGGACGGCCGCTCGGGTGGGGAGTGGATGAGTGCAACGGCACGCAGCACGCGCGCGCTGGCGGGCACAGGCGCAGGCAACGGCGATAACGACGGCGACGCAGCGGTGGCCGGGGGCACAGGCGGGGAGCGGCGGCGGCGCGGCGGCGGCGCTGGCGGTGTCGATGGAGGTGCCTCCGGCCCTCAGCGGCGGCGCCGCGGCGGCGGCAAGACTGGGCCGGGCGCCGGTGCTGGAGGCGGTTGGAGGCGGCGGCGGCGCGGCGACGGCAGCGCTGGCAGCGACAGCGGCGGCGGCGGCAATGGCGGCGGGGAGGGCGGTGGTGGACAGCGGCGGCGGCGCGGCGGCAGCGGCGAGGGAGGTGCTTCTGGCGCTCGCAGGCGGCGCAGCGGCGGTGCCAGCGGCGGCAGTGAGGACGGCGAGGGCGTTGTTTCCGACCTCTACAGGCGTGGCAGGCTGCTTGCAGGCGGCGACCCGGTGGATGGGCAGAGCAGCACGCTGCCCTCGGACAGCCGCTCGGGCAGGGAACGAGTGTTCGGGCGGGTGCGCAGCGAGCGCGCACTGGCGGGCAAAGGCGCAGACAATGGCGACTACGATGGCGAAGCAGCGGTGGCCGGGGGCGCAGGCGGCGCGCGCGGCCGCGCGGGCGGGGAGCGGCGGCGACGCAGCGGCGGCGGCGTTGGCGGAGGTGAGGGGGGTGCCTCCGGCGCTCAGCGGCGGCGCCGCGGTGGCGGCAAGACGGGGCCGGGGGCTGGTGCTGGTGGCGGCGGGAAGCGGCGGCGGCGCGGCGGCGTCGGTGCTGATGGCGGCGGCGGCGGCGGCGGCGGGGGCGGGGCGGGAGTTGGCGGTCAGCGGCAGCGGCGACGCGGTGGCGGCGCTGGCGGCGCAGGCGGCGGCAAAGGGTTTGCTTCTGGCCCCCGAAGGCGGCGCGGCGGCAGCGGCGGCGGCAGTGAGGACGACGAGGGTGTTGTGTCCGACCTCTACCGGCGTGGCAGGCTGCTTGCGGGCGCTGCGGTAGCAGGGGGGAAGGCGACGCGCGACCTCACGGGTGGGGAGCGGCGGCGGAGCGGCAACGGCAATGGCAGCGGCGGCGGCGGTGAGGGAGGTGCTTCTTCCTCGCACAAGCGTGGCAGGATGCTGCCGGCACGCGCGGTTGGAGATCGGCGGCGCAGGCTCGACGGGGCACACTCTGAGCACACGGAGAGCCAGGTGTGTGTGTGTGTGTGTGTGTGTTTGTGCGTGTACTTGTGTGTGTCTGTGCACGCATGTGTGTGCATGTGTGTGCTTGTGCGTGTGTTACCGCTGGCGCCGCTTTGACCATAAGGAAAGCCAGGTGCGTGCGTGCATGTGTTTGAACGCGTGTGGGGGGGGTGCGTGTGTGTGCGTGTGCAAGCGCGCGTGTGTGAGGAGGAGGGACCCCTGGGCACGCTTTTTCATTTCCCAATCGGGAAGGAAACCCCTGATACATACGCACACACATGCAAGCACACACACACACACACACACACACACACACGCCAGGTTGGCCACGTCGTCGAGAAGACGCTTGCGCGGGAGGCCGCCAAACAGGCTGCACAGCAGCGTGTGCGTGCAAAGAAGCAGCGAGGCCGTGCGGAGGAGTAAGAGGCCTCTCTTGGGCTTGGGGCGGCTGGCAGGGACGGCGGCAGTGGAGGCAGCAGGTGCAGAGCGTCTTCGCGGCGCGCACAGTAGCGGGACATTAGCGGGACTGTCAGTCTTGGTGCGGCCGAGGGGTGCCGTGTGCGGCGGTATATATAGGCGAGGGGGGGGACGCGTAAAGCGGTATATATAGGCGAGAGGGGGGGGCGTTGAGGACAGGCGCAGTAGCTACTGCTTTAGCTGCTGTCGCTCCACACGCGCGTGTGTGTGGGGGGGCTGGTTGTGTGTTGATTGGCGCACCATTGCGCTTCTGGGTCTGCGACAATCCCTCCAAATTTGAAAAGCCAGGGCCCGTTGTAAGCAGGCACAAGACCTACTGGCGCTCACACCACTGACGGGTGCGTGCAGTATTGTTTCCGTCCAGAGCAGCGAGGCTGAGGCTTGCTGAGGAAGAAAACAAAATGCAGCCGTTTGTCTCCCGTCCCTTCCCGCTGCTCTTCTTTTCCACCACACCACTGCTGCGCCATCACTCACCCTCCAGAGAGCATAATATTGCAGGCTTCGCTTCACATGTGAGATCACAGCCTCACATGTCTCACATGACAGCTCACATGCCTCACATGAGAGCTCGCACGTCTCTCTGTGACCCCCACACTTCTGGCTCACACTTCCGGCATCCAAATGCGATATTGGCACGCGATCATCGCGCGCAATACAGCGTCCCCCCAGCAGCCTCGGCGGCACCCAGCTGTCCGCATTCGACCACATTGCCTTCGAGAAGAATCGTGAAAAATTGAAATGCAGCGGAGGGCCAGCGACGTGTGAGCTTGAGAGCATCTTGAGGGCGTCGGATCCAGCGACATTGAGCATGCACATGCGTCGAATTTGATGGGCCGCGCTCAGGAGGGGGGACGCGTACTGGGGAGCGCAATTCGTGGGCCCGCATGGGGGCGGAGCAGCGCATGGTGCAGCAGGGCAGGCAGCACTGGTCGGGGCAGCCTCAGGCAGCGTAAATGATGGCTATTTGAGCAGCAAGACGCCGGATCTGGGGCGATGGGAGTCGCTGGTGGCTGTGGGCGCGTAGGCGCATGGCGCGTTTGCTCATGGGGCGGAGGAGGCGCATGGGGCGAGCGGAGACGGCAGGCAGCCTGCTGGGAGCAGCAGCCCATGTGGCATGCACTTCAGAGCAGCTGCTGGCGCGCCAGATGGGCTAGCAGGGGCCCCGGGTGGCGGGTGGCCAAGAGGGCGTTGGGTGTGCGGGCATGTGCGGCGGCTATGGCCAGGCGCCGGAATTGAGGCCTGGCGCCGGCGGCGACCCTCGATTGCTATGACCTGCACGCACAAGGGCGCGATCGCAAGCGCAGCGCTGCCGACGCCGCCACTGTCGCAGCCGCAACCGAGGCTGCAGTCGCTGGCGGTGCCAACGCAACCGATGCTGATGCCGACGCACCGCCAGCCAAGAAGGGCCAGAGCCAGGCGCGAAGTCGACGCTCCGTGGTGTCTCGGCCAACGAAAAAAACAGGTGGCAGGCATATGGTGAGCGCCCTGATGATGATGATGATGATGATGATACTTTTACAGTCGTGTGTGTGTGACGCACTTACAGGCAGTGTATTCGACCTTGCTCGGCGTATTCGCTTGAGCACTATAGACGCGTGGCTAGCTACTTCTGGTGGTAGTGATCGGGTGCTGTATGCCGCGCCAAGACGAGTACGCTGTCTCTTCGGCGCGTCACACACATTGTTGAAATCCACCACGCAGTGTGGGACCGCACGCGATCTGAGGTGTGCGTGCACGCACGTGGGCACGCCCACGTAGGCACGCCCACGTGGGCACGCCCACGTGGGCACGTTTGGCAGGAGAGGCAGCGATTTTGGCCAACGGCAACGAGGCCACAACCAACGTGCGTGCGTGCGCGCGTGTGTGTGCATGCGTGGGCGTGTGCGTGCGTGCGCGTGTGCATGCGTGATCGTGTGCGTGCGGCGCATAGCCCCCTTGGTGTCGCTGTTTCTGCCGCCCACTCACCCACTGTCAAACCCCGTGCCCCAACAAGGCAAGCAAGTCCTACAGACTGCACCCTGAATCTTAAGCCCCTGCCTCTCCCCCTCTCCCCCTCTCCTGCAGTTCCCTGTGGCCGACTTCTTCTCGGAGCTTCCCCAACCGACGAGGATGAAGCGTAAGGAGGTGGTTGCATACGTGCATCCCGGCTCATTTAGGCCTAAGCAAGTCCAGCGGTGGGTGCGTGTGTGCGCAGTCAATAGATTGCGACTGTGCTTGCGTGCGGCTTGCGCACCCCCTCCCTCCAGCCCTGTGCACCTCTTGATGTGCACACGTATCAATCGCCTTCTGCTTCTGCTGCAATAGAGGTCTCCGGGCTTATGAACCCTGGCCTTGCCCTCCCCCGGGAAGGCGGCTGCCAAGCTGCAAAGCTGTGCGGGAGGGGAGCAAATGCCCCGACCCTTTAGATGGCCACCCAGTAACCAGCCACCCGTTGGCAGTGCTTGGGCGCTGTATGCTCAGCAGAGTCGAATGCGCTGCCCTTTCGGTGCGTCATACACGACTGTGCAGCCCATCATCATCATCACCACTGACCGTGTACCGAACTCCATCCGCACACGCTCAGGTGTGAACCAAGTCAGTGGGATGGGCTGTGGTGCACACGCTGCCAAACCGGCGCCAGCTGCGCGCGGTGGCCCGCAACATTCTGTTGCCCGTGCAACCACTCGTGACTCTCGCACACATACAGACTGTGACCCGCGCCACGTCGCATTCGCACACACGCACACACATTTACGCACGTACATTTACGCAGGGACCGCTGCCGCAGCAATCACAAACGCATGCAGCGCCACCGCTGCCGCCTCTTCAGCGCCACGCCCTGCCGCAGCCTCAGTGCACCACAACAGCAGCTGTATCCGGCACCGCCTGCCCGCGGGGCTCAAACAAGTCGAGCGGCAGCCTAGCATATGCGCTGATTGCATGAGTCAAGTGTCATCCCAACACACACCGTGCACACGAGAGTCGAGTGTCAGTCTAGCACACATGCCGAGCGCGCGAGTCAAACGGGGGCCCGGCACACGTGCCAAGTGCGCGAGTCAAACACCGGCGCAACCGCATGCATTGGCTACCTCATCCCATGTCAACTCATTTGTTGACGCATGTACCGTCCATATTACTTGCCTTTGCGGGGTGGCAGGCGAAACTGCAACTGTTTGATCAAATTGCGGGCCTAAATGCATTGTTTATTCAGTTGAGGAGCCTTTCAATATTGATTCCGCTAGAATGCACATGGTCAGATCCCCTGTTATGTTCCTGATCATCCAACGCTCTTGGAACAAATTCATCGTGTGACAGCTGTAGCAGCCGCAATGGCACCTGGGACAACATTGCCAAGAGGCACAGGTGTGCACAACAAAGCCCGAGGCTGCACAAAGCAGCGCGGTGCGTGTGCACTGTGAGGTGCACACAGTGGCGGTTCAACAAGCAGGCTGGGGGGAGCTGGGGGGCAAGCCGGGTGCAGGCTGGGGGTCAGGCTGAGGAAGGATAGGCGGCATGCCACACGATGCATGGGGAGCACATGCACATGAGAGCTTGCATGCCAAAGGCTGCACTGTGAGCAGGGCTCGGCAATCGTGGCAAGCACGGCGTGTTGTGGCTAGAATGGCGCATCGCCGCCTTAAGGCGAGCCGATTGGAGCCGACGGCAACTGCAGTCTAGAGCACCCCCTCGGAGCACCCTGCCTGATAATCGCAACTTCCCCTGCGTGGGGGATAAGCGGGTTTCGGCTATTGCACATCTTTGCGCGGGGAGGCAGGGGGAACGATGCTTATTCGCAAAGGCGAACCGCACGTATGCCGGTGTACACATGTGCTGTAACACGTAACATAAATTCAGTCTTGGAGCACGTGGATCTGAACGCATGGCGATTACCCTGATGTGCATGTCTCGCACGTTCGCGGGTCTGTCTGTGTACGGCAATCGATAATCGAAGTGCAACACCGCAACAGACCCATACTTTGTATGGTATACCACAGGGGCATCGTCCATATAAGAACTGCACAACCCAGAGTCTTTCTACTACTCCACGCAGAAAGTGGACCCTCTTCATACCTCGTGCCTACGTGAAGGTGCGCTGGTCAGACCTCTCGATCTCTGCAGCTGCTCGACACCACGGTCGTGCAACACCCGCATGATGTAGTCCTCGCGGTCCACCTGCCCCACCTCCGTGATCGCCTGTCACTATTGAGGCTTACGGAGGCATGGCCTCTCTGATGTCTTCTTCGCGTTTGTGCTCAGCGCCGCAAAGCCGCAATCGTCAACCCTCCATCCCCCCGTCATCGCAGGCGCCGTCTCTCGTCGCCTTGAGGTCATTGGACCAGCCCACGCTCACGCCGCTGAGGTGAGGCACGCTTCCCTGCTGTCTTGGGCCATCGAGCACGGGGGATATTCGATTTAATTTGGGGGTTTTCATCCGTGTGACCACTATAGTTCATGCAACACCGAGGTCGTGCTTGTGGAACGTGCTTTTTGAGGTGTCGGTCTGTTGTGTTGGAGTGTTGGCTTGTGGTCGTGGTGGTGTAGAGACATGCATGCGTGCGTGCCAGCGCATGCGCATGCATGTGTAGCACGCGGCGGCTGCGGGTTGATCCGTGTGACCACTAGAGTTGCTGTTTGTGGTGGTGGTCTGTGGTGCACGAGGCGCAGGTCTGTGTGGTGTTGTTGTGCCAAGTGTGCGTTGGTGTGGTGTTGCTTTGTTGCGGTCTGTGGTGCTAGTGCGCGGCAGTGGTGTGTGTGCATGTGAGCAGGTGCCCTGAGGCTGTGGTCTGTGTACATGGTGCCATGGCATGACGCAGTGGGCTTTGTTAGTCCGTTCTACTTGTGCTGCGTTGTTGTGCGTGCCTTGCATGCAACAGTCGTGGGTGTTGCATGCGACAATGGATTAATCAGGTGGTGGGCATGGCATGTCGTTACTTGCAGCTGTAGGGTTTTGTGTTCGCTGCGCCGTGTAGGTTGCGGTCGTGGCAGCTTCGTGCAACAATTGCACGGATTTATGCAAAAGTGGTGTGGGCAGTTGGATCCATGCAACACTGACCGAGCTTGTTGGCTTCACGCATCAGGACGTTGTGGAACGTTCCAGAAGGGCGGCGTGGTAGGATCTTGGGGTTCGCATCCCCAGTGAGGACCAGTGGTGTTCTTAAGGAAACCGAGAAGGTCGTGTTTGACCCCGCAAGATTGGATGGAAAATGCCGAGTTGCAGGAAACGATTTGTTTTGCAGAAAAGTGTGAAAATTGCCGTTTTCACAATTCTTGGAGCGAAATTTCCCGCAATTCGCCCCCGCAATTTCCCCCCAAACTTCCCGTTTGGCCCCGCTGCGGGGGCTGCGGGGGCTGCGGGGGCGCTAATGACATCACCGGTTAGGACCCTAGGGGGTTGGGCGTGGGGACAGTGCCCACAGCGCATCCCCTGCCCCCCGCACCATCCCACGATTCTTATAATCCAAGCGACTCTGTACGTGTCGGTGGGGCAGCGGGAGAGGCTCAGGGCGTGGGGCGGGGACCTGCCCAACAACGCGTATCATGCCGTCATCGCGACGCAGCCCGCGGCCTCCTCCGCAACTGTATTAACGTCATATGAGACTCATATGGCATTCCGATGCGGGTCGGGGGCGTCAGGGCGGCGACCTGACACCGTCTGTCACTCCCTGCCCACACCCAGTTCCGTTCACAAAACACTGCCCTGCGCCTCTCCCTGCATGCACACCCTCCCAACATGACTGCCATATCGCAAAGTCGCACCCGTAGGCCCTATAACGCCATGCCTTTGAACGTGGTTGTACCCGCCACCACTCCCGATCCGGAGGTGAGGGCCCCCGCAAGTGTCCAAGCTGGTTGTAGCCTGCGATCGAGTACTTGAAAGCGACTCATTTGCATGCACAAACAATGTCAATTAGTCCCTGTTAAGGGGCGAGAGGCGACGACCGCTGCCAGCCGTGTGTTCGAACCCCTCAACACACTCCCCATAGTGGGGTCCCGCCCTCGGATCGTTTTTTTTTGCATCGAATTTCTAACAACTCCACAGACTCCACATCTACACTTCATGTCGGGACACGAATGGAACTTGTGGGTTCACAAGCGTCCCCGGTTCTGAACTGGAGGGCCATCTGCCCGTGCCCCTCACCGCCACCACGGTGCCTTGCATGTACCTTGCAGGTACCTGACGCCTGAATGGGAGCTCGAGCTTGGGCGGCCTGCATGCTGGTGCTGCTGCATTGCCTGGGCAGCAGTGTGGTTGGTGAGTGTGAGTTGCGTTGCACCACAGCAACTGATCCCGACCAGCCAATCTCACCCCCACATCCACCCAACCGCCCCGCCCACCCGTGCAGATGGCCAGCTCCCGTGCATCAACAACGCCATTGCACGCGGGCGCTATGCCACAAGCATGGCCATCAAGATGGAACAGGGCCCTGTGGGTGAATCCGATGAATTGGTGAGGCCACCCTGGTGCAGCTCCGCTGCCATGCTGTGGCTCTTCAGCTCGCTTAAGGCACTGCCGGCACACACACCCCTCAACTCAGCGCCCCCCCATCTGCCCCCCCCCCTCACCCCTCACCCCCCGGCCCCCCACACACGTGCAGGATTTGGCACCTGGCTGGACTGCTGAGCACACGGAGCTGCAACTCACATTGGTTGTAACGCCGATTGAGTGCACCAACACGTCGGGCGTCGTGTACGAGCTGGCGGTCGCGCCGGCAGGACACGGTCCCGACAGTGCAGCCGCCATCGTGTGCACCCTCACTCGCAATGCCACCAACTCAAGCAGCGGTGCCACCAACACCGACTGCAGCGCGATGTGCATGTGGTCGGTTGTGGCGGGCCTCAAGGCGACGTTTGTTTTGCAAGGCGACGGGGAGGGCCTTGGCGGCGACCTGGCCAATGCAGTGCTGGAGGTGGCCGACAGCAACGGCACGTGGGGCGGCGGCTTGAGCAATGTCGAGGCCTATGCGCAACATGTGTGCAACACCGAGTACGATGCCGATGCCACGCTCGCATCCGTGCGCCAGTTCATGCACATCATGGTCCACCAGTTCAGCGTGAGGTGGGTGCTGCACGCCGAGCCATGGGCACTAGGCTGCCCCCCCCTTCCCCCCCCCGCCCTCCCTTGTACTACACGTGCACGACATGCTCGGCATGCAACACATTCCTCCCATGTGCATGTCAGCCACCTGCTCGGCATGCCGCCTCACGTGTGCCCCACCCCACCTGACCCCCATCCCGTACCTGCGCCCATGCCCGGCACGTGCAGGCGTAGCAACACGTCGCACGAGGAGTTCACAGCTGCGACAGTCGACAAGCCGCAAGTCAGCGACGCCCCGGTGAACACAAGCTTTGTGTACAACTCAGAGACCAACGTGCGGGCCGTGGCGCCGAGTGCCGTTGCGGCGGCCGGTGCGCGGCGCCTGTCAGCTGTGCCTGCACACCTACTTGAGACAGCCAGCGGTGGCGTGGCCGCAGCCGGCGGCTCGCGCATGATGCTGCCCGAGCTGCAACGTGCGCGCCTGATGCGCCGCCTGATGCAGGACGGCAGCTCTGAGCTTGGCAGCGGCGGCGCAGAAGAGTTTGATATCGTGACCTCGACATCGTACATGGTCCCAACGGATGATGCATTCCGTGTGTTTGACGGCTCCGTGCCAAATGTGTACTCTGTGACGGCCGAGACAAGCCTGCTGGCACACGTCAACGTCGCGGATCCTGAGAGCCCCGTGGTGCTCTCAGACGCTGATGCGGCACCGGTGACCGCGGCAGGTCCAGGCATCCGCGCAGCTCGCGCGGCATCGCAGCCGGCATATGTGCAGCCCCGGAGCGCCGTGCTCACAGACCGTGTGTGGCAGATGGTCACGGAGCTGCCGATGTCAGCCCAGGATGGCAGCATAGAACAAGTCATGCGCACGTCACTGACTATGCGGCTGCAGTGGGTCAGTGCTGGTGCACACGTCAGTGACCGTGCCCGTCTGCTAGCTGCAGTGGCCGGCTCGTCTGATGGCAACAACAGTGCCTCCGATTCCACCAGCCCTGCCGTGGACCTTGACCAGCTGATGACCCAGGTGCGCTCGCTGGCACTGGGCGACATCATGAACGAGGCGCAAGCAGCCGTGGCCCACCGCTCAGCCAGGCGCGCATACCCAGGCGGCAGCTACAGCGACTTGCTGGCAGAGCTGAGCGCTCGTAACCCCGACGTGGGGCAGGTACCAAAGTCCGAGATTGACGACACTGTAGGGCCGCGCAGGTGGGTGAGGCTTGGTGCATACCGACACGAGGCTAACAAGCTTGGTGACAGCCAGGAAACTGAGGTTGCGAGTTCGAATCTGTTGCACAAATGATCGTTTTTTTCTAGACGGTTCTGACTAACTAACGCAGGATTTTCTGGTATTTTCTAACTAAAAACCAGGGGGGGGGGCAGGTAGCCTGATTTCCGACCCCATCCTCAAAAACTTTTCCGTTTGACAGCGGACCGGCGCCATGCCCTTCCCCTCTTAGATTTACACCCATATCCACTCCAAACAAAATGGGCCGCGGGGGAGGGTCCCCGCCCAGGATATTTTTATAAAAAATATACTACTTTTGGATCTGACCTTTGTTTGACATGGGAGTGGGCGCGTTGGATTCCCCTTGTCAAGAGGAGTCCGAATTCACCCTCAGGTCTCACACAGAACCCAGTGTGTATTGCAGGGGTATGGGGGTGCGAGGGGTTCCCACACCGGGCAGTTGGTGTGGACCACTGGTTCACATCCCCTGGGGGGCAGGATGCTCTGCAGACCTCTGATTGGTCTGGGAGTTGGCGCGCTGGATTCGTCTGACAACACAGATGCCAAATACATGGTCATTTGTGTGGTTCATTAGTTGGGAGGGCGTGAAAGGGCCTGGGAGTGTGGGGCTGTACCGGGGCGCGTGGCCGCCTCCTGAGGCCAGTTTCAGGAGTAGGATTGTGTTGTAAAGTCACCCACTGAAACCATAGATAGGGAATGATGTTACGAAGCTGCCCACCAAGTTTCAGCTCCAACAGAGAAGGTCTGGGTGTACTTGGGGGTCCCCCCCCAGACAACTTTTTAGAAAAAATGGAGGATGGGGTTTGAAAACTATTATTCTGCCCCCCCCCCCTGCTAAAAACGCAGGATTTTTTTTCTGGTCTGTTCTAACTAAAAACGCAGGATTTTTTCTGGTCTTTTCCAACTAACTAAAAAAACGCAGGATTGATGGCATCAACCTTTTCCTGACACCCTTGTCTTCTAGATGCGGGGTTACGTGTGCTCTCTGTTAATTTCATGTCCCACTGGGTTATTCGTTACATTTGCCTTTGATCTGTGACGGCATGGGGCTGGAAAGATTGAGTGTGCAAGAGCGGTGGGGAGGTCAAGGAACCCGCAGCCACTCCACAGCACTTTCCAGCCCCCCCCTTGCCTTGTCCTTTGCCGCAGGCGGCTTGTGGCGAGTGACAGCCGGAGCTGCACCACGCAGGATGCTGGTAGTGGCAAGACCATTTCCGAAGACGGCAACAGCCTTGGTGCTTCCCTGGCGGCCTCCAGCAGGTGACAAGCAAAGCAGGGTAGGGCTTCCCAAGGTAAAAAAACAAGTCCCTGTTTTCCGCTGGCCCCTTGGGTGTGGGGTCCAGGGTGGCATGTGCGCGGAGAATTTAAGTTCGGCGGTGTTCGGAGCTCTGCGGAGATCCTGACCTCGATCTGTATATAGTAAATGACAAATGTGGAAAGTGGCTTGTCCGGCGTGCGCACGTTTCCCATGCGTTTGTCCCTTTGTATGCTTCGTTGACAGGTCTACACACGCGCACCTATGCCCTCAGATGGGGCGCGGACAGCGGGCACCGACCTCAAGGGCCGTGTTTGACAATTTGAAGTGTCGGCAAGGGGGCATAAACCCTACCCCCCCTGCTACTGCCCACGCCGGTCGCAGCTCTGACCTGAGCTGGGATTCCTCGAGTGGCGACAGCACCCTGCATGGGGTGGTCAACTACGGAGGCTCCGGGAGGTTCTTCGGCGCCGATATCCGCGACTTGCTCAACATCAACGTGGAGTTTGACCTGGGTGAGGGCTACTGTCGAGAGAGTGTGTGTGTGTGTGCGTGTGTGTGTGCGTGTGTGCGTGGGGGCGTGGGGGCGTGTGTGCGTGTGTGCGTGGGGGCGTGGGGGCGTGGGCGTGGGCCTGCCTGTCTGGTGATTACAGCCATTGATAACAAAGCCGCAGGATTCACAATTTTAGCAGGTTGGCATGCTCAACAGTGTGCATTAGTATGGGTCAGCATGTGGCTGACCGGCTTGGTTTTCTCGTCGCCAACTCCGAGAGGTCAAGGGCTCCTCGTTTGAGCCTGTTGAGGTTGGGAAGGGTGGCCTCATCTGCTGGTGCGACAGAGGGTGTTTCCACGCATGCCTGATCTTTCCTTTGTTTTGTGTGCGCAGTGGCTAGAAGTGCTGAGAGTCCTGCATCCCTACCCAAATCGCAACGTCTGATCCGCGCCATGGAATGCGGTCATAACGCCCGAGGCGGTCCGGGGTGCGCCTCAGGCGGTGGTGGGCGCCTGAGGCGGTCGTGGTGGCACCTGAGGCGGTTTGGATAACGCCTGAGGCGACGCCTGAGGCGATCAGAGGTGCGTCTCAGGCGGCGTCTCAGGCGGTCAAAGCGCCTGAGGCGCCGCCTGATCCGCGCCATGGAATGGGACGCCTCAGGCGCCGCCTCAGGCGTTGTGAATGTGGTTGGGCATGAAGGCCCACATGTTGGGAGTGTCGAACCTTAATGCTCATCTATCTTCCTGCACCCCAAAACAGTGTCTCACAATCAGGGTTCAGGGAAGAGGAGTCTTCAAGCCGGGCCAACTGTATCGCGCACGTTCGCGACCAAGGCACGAGCGAAGGTGTACCTGGTAAACGACTTGGTGAACACCGTGAATGCTGCGATGCTGGATGCCTCAGATACGGGTGGAAGCTGCCAATACAGCTCCAGCAGAAAGGTAGGTGATGCGTGTGTGCAGGTGTGTTTGCGTAGGGGAGGAAAGGGGGGCGCTAGTGCAGGGGGCGCGGTTGGGGCAGCGGGTGGGGTGCCAGTAGGACGAAAGGAGGCGCACTTTATGGGGAGTAAGCTTTGCCATATGGCCACTGGCATGCAGCCCCCAGCAGCTGGGCACCCATGCGCTACCCTCCCCTTCCAAACTTCAGCTGATTAGGGTGTGGCCCCCCCCCCCCTCAGACTTACAAACGACCAAATCTTGCATGAGTTGTGGGGGGGCCAAACCTATGCACAGTAAAGTTTGTACCCCCTCTTCCTATGGGGCAGAGAGGTCTCCCCTCTCCTCACGGCCATCACGGCTGTGGCTGTGGGTGAACATGAGAAGGGGAGGACGCCCGCAACCCAGGTGATGAGCCTCCATCCTCAAGTTATGCAGGGCCGCTCAGGTTTGATCCTTCACGCCGATCTGAATCCTGCTGGTCATAACCCACATGCACACACAACTGCCCTTGCAGGCACTCGGCCGTGGCGTCAAGAGCTTTGGGTTTCAAGGGACAGTGGTGACAGCAACGGTGCGTTCTTATAAGTATGTTGCACGGCTTCCTCGCTTACACTCGAAAGGTTGTAAACCTACGACCTTGAGGAGCCAAGCTGAAAATTTTCAACTGTAGGCCCACCCTACCTTGCTTGCACGCATGCACATGCCCGCAGTTCGGTTTGTTCCCCCTCGGCACTGCTAGAGCCAGTCTGGCCGTGAGCGCCGGAATCGAGCCGATGTACTCGTGGTGCTCCAACGGCGGCGTCAGCTACGTTGGGGCGGGCTTGTTTGCCTCAGGTGTGTGTGTGTGTGTGCATGTGTGTGTGTGTGTGTGTGTGTGTGTGTGTGTGTGCGTGGGAGTGTGTGTGCATGGGTGTGGGTGGGTGGGTGGGTGGTGGGGGGGTGGGGGGGTACAGGGGCTCTCTCCCCATGAAGCTTGGGACATCACCTTCCGCGCGCACTGGCAAGCTACTTCATCACAACACTCCATGAACTCGAAGTGCAATTCGAGCCGATTTGTGGGTTTCACCATCGTGGTGCCCACCAAGACTCTCGCCGAGCTGCGGGCGGCCAGCCTTGGGTTGATTCTGAATGCGTGGGAGCACATCTGGGACATGGGCCCGTACATTGATAACTCGGATTCTCACTCTGAGTCTGACTTTGCCGAGTCAGCTGGCTCTGACTCTCAGTTGAGGCATAGCCTTAGCTGTGGGACCTTAACTGTGCAGCCTTGACCGTGGGGCATGCATGTACTTTGAGGACATCTGTGTCAACGTGCCTAGCTTGCACGACTTTTTAAGCACATGCCCCTAGAGAGCGTCGCTGTTAAACTGTAATAGCATGCAACATGCCCACCCCTCTCCTCCCACACAAAAATGCGGGCACGTGCGCCTTGCACGGCCTGGCCCATGGAGCCTCTGGGAGGGTACTAACCAATCAGATGGCAGTTGATTGTAGGCCGATGGGTCTACTGCGGCAACTCTGATGAGCTCGAGTTTTTTTCAGCAGAAGTAGGGCATCAGAAGGGCCGCTATGCTTCTTCCGGACTCGGACTTGCCTTGGTCCGTCTTTCCAATCACCGTGTGTCTGTAGCACCACACGTTATTTTCACATCGCCATCTTTTACCCCTTCTTCAACACAGGAATTCCGCCTAGGCCTTGTGTATATCATGGAGCCTGCGGACCAATCCTCCAACGCGGACACACCGGCGGGCAGGTCGCCAGGATAATCAAGCGCTACAGAGAAACACACGCCAACACTATGTTTATCAAAGCTTCAAGTGGTGTCACAAAATCGTCGGGGGCTCCCGCACCGACGCCGCCAATTGCGGACCAACTGGGCTGACAGGGTGCTGCTGCAGCGTGAGCGACTCTGGGTTTGGGAAAATCGGCTCTGTCGCTGATCTGCCCTGATTCAGAGCGCTAGAGGCTGTTTGAGACTCGGCGTCTTAAGGCAGGCAACTGCGAGGCATGCGGGGACGGAGGGAAGGCTGCTGGCAGAAGTCGGCGCCGCCATCGTCGGTACCCCGTGCAGCCACGGGCACCGACACCGGGCAGAGGCTGCAGCTACGCTACAGCCAGGGCACCGGCTATGGGCATCGGCTTTCGATTGACATCGGCTAAGGCTTCAGCTACGGCCAGGGACACCCTGCATCTGCACTCACATCGCATCGGCTACACGTCCGCCCTCTGGGCATCTGCATCTGCATCGGCTACGGCCACGGCTACTGACATCGGCTGCGGCGACGGCTTCGGCCTACGTACCGCAGCTACGGCACGAATCGCGGGGCACTTCAGTGACCTGCATGGAGGGTCTCAATGCAGGGCGAATCTTACTTGCATGCGACACATGACGACGGAGATGCTCTGGCAGCAAGCGCCCTCGCAGAGCAAGCGCCATGCAAGGAGGCTGGCGGCATGGCGGACGCGCGCCACGTGATGAACGGAGGAGGAGGAGGGTGGCCAGGCTGGCTGCCCGAACTGAGACGCATGGCGCGACCAGATGTACTAGAGCTAGTGGGATGGACACAGTCGATGTGTATCCACTGAGTGCGGGTGATAGTATCTGCCTGCCTCAGGGATTGAGTGCGCAAGCACAAGTCTAATACGCCATTAAAGGCGTCCAACAAGACTGTAAAAAATCGACCACCACCTGCCCATACGTGAACTAATTATGCCACTTGCTCTCATGGGTCCTACGTTTTTTAGCAGTAATTAGTTGTTTAGCATGAGTGTAGCATGCATGGAGCATTCACATGCTTCCGGAGCATCGGATGCTCTTCCTGAATAGGGCTGCCGTCCTGGGGCCTTGCTCTGAGGCATTGTGCTTTTACAACTCGTATAAGGCTGTGCTTACATGATGAATGCCTTAGCCAAACCACTTGTGTCTGTGTGTGTGTGTGAGGGAGGGGGGGGGCATGTTGCATGTCTACATGTCTCACCCGCCCCCCCCCCCCCTGTGGTTCCACCCAGGCGCCTTCAGTGCCATAGGCACTCTCACCGCCCTCGCCGTGTTCAAGATCCGCGGCGATATTGAGCTGGTGAGTACAAAAATCAGAGTCTTACTACACTGCTACTTCATCGTGTCAGACATTTTGAACGTGCGCGTGTATCATGGGGGAGAGGGGCGGGGGGGGGGCAGTCACAACTTATGAGCCAAGAATGCTCATTGCACGTTCCCGCATGCCCCACCTGGCCCCAGGTGAGGCTGAGCGGGGAGTTCACCAAGCTGTGGGCTGTCAACTCAATGTACCCATCCCCTGAGCCAAGCTGTAACTACTGGGGCATCACGGTCACGGGCCTCGCTCTTAAGATAGAGACACGAGTGTTCTGGTTTTCCTGGTGAGTGCCCCAAGCCCCACGATATTCCACCCCACTTCCATATCCGGTCCATAAAACGTGCCCCGCATAAGAAGTCCGGTTTGCCCTTTACCTGAAACCCCATGCGTACCACCTGGTTTTTTAATCCCTAAACCCATAGCACAAAACCCTTGTCGCAGTTTTTATGAAGTCTACGGGACACCTCAAACGCATATGAGACTTGTGCCGGCGCTCGGCCCGGACACTTAGACATAATTGCTAGCCCCTTGACAAGGAGACTCTACCTGCAGGCGTGGGCCAAAGACGCCTTTGCCCCCCTGTCAGGTTGCTTCAACTAAGCTGCTAGGAATGAAGGGAGCCACAAGACTCATGATTGTAGCAAGCAGGCTCAACAGCGTGGATTATTGTCAGCATTGCAGTAGCTGCCTTGCATGGGTCTCTAGTTGCCTGAGGGTCGACATATTGATGAGTGCCCCCCCCCCTTCTCCCAAAGGCCTAGTGTAACCCGGACGTCCCCATGCGCAACACACACCCGCCCCTGAGGATATGACCAGAAACCTGGCCTTACCAGTGGCCTCCCCCTGAGCCCCCAAAGTAAATCAGGGAGGCCTAGGCCCCGACGATTTGCAAGGTGCCACCACCGGATATTTTCCCTGGGGCCAGTTGTATATGGCTGGTACCACTCCATGCCGGATTACTCGGCCAGCCATGCGGCGCCATGTGCCCGTGCAAGGTGCGCACGCATGTGCCCCGCGCCCATGGGGCGGGGCACACGCGCCGGCAGGGGGCGGCCGCCGGCGGGGGGCGGCACATGCTGCCAATCAGCCCGAGGGCATGCGACTCTGGCCAATGTGGAGAGTAGGATCTAGGAAGCCATTGTATAGGATGCTCGTCCGGGGGGGGGGGAGGTGGTTTCCAAGCTGTTATTCTGGGACAGGTTTGACGCACACTTCCACACCCGCGTGTGTCCACACGTTTTCCCCTCCACAGGCCTCCAGATAACGTGACGAAAGAATCTGAGTGCAGATACGTCATGGGGAGGGCACGGGGAACACTACCACCAAGTTGTATGTCAACCCATCGTATATGGTATCTGGCCCTTTAGGGGTCTTGACCAATATTTGACCCCTTAGGGGTCTGGACCAATATTTGTTTGTACACCTTGGTGGAGAGCCGTGGTGTACGGTCCGGCTGCCCCTCAGGCGTCTGACCCTCCACCACGGCGGTCAAGTAGATTGGCAAGCGCCACTTGATCCCCTGTCCCCTGGAAGCAGTTAGGACATATTTTGGAGGTGTCGCACAATAGCTCTCCTCTTTGCTCTGGGACCTCATGTTAGCAGGCAGCCGGCTGGTGGCTACCGCCCCTCACAAGTAATTGTAAGGGCCAGAACTGGACTTGGGTCTAGGCGGTGGTACTAGGACTAGAGGTAGTCTTTGCTGGAAAGCCGATGTAACTGTAACACTTTGGTATATTTTTAGTGTGGTATGCGATACATCATTATCGCGACAATTGCATCTCCAAAACCACTGTCGCCGCGATAATGCCGGCCCCTTCACACGACTCCTATCCTGCTTTGCTTATCGGTGCATAAGGAAGCCTGTGGCAGTCATTCATCACAAGTGGGATGTCTGCGCGGAGCCACCGGCCACCGTGCCTCCCACAATTTCATTGACGGAGCATTAGGGATCGGGACCCATCAACAATTAAGAAGCCTTTGGGGGGAAGCAACACAAAAAATAGCGTTGCAGGTTATACGTGCCCCCCCCCGATACGGAAGCCTAAGCCTAGCACTCCTAAACATACAACTGCTAACCATGCACCTGGCTGGACCCTGAACCCCACCACACCATTCACAGGAAAACATGGTGGGAGTTCCCAGGTTTTACCCTGATGCAACTTGGGGGTGGGTTCAGCTGCACCGGAAGCGGCGGGAACGGTCGACGCTTGCACAGCCTCTCGTGCAGCGGCTCCGCAATCCCCTGCTCGGTCGGTGAGTGAACAGGGGGGGGGGGCAAATCCAGTATTGGGTTGGGTACATCTAGCAGCTCAGGCCCTGCCATGCACCGGTTAGGTTTGGGCATGGAAATATATAAATTATCTTTCATGTCTTGATAGCCAGGAGAACCCTAAAATTGGGCACATGGGCAATTGAAACAAGCTCTGTATAGCTGCAGTGCGTAAAACTAGTACTGTGCAACTGTTTCAACACTTGCTGCTTAGTACTGTGAAGTTGCACAAAGACTACTACCCAACCCCTCTTGAACGCAGGCTCGTGGATTGACAATGGTGTCTGCAAAAGCTGCAAGCCATGCAGTTTTGGTGGGTGGCTGTTGCAGGAAGAGTTGCCAAGGAGGGTGGGCAATGGCTGAGCACTGTCCCAAGCGGGCCATGCGTTTTGTGTTGATCTCGCACTGACACCAATGCACACGAACACGCCTCGCTTGCACACAGGCTTCACGTCAGCCGGTTGCGCCACCACCAATGCCGTTGCCGACTATGTCTGCAACTGCCCGACTGGTGAGTGGACTGTGTGGGTGGGTTTGGGTGATTTTTGTTACTAATGGTGCAGGTGTGTAATCGGATGTTGCGTGCTGTTTGCAATTGTTGTGTTCGTGTGTGCATTGAATGATTGTGTTTTATATGTTGACTGTGTTGTGCAAGATTTTGCATGCACATGCAAACTCACAAATCCAACACCCCCTCAGCAACCCCTAGACCCTACACCTTGCACCACACACCCAACAACCAACCCAACACCAAACAGCAAAGCCCCGTCGTGTCCCTCATTTACTGCTACTGCCCATACGACTGCCTCTTCACCATGTGCAAAAACTAAAAAGGGCCGACCGCAGAGTTGTTCGACGATCGGGCTCACCCCCACATACCTGTAAAATTAGCATGAAGACCTTTCACGCTGACTCATTGTGCGCTTGGAGTTAGGTTGCCACTCAAACCCCGAAACCTCACTTGCACGCAGGCTCGTGGATTGACAATGGTGTCTGCAAAGCCTGCAAGCCATGCGGTTTTGGTGGGTGGCTGTTGCAAGAAGAGTTGCCAGGGAGGGTGGGCCATGGCTGAGCGCTGTCCCCAGTGGGCCATGTGTTTTATGTTGACCTTGCACTGACACCCAATGCACACGAACACGCCTCGCATGCACACAGGCTTCACGCCAGCCGGTTGCGCCACCACCAACGCCAAAGCCGACAATGTCTGTGCCTGCTCGATTGGTGAGTAGAGTGTGAGGGTAGATTGGCTTGAGTGGTGTGTGCTACCGGTGGTGCTGGTGCGTAACAGGATGTGGCATGTTGTTTGTTATTTTTTGTGTTCGTGTGTACGTTGGATTTGAGGGGTTGAATGTGTTGAATGTGTTGTGCAAGATTTTGCATGCACATGCACACACACAAATACAACATCCCTTCAGCAACCCCTAGACCCTACACCCTAAACCTCTCACCCAACAACCAACCCAACACCAAACAACAAAGCCCCATAGTGTCCCTTATTTAATTATACTGCCAACACGACTGCCTCTTCACCGTCTGCAAAAACTAGCCAGGGCCGACCGCAGACTTGCTCGACGCTCGGGCCCACACCCTCATGCCCGTCGAATCATCATGCTGACCTTTCATGCTGACTCATTGTGCGCTTATAGTTGGGTAACCACTCAAACCCTGAAAACCCACTTTCACGCAGGCTCATGGATTGACGATGGCGTCTGCAAAGCCTGCAAGTCATGCGGTTTTGGTGGGTGGCTGTTGCTGTAAGAGTTGCCAGGGAGGGTGGGCCACGGCTGAGCACTGTCTCCAGCGGGCCTCATGCGTTTTGTGCTGATCCCGCACTGACACCCAACGCACACAAACACGCCTCGCCTGCACACAGGCTTCACGTCAGCCGGTTGCGACACCACCAATGCCAGAGCCAACAATGTCTGTACCTGCCCGATTGGTGAGTGGACTGTGTGGGTGGATTGGCTTGGGTGGTGTATTGTAGCGGCGGTGTTAGTGTGTATAAGGTGCGGCCATAAAGTCGGCGGATGCTCGGGCCCACACCCTCACGCCCACACACGCTGAGTCACCATGCACGCCTCCTCCCGGCCTCAACCTTGAACCCTGAAGCCTCACTTGCGCGCAGGCAAGTTTATCAAGGACGGCACTTGCAACACCTGCACGCCATGCGGCCCTGGTGGGTGTCTGTTATACACAGAGTTGTGCGCCCAAGGATGATGAGGGGGCCATGACCAAGCACTATCCTTAATTGGGCATCTTGCTTTATGTACCGAGTCCGCACTGACACCAAGCACACACGACCATGCCTTGCCCGTGCACAGGTTCCGCGCAGACCGGTTGCAACACAATCAATGCCAATGCTGGCTTTGTTTGCACCGCAAGCGCAACGACCTGCACCGTTGGCAATGCAGGTGGGTCTGCTGAAAAATACATGGACCTCGTGCCTCCCCATGTCATCGTGTGATGTGTATGCACCCTTGTGTGGACCAATAATTTGTCAAGGTTGGGCCCCGCCAAGCAATGGGTGTAGGGCGTCACACACTACCCCTACACCAAAACACCACATGCAAACCCACAACCATGGTATCCCAGCCCCCTCCCCCCCCTTAAAAGGCATGCACACACGCACACCCTCAAACCTCCTGGGTGTACTGATGCCCACATGACTGGCCTCCCACCATATGTGCGCAACTGCAGCCTGCACTCCTGCGAAGCCCTCTTGCGACGTGACCGACAGCAAGAACCCGGTTTGTGTCTGCCCGGTCGGTGAGCGCACGACCGAGGGGGTGCCAATGACAGTATTGGGTCGTTTTAGTCCAGAAGGCCAGGCTCTGTTACTGCCCACACGACCGCCCCCTCACTGCATGAGCACGGACCAACAAAAAACAATGCTAAAAGGTGCGGCCGCAGAGTCGGGAGACGCTCGGGCCTACACCCTACCGCACGGACACGCTCACTCACAGTGCATGAATGCGTCTATGCCCCCCTCCCCTTGACGTAAAGTCACACACACACACACGCACACGCACACACACACACACACACACGCACATGCACATGCACATGCACACGCACACACACGCACACACACACACGCGTGCATGCACGCACGCACACACGCACGCACGCACGCACACACACACACACACACAAACCCTCGCCCACAGCCCCATCCTTTCCCACATACCCCGCTCCGCCCACCCAGAACACACATACACACACCACTCCACCTCACCACCTCAACCCGCAACTCCAACCCTACCCAACCCACCGATGTCCCCCCACATACACACTCATATCACATGTTTGCCCCAGCGACTTCAACCCCCAACCCCAAACCACTTCATATGTGTATGGGTATGTGAAAAAAAAAATATATATATATATATATATATGTTTGTCTATACACACTCATGTCCTTCACCCTAAACCCCTTCTTGCCTGCAGGCTGGTACCTGAATGGCAACGCCTGCACTGTGTGCAAGACGTGCGGCGAGGGTGGGTGGGCTGTATGCCGTGTCCTCCTGCCGAACGCAAGGCTCACTGAGCATTGCTTGCGTTGGACGTGCTGCTTGGCACTCAGCGTGCTGCACGATGGCTGGCTGATGCACATCGTTTTGCTGACAATGGATGGCAAGGAGTGGTGCATGAGTGCCCTCCCGGTCGTGGTTGTGCCGAGTCTGCACTGGCACCCAGCGCACACGACTATGCGTCACATGCACGCAGGCTTCAAGACGACCTCCAAATGCACCACAAACAATGCCGTTGCCGACAATGTCTGCACCTGCCCGATTGGTGGGTGGGCGGGGTGGATTTTGGGTTGCGTGTCGCGTGTGTTTGTGGTGGTTCCAGTGTGCTTGGGGTGTTGTTGATGCGTGCTGTCATGCGTGTTGTTGTTTGTGTGTGTGTGCGTGCATGTGTGTGTGCGTGTGTTTGTGCATTGAATGTGCCGTCCGAGTGCGTGCCTGCTTGCAAAACTTGGCGGACAGCACACACGATCCTGGGTTGTGTTGGTCCCAATGCTCAGACCTTCCGCCATGTGCAAGGGCTTTGTGCCTTGGAAATTAGTTTGGTGGCGGGGCTTGGGGTTCAGGGATGGCCGCTGCCGCTCTGCTTCAAGTCTGCTCTGGGTGAGAGGTGTGTGCGACATGTCACACGCATGCATGCCATAGCCTCGGTGTTGTGCGCATAAAACCCCCCCCCTGCACAAAAAAGGAAAACCCACCCCTGCACAAACATCCTCACTTCAAACCACTTACCGCAGCACACACTCGCAGCCTTCACTCCAAAACCCTTCTTGCCTGCAGGCCGGTACTTGGATGCCGATGCCTGCACCGAGTGCAAGGCGTGCGGCGAAGGTGGGTGGGCTGCGTGCCGTTTTCTCCTGCCAAACCCACGGTGCATGAACGATGTCCTTACACATGGTTGATGTTATGGAAAACATTTTTTTTTGTAGAAACCATCATCTTTACTTATGCGGAGCCAGCTTGTATCTTTCTCGCTTCAGGTACCTTCCTTTTCTCCCTCCTCCTCTTCTTTCCTCCACTCTTGCTGCTAGTATTCTGGTCTCAGCCTCATCCAAACCGGTGGAACATTAGTTCGGACCTTGAACATTAGTTCGGACCTTGTACAGAGATTGTGCATTGCTTGTGTTGGGCGCGTTGCATGGCACTCTACTTGCTGCAAGACGGGTGGTCGGTTTACATATAGTTTGCTGCCAATGGATGGCGGGTATTGGGGCTGGAGTGCCCTCCCTGGCGCGCCTGATGTATGTGGAGCCGAGCCCGCACAGTCATCCAGCACACATGACCATGCCTCGCCTGCGCACAGGCTTCAACACGACCACCAAATGCACCACAACCAATGCCGCGGCCGACAATGTCTGTACCTGCCCGATTGGTGAGTGAAATAGGGCGTGGGTGGGTTTGGGTGGTGTGTTTTGGCGGTGGTGATGTAATGTGTTAGGGCTGCTGTGTTGCACGCTGTGTGCAAATGTTTGTGTGCGTTGTGTACACATGTGTATGCCTGCTTTTATGTGTGCCCAAAACTGAGCTCACAATGCAAGACAACCTTGAGTTGTTTTTCTTTGAAATGTCTGGCCCCCACAAGGCCACTACTGTGACCCTGAGGAAGGTCCTTTTCTATATGCTCCTTGCCAGACATGTCTCTCAGAGACCGCTGTTTGGGGTAGTCTAGCCGGCGGGAGCGGTAGTCTATTGGCCGTGAGCCGGCGGTTCTCTAGTACACTCAAGTGGGCTGGAGTATCGGCGGGTGATCTCTAGTAGAAGAGTAGCCTGCTTAGCTGGAAACCCCGTGTTACTTGTTACTTGTTACTTGTCTGGCCCCTGTTGCCATGTCCATGGGCTTAGGGATAAGTTCGGTGGCAGGGCTTGTAGTTCAGGGATGGCTGTTGCCGCTCTGCGTCCATTCCTCTCTACATGAGTGCTAGGTGGCTTCTCACACACTTCTGTGCCATTGCCTTGGTGCTGTGTGCATACAACCCGCCACCCGCAGACAAACCCTCACCCACCCACCCACCCCCCTAAAAAAGTATGCCACAGTGAACACGAATGCCCTTCACTCTTAAATTATTCTTGCCTGCAGGCTGGTACCTGAGTGGAGGTACCTGCACCAAGTGCAAGACGTGCACGGAGGGTGGGTGAGCTGTATGTTGAGTGCATTGCTTGCATTTGGCTTGCTGCATTGCTCTTTGCATGTTGCACGGCATCAAGCTTGTGCACATATCAGATTGCTGCCAATGGCGGGGAGGGGCGCGGCGCTCCACTTATGTGGTTTCCCAGACGGCACATGTGGTGTGAGCCGCGCCCGCACTGACATCCAGCGCACACGACCATGCCTTGTCCGCGCACAGGCTTCAGCACGACCACCAAATGCACCACAACCAATGCCGCGACCGACAATGTCTGTACCTGCCCAATTGGTGAGTGGACTGGGGGGTGGGTGGGTTTGGGTGGTGTGTGTGAGTGATGGTATTGTTATGTGTTAGGACTGCTGTGTTACACGATGTGTGCAATTGTGTGTGTGCGTTGTGTGAGTGTGTGCACGCACATGAGTGTGCCTGTCTACATGTGTGCCCAGAACAGGGCTCACAACTCAAAACCATTTGAGTTTTTATGTCAGGCCCCTGCCGCCTTGTCCGAGGGCTTGGGATAAGTTTGGTAGCAGGACTTGGAGTTCAGGGATGGCTGTTGCCGCTCTGCCTTCATTCCTCTCTACGTGAATGCTAGTTGGCTTGTCACACACTTCTGTGCCATTTCCTGGGTGCCGTGCGCATACAACCTGCCCTCCGCACACAAACCCTTACCCACCCACCACCCCCTAAAAAACTAGCCCACAGTGAACACGAATACCCTTCACTCTTAAACCATTCTTGCCTGCAGGCCGGTACCTGAGTGGAGGTGCCTGCACCGAGTGCAAGACGTGCACGGACGGTGGGTGGGCTGTATGTTGAGGGCATTGCTTACATTGGGCTTGCTGCATTGCACTTTGCATGTTGCACGACATCAAGCTTGTGCACATATCAGATTGCTGCCAATGACGGGGAGGGGCGCGTGCATATGCCCTCCACTAATGTGGTTTCCCAGACGGCACATGTGGTGTGAGCCGCGCCCGCACTGACACCCAGCGCACACGACCATGCCTTGTCCGCGCACAGGCTTCATCGCGAACACCAAATGCACCACAACCAATGCTGCAGCCGACAATGTCTGTACCTGCCCGATTGGTGAGTGGACTGGGGGGTGGGTGGGTTTGGGTGGTGTGTGTTCGTGGTGGTGCGGTTATTTTTATGGCTGCTCTGTTGCGCGCTGTGTGCAATTGTTTGTGTGTGTTGTGTGATTGTGTGCACGCACACGTGTGTGTCTTCTTCCTTGTGTGCCCAGAACTGGGCTCACAACGCAACACCATCTTGGATTTTATATTTTTTATCTGGCCCCTGCCGCCTTGTCCGAGGGCTTGGGGATTAGTTTGGTGGCAGGGGGGCAGTGGCAGCTTAAAGTTCAGGGATGGCTGTTGCCATTGTGCTGCCATTCCTCTCTACGTGAGCTCTAGGTGGCTCGTCACACGCTTCTGCGCCATTGCCTTAGTGCCGTGCGCATACATCTTGCCGCCGACACACAAACCCTAACCCACCCCCCACCTCTTCAAAAACTAGCCCACATTGAGCACGCATGCCCTTCACTCTTAAACAATTCTTCCATGCAGGCCGGTACCTGAGTGGAGGTGCCTGGTACCAGACTAGAGAGGCCTGCACCGAGTGCAGCACGTGCACGAAGGGTGGGTGGTCTGTATGTTGTGTGCATTGCTTGCATTGGGCTTTGCTGCATTTCAGTTTGCATGCTACACGGTGTCTGGCTTGTGCACATATCATATTGCTGCAAATGGATGGCGGGGAGGGGCGTCCGCATGCCCTCCCCTTATGTGTTTTTCCAGACAGGCACATCTGTTGTGAGCCGAGCCCGCACTAACACCCAGCGCACACGACCATGCCTCGCCTGCGTACAGGGTTTGAGGCAACACTCCAATGCACAACCACCAATGCCGCGGCCGACAATGTCTGTACCTGCCCGATTGGTGAGTGGACTGTGACGTTGGTGGATTTGGGTGGAGTGCGTTGGTGGTGGTGTTGTTAGGTGTAAGGGCTGCTGTGATGCGCGCTGTGTGCAATTGTTTGTGTGCGCTGTGTGAGTGTGTGCACGCACATGTGTGTACCTGCTTACATGTGTGCCCCAAACTGGGCTCACAATGCAACACAATCTTTGGCTGTGTTTCTCCAAATGTCTGATCCCAGGCGCCCTTTCCCAGGGCTTTTTCCTAGGGCCAGGGGGAATAAGTTTGGTTGCAGGGCATGAAGTGTAGGGGTGGCTACAGTGAACACGCATGCCCTTAACCTTTCCATGCTTCTTGCATGCAGGCTCGTACCTAAACGGCAATGCCTGCACCAAGTGCACGTCGTGCGGCGAGGGTGGGTGGGCTGTATGTCTGCCGTGTGGCCGTTCCGGGGGCACTGTGCATTGGGGCACTTTGCACTGCTTGCATTGGGCTTGCTGCATTGCACTTTGCATGCATCACGGCGGGTGGCTTGTTCACATATCGGATCGCTGCCAATAGATGGCAGGGAGGGATGCCTGCATGCCCTCCCAGGCGGGCCACATACTGTTTGTGCCGAACCCGCACTCGCCCACACACAAAATTGCCTTGCCTTGCCACAGGCTTCACACCGGCCGGTTGCGACACGATTGATGCCGATGCCGACTATGTCTGCACCTGCCCGACTGGTGAGTCAACTGTGTGGGTGGGTGGTGGCTGCGTGTGGTGATGCAAGTATGTAAAAGGGGTATTATGTGTTGTATGCAATAGTGTTTGTGCCGTGTGCATTGAATTGTGTCTGTTGAATGTGTTGAATGTGGTGTGGGAGTGATTGCATGCACATGTGTGTGCCTACTTTCTTGTGTGCTTAAAACTGGGCCGATTGTGAACAATCTAGGGCTGTGTTGGTCCAAAGTTTAGGAGCCCTGTGCAAGGGCTTTGGGGATAAGGGACTATTTGGGTTGCTGGACTCCGAGTTCAGAGATGTTTGTCGCTGCTCTGCTTCCAATCCGCTCTGTGTCAGCGCCAGGTGGCTTGTTACAAACTTGTGAGCCATTGCCTTGGTGCTGAGCGCATAAAACCCACCCCCTCGCACATAAACCCTCACCCACCCCCACCCACCCCCAAAACAAGCCCACAGTGAACCCGCGCGCCCTTCACCCTTCCACGCTTCTTGCTTGCAGGCTCATATCTTAACGGCAATGGTTGCACCGAGTGCACGCCGTGCCGCGAGGGTGGGTGGTCTGTATGTTGTGTGCCCGTACCGGGGACACTGTGCATTGAGGCGTTGCGCATTGCTTGCGTTGGGCTTGATGCATTGCAATTTGCATCCATCACGTCGGCTGGCTTTTTCACACATCTGATTACTGCCAATGGATGACGGGGAGGGGTGCCCGCATGCCCTCCCAGGCGGGCCGTATACTTTTTCTGCTGAGCCCACACTCGCCCACACACAATCATGCCTTGCCTGGCCACAGGCTTCACACCGGCCGGTTGCGACACGACCGATGCCGTTGCCAACTATGTCTGCGTTGCAGTTAACTGCCCCACTGGTGAGTTACTGTGTGGGTGGGTGTGTTTATAGGGGTATTGCGTGGTGTATGCAATTTTGTGTGCACATGTGTGCATTGGATGTGTGTGTTGAATGGGTTCAACGTGGTGTGTGATTGTGTGTGTGTTTCTTGTGTGCTCAAAAAGTGGCTGAATGTGCACAATCAAGGTTGTGTTGGTCAAAATGTAAGGCCCACGCCGCCATGTGCAAGGGATTTAGGGATACGGGACTAGTTTGGTCGCAGGCCTTGGGTTAAGGGATGGCCGTTGCTGCTCTGCCCCCTATCCGCTCAGGCTTGTGGGAGGATGCTAAGCGGCATGTCGCTTGCATGCGTGCCACGGGTTTGATGCCGTTAGCGTCTGTGCCTCGCCACGCACACACACTTGACGACAAACCCACCCACCCCCGCACAGCCCCATGCTCTGCTGACAAGCCCTTTTGCGATGTCTCTGGGGATACCGATACCTGCGTCTGCCCGGCCGGTGAGTGTATGGGAGGGGCGGGGGGGGGGTGCCGACTACAGTATTTTTGTCGCGTTGATCCAAGAGGTGAGGCTCTGCTGCAAATGCCCATATGACTGCCCCTTCATCGCGTGTGCACATACCAACAAACTGACAAACGGTGTGGCCGTTGAGTCGGTAGATGCTCGGGCCCACACCCTCACGTCCGCACACGCTGACTCACTGTTCACGCTTGCTCCCGACTTAACCTTAAACTTTGAAACCCCACTTTCACGCAGGCATGTTTATCAAGGACGGCACTTGCAGCTACTGCACGCTATGCAAACCCGGTGGGTGGCTGCTGCACACAGAGTTGTGCTTCCAAGGATGATGGGGGGGCCATGGCCAAGCACCATCCTTAATTGGGCGCGACTCTTGCTTTATGTGCCGAGTCCGCACTTACACCAAGCGCACACGACTATGCAACGCCCACGCAGACTTTAAGGCGACCACCGAATGCACTACCACCAATGCCAAGGCAAACATTGTGTGTACCTGCCCGATTGGTGAGTGTGCTGCGGAGTGGGTGGGTTTGGGGGGTTTGTGTTAGTGGTGGTGATGTTATTTGTAAGGGCTGTTGTGATGCGCGCTGTGTGCAATTGTTTGTGTGTGTTGTGTTAGTGTGTGCACGCACGTGTGTACCTGCGTACATGTTAAACCCAAACTGGGCTCACAACGCAACACAATCTTGGGCCGTGTTTTTCCAAACGTCTGGCCCCCGCCACCCTGTCCAAGGGCTTGGGGATAAGTTGGGTTGCAAGGCTTTGAGTTTTGGGATGGGTGTTGCCGCTCAGCTTCCAATCCGCTCTGAGTGAGTGCTGGGTGGCTTGTCACACACTTCTGCGCTATTGCCTTCATGCTGTGCGCATAAAACCCACCCGTCGCACACAAACCCTCACCCACCCCCCACCCCCCTCCCCAAAAAGGCCACAGTGAGCACGCACGCCCTTCACCCTTCCACGCTTCTTGCTTGCAGGCTCGTACCTGAACGGCGATGCCTGCACCAAGTGCACTGCGTGCAGCAAGGGTGGGTGGGCTGTATGTTGTGTGCTAGTACCGGGGGCACTTTGCATTGGGGTACTGTGCATTGCTTGCGATGGGCTTGCTGCATTGCATTTTGCATGCATCATGGTGAGTGGCTTGTTCACATATCGGATTGCTGCCAATGGATGACGGGGAGGGGTGCCCGCATGCCCTCCCCGGCGGGCCGCATACGTTTTGTGCCGAGCCCACACTCACCCACACACGACGATGCCTTTTCCTGGCCACAGGCTTCACACCGGCCGGTTGTGACACAACTGATGCCGACGCCAACTACGTCTGCACCTGCCCGACTGGTGAGTTAACTGTGTGGGTGGGTGGTGGCTGTGTGAGGTGGTGCTGGTGCGTATCAAGGATATTGCGTGTTGTATGCAATTTGTGTGTGTGCGAGTGTGCACTGAATGTGTGCATTGAATGTGTTGAATGTGGTGTGTGAGTGATTGCATGCACATGTGTGTGTCTGCTTTCTTCTGTGCTCTTAACTGGGCCAAACGTGCACAATCTTGGGTTGTGTTGGTCCAAAGTTTAGGACCCCGGTGCAAGGGCTTTGGGGATAAGGGACTAGTTGGGTTGCAAGGCTCTGATTTCAGAGATGATTTTCGCCGCTTTGCTTGCAATCGGCTCTGGGTGAGCGCGAGGTGGCTTGTCACACACTTGTGTGCCAGTGCCTTAGTGTTGTGCGCATAAAACCCACCCCCTCGCACACAAACCCTCACCCCCCCCCCCAAACAAGCCCACAGTGAACACGCACGCCCTTCACCCTTCACGCTTCTTTCATGCAGGCTCGTACCTGAACGGCGATACTTGCACCGAGTGCACAGCGTGCGGCAAGGGTGGGTGGGCTGTATGTTGTGTGCTAGTACCGGGGCACTGCGCATTGGGGTACTGTGCATTGCTTGCGTTGGGCTTTCTGCATTGCACTTTGCATGCGTCACGGTGGGTGGCTTGTTCACATATCTGGTTGCTGCCAATGGATGGCGGGGAGGGATGCCCGTATGCCCTATGCCCTCCCAGGCAGGCAATATATTGTTTGTTCCGAGCCCACACTCACACACACACGACGATGCATTTTCCTGGCCACAGGCTTCACACCGGCCGGTTGTGACACAACTGATGCCGACGCCAACTACGTCTGCACCTGCCCGACTGGTGAGTTAACTGTGTGGGTGAGTGGTGGCTGTGTGTGGTGGTGCTGGTGTGTATCAAGGGTATTGCGTGTTGTATGCAATTTTTGTGTGTGCGAGCGTGCACTGAATGTGTGCGTTGAATGTGTTGAATGTGGTGTGTGAGTGATTGCATGCACATGTGTGCGTCTGCTTTCTTCTGTGCTCTTAACTGGGCCAAACGTGCACAATCTTGGGTTGTGTTGCTCCAAAGTTTAGGACCCTTGTGCAAGGGCTTTGGGGATAAAGGACTAGTTTGGCTGCAGGGCTTTGAGTGAGAGATGGCTGTTCCGCTCTGCTTCCAATCTGCTCGGGTGTGAGTGCTAGGTGGCTTGTCACACGCTTGTGTCATTGCCTTGGTGATGTGCGCATAAAACGCATCCCCCGCATACAAACCCGCACCCACCCTCGACCCCCCCAAAAAACTAGCTCACAAAGAACACGCACGCCCTTCACCCTTCTACGCTTCCTTCATGCAGGCTCGTACCTAAACGGCGATGCCTGCACCAAGTGCACGCCGTGCGGCGAGGGTGGGTAGGCTGTTTGTCGTGTGCCCCTTCCGGGGGCACAGTGCATTGGGGCACCGTGCATTGCTTGCGTTGGGCTTTCTGGGTTGCACTTTGCATGCGTCACGGTGGGTGGCTTGCTCACGTATCTGGTTGCTGCCAATGGATGGCGGGGAGAAAAGCCTGGCCTGCCTGGGAGCCCGTATGCCCTCCCAGGCAGGCAATATATTGTTTGTTCCGAGCCCACACTCGCACACACACGACGATGCCTTTTCCTGGCCACAGGCTTCACAGCAGCCGGTTGCGACACGATTGATGCCGATGCCAACTACGTCTGCACCTGCCCGACTGGTGAGTTAACTGTGTGGGTGGGTGGTGGCTGTGTGTGGTGGTGCTGGTGCGTTTTAGGGGTATTGCGTCAGTATTGCGTGTTGTATGCAATTTTGATTGTGCGTGTGTGCATTGCATGTGTGTTGAATGTGTTGCAAGTGGTGTGTGAGTGTTTGTATGAACATGTGTGCGCCTGCTTCCTTGAGTCCTCAAAACAGGGCCGCACGTGCACCATCTAATAAGTTTGGCCGCAAGGCTTGGGGTTCACGGATGGCCGCTGCTGCTCTGCTTCCCAACTGCTTTGGGAGAGTGTAGGGTGCTCGGCGGCATGTTACACGCAATCCTTGCCCAGTGTTGTTCATGCTGGAACGTGCCCCACTCTCCCCCAAAAATAAGTGGGCCCCCACACGCAAACCCCTCACACACTTTCCCAGTTTTTTTTCCCACACCTCACCCCCACCCCCAGCCCTGACGAAATCCCCGATGGTCCTTCTCTTCCTGTCCGTCCCGTGTGTCCACACCTGCCACCTCAGCCACAAACCCCAATCCCACCTACCCAAACCTTCAAACCCCCACCACTAAGAACAACCCAACCCCAAACAAAAAAACGATTATACCTCATGTGCCGCCACTGCCCACACGACTGTCCCTTCACCGCGCGTACATAAAAACTCAAACATGCCGACCGGTGCGGTAACACTCGGGCCCACACCCTCACTTCCGGAGTAAAACTATGCACACCTTGCATGCTGAAACACGCGTGCTCAAACCCCTAACCCTGAAGCCCCACGTGCACGCAGGCAACTTCATCAACGCCGCTGGTGTGGCTGCTACCTGCGACGTCTGCACTGTGTGCGGTTCTGGTGGGTGGCTGCTGCACCGAAAATTGTTCTGCCTGTGTTGGTGGGCCATGGCCGAGCGCCTAGGCGGGCCTCGCGCTTTGTGCGCCGAGCCCACACTGACACCCAGTGCACACAAGCACACCTTGCCTGCGCGTAGGCTCCACGCAGACTGTCGCTTGTGCCGCCACAGCCGACACTGTCTGCACCTGCCCGGCTGGTGAGTGGACGGGGTGGGCGGGTGGGTTTGGGTTTGGGTTTTGTTTGGTGTTCTTGGTGGGTCTTAACGCATGTTTTGGTTGTTTGTGTGGTGGCCTTAAGGGCTGGGGGGCTTGTGACTTAATATGGGTGCGGTCGTGGGATACAAGGTTGGCTAGGGATGGCATCGCCGCTCTGCTTCTAAACCGCTCAGGGTGACATTAGGGTGCTTGGCGGCATGTCATGCATGCGTGCCACTGCCCTTGGTGCTGTTTGTATATGCTTGTATGAGCCCCCCTCCTAGCACGCACACACACGCATTCAAACAACCTTGTATGCAAACTTGTATGTGTCCCACCTCCCTCCTGACATACACACACACATGCACATCGAAACAAAATCTTGTGTGATGATGATGGATGTTACAGTCAGGTGTGTACTTTGTCTCCCCCTGGCAGCGGTGTTCAGTGCCTAAATGTGTCTTGGAAATTCCAACACCCACCCTCAGAATGAGACAGGCACTGCTAGGGGTGGGTGGGGGGTGGGATCAGCTGGGGTCCTCGGGATGTCTGAAAATGGGTCTAAAAATGTGTACTCTGCCCTCCCACATAACCCTAAATGGTTGAAACAATGGGGGGGGCGCGGCACGAAACAAGATTTAAGACGCCATGTTGCAATACTTTGAAATTCAAGTTCGGACTTTGAAGAACTTTGCCACATCATGGTTAGGCTCGCTAGGCAGCTCCCTCAATCCCACGCCCCGAGGGTGCGTACTATAAACTGTAAGCTGTAAACTGTAAGCTTTTCCCCATATTTTTTGTGGCTGTTCATGTCGGGAGCTAGCGGTGGCGGGGGGGGGTCTCTACATTTATTTTCAACTTCCGCTCCTCACCCATGACTTTCTCTGACGCTGCACGTGTCACATCGCATGCTGTGTCCCTACAGACACGTATCTTCTTGGCACGACATGCGCGGCATGCCCGACCTTGTACAGATCTGTTGCTGGCAGCACCACGATTGGTGCCTGCACGTGCCCGGCCGGTGAGTGGCTTGGGATGTGTTTTGCTGTGTGTTTTTGTCTGTGGGTGGGTGCACCCGTGCGTTGCCTACATGTGTTGTATCGTGTCACGCTAAGCCAGACGCCTTGCCACGCAGGAGAGTCTTGCTCGCCTGCCCAAACGTCCGGCTCCATGTTCTACCTGCCACTCTCCGTGAACATGGTGATGACCAGTGCCGGGTGCATGCTCGTCGGCTCCTCCCTCGACCAGTTCAAGTACCTTTTTGCCCAATTGACTGCGTCTGCATGGAACTCAACCGCGGTGTGCACCACGAGTGCGGATGGCACAAAGTGCGAGCTCAGCGGTGACATCACCGACATTGTGCCCAGCGGCGCATGCTTGACGGCTCCCGGACGCCTGCGCTCTCTGCTGGAGGGCGGCTCAACCATCACAGTGACCGCGAACAACAACGTGCCGCCGTCGGTGAGCCAAAGCGAGGCGTCGGCCAACACGATGGCGTTTTCTGCTGCAGCCCAAGTTACGTACACCAGCGGCATATTCGCCGAGGCGTTCAGCGTGACTGGTGCCTCGGTTGAGGTGTCCTCGGCTGAGGTGTCCGAATCCAGAAGCAACTCGGGTGAGGTGCCCTCGATTGAGGTGTCCGACTCCAAAAGCAGCTCGTCCAGCAATATGCTGTACCTTGGCATTGGTGTCGGCGTTGGCATCCCCCTCATCGCGGCCATCATCGTGGCCTTCATCATGATTCGAAAGCGCCGCAACAACCATGTGGTATGGCCGGAACATGCCGGCCCTGGTCAGGAACTCGGACCCGCGGCTCAACCACATCCACTTAACCCTGACCCCCCCCGCACCCCCCCCGCACTTAACCCTGACACCCTCAGCACTCACTCTCGGCAAGACCAAACTCCGGATGGCGTCCTTGACGTGTCTGAGACGCAGGGGAGAGGTCGCCACGCGCTATGGACGCCGCCCCAGACGCGTCCCGGTGGCGTCCAGGGGGGCGTCCCGGGTACGTCCGCACAGCGTCAGTAATCAAACCAAGCAAAACGCGATGCGTACATGGGGTCTCAACTGCCAGACATCGGCATCACTAGGCAAGCAACGATCCGGAGCAATCCTGATCGAGATGGTTACGAAGGACCGCTAACTACGTAGTCGTAACTACCTTTCCCTATTGTTATCTACACTATTCGTAACCAGCCCCAAACTCGCGGCGAGCGAGCCGCGAGGATAAAAGGCGCGGGGGGTTGAGGCGTGGGTATGCTTCTATTAAGGCTGCATTGCATTGGGCGGGCGAGGCGCCAGTTGCGTCATTCGGTCGCCGCACACTCAGCGCACAAGAGGCGCCCGAACCTGGATTTGCAAACCTGCATGGTCTTCAAGGGATGAATTCTAGTCGTGACCTGAATTTGGTGTCGATTTCGCACACATGGGTCACACTTTCTCCTTTTCTCTCGTTCTCTCTTTTCCTTCTCAACTTCTTCGTTTCAGGAAAACAATCTCAAAGTACCTTTAAGAAGCCCAATACCCAATCAGATTTTCACCTCCGACTTGGCAAGAGGGAGAGGATTGGGTGGGGGCAAGAGAAGCTGGAGGAAGGTGGTGTTCTACGCCCCCCCCCCCGATGTAGAGCGTCGGATTACAAAAGCAACTGTGTCGATATGGACTTCGAACAAATCCGCGACAGCTGTTGCACACCGCCCCGTTTTCCGACACGCATGGCTGTCTGCTGGGCTGCACCTCCACATGAGAGACACCTCCAGCCACGACTGCTTGCGGCCAATCGCGAAACAGACGGACTCGCGGTGCTGGGCGCATTGGTCGATGCTTATAATACTTGATACATACTTGTTGATGTTGTGGGGATTCACCAGCAATGCTGTGCACTTGTGGGTCCCGCCCACCATCGCTCCGCCACCCATGAGACACCCGTGTGTGCTCGTCACAGCCGACCCCCCTGATTCCACCCCAGCAGCCAAAACAGCGCCAGCATAGTAGAAAGGAGTGTACGTCGGCATGCCAGTTTCTTTGACGAAAGGCAGACATGGCTGATCAGAAACCCAGCCCCTGTATCTCGTCCAGCAGGTCAGCACTTGCCGTGTCGGCACGGTTCTCGCCACTGCTGTGAACGAGTGCACTAAGGGCTGCTGAAGGGCTGCCTTCGCCTTCTCATGAGAGCCACGCCCCATCAGCTGCATCAGAAGGGGAACCTCCCACTCAGCCCTCCATCGCGCCAACCACGCACGCAACAACAGCAGCGACAATGCCCGTCTCTCTCGTGTAATCTCATGCTCCTGAGCGAGGCTGGTCCGCACTGTGGCTGCGCGCTCCCGCACCGCATCTGAAGAGTCTAGCAGCAGCTCCACCAGTGGGGGGGTAGCACTGAAAGCGGCAATGGTGATTGCGTTGGCATCACCCTCAGCGAGGCAGTTTAGCGGCGCCGCATTGAGCTGCACGTCGGCCGAAGAGCGAGGCCGCAGGAGCCGCAACAGACGAGGGATGGCCCTTGCTGCAGCTATGGAGGCCACATTATCAGCAGTCAGGGCAAGGCGAAGTAGAGATCCCGCTGCAAGCCACTTCAGTTCAGTTGGATAATCACCCCCGATCAGCTACACCAGAGGCAAGTTGGCGCCGGCAGCAGTAATGGAGACTGCCCTGTCGCCAATCTGAACAAGACGATGCATCGTTGTCGCTGCACATGGACTGAATTGTCTGGCCCCAGCAGCACCACATGCGGGATGGCGCCGGTATCACTGATCATGGCAGCGATGTCATCATACTGAGCAAAGTTTTGCACAGCCGCTGCTGCGTCCTTCTGCACATTAGCTGGAGAAGTCTGGCCCAAGCAGCTGGACAATAAGGGGCACAGCACCAGCAGCGAAGGCGCTGTCTGCATTCTCAGCATTGCCATCAGCAACCAGGCAACCAAGCACCAAGGTTGCAACGCGCTGCACGCTTGCCAGGCAGCCAGGCCTGCTCAGCTGCACCATGAGAGGGATGGCGCCAGCAGCGGCGATGAAGATTGAGACCTCACGGTTCCTCGCAAGTGGCTCTAGCAGTTTTGCGGCAATCTGCTGCACACCACTGTCTGAAGCAGGCCCCAGCATCTGCACTAGTGGAGAGATGGCACCCGCTGCAGCAATTGCCACCGCATGGTCAGCATCCCAAGCAATGTGGCTTAGCACTCCTGCTGCGGCTCTCTGAACAGCAAAGCCAGGCCTCAGCGCCTACACTAGCGCAGGGATGCCACCAGCCGCAGCGATGGCCGCTGCATTCTGCATCCCCAGCAAGCCCAGACAACATCGTGACTGCATTGAACTGCACCTGGGCTAAAGTTCTGGGCCCAAGCAGCTGCACCAGATGTGGGATGGCACCGGCAGCAGCGATGGTGGCAGCATGCGCAGCACATTCCTTAACAACGCCGCCAAACACTGCTGACACAGCATTGCAATAGCGCCAGGACGCAGCAGCTGCAGTTTACAGTTTACAGTTTACAGTTTACAGTTTACAGTACGCACCCTCAGGGCGTGGGATTGAGGGAACTGCCTAACGAGGCTAGCTACCATGCAATAGTTGCACCAGATGCGGGATGGCACCGGCAGTAGCGATGGTGGCAGCATCTCCACATTGGCAGCAAGGCAGCTCAGCACAAACGCCGCCTTCCCCTGTGCTTTGGTTGGAGAACAAGGCCCCATCAGGTGCATCAGTGCAGGGATGGCACCCGAGGCAGCGATGGTTGCCACCCTAGCAGCATTATGAGCTAGGGAGTCCAGCACATCTGCTGCCATTGATTGCACCTCAGCTGAGCCATCCCAGAGTGGCTGCACCAGTGCAGGGATGGCACCCGCTGCAGCAATAGCGGCCTTGTTGTCAGAATTGCCAGCAAATTCGCACACTGCACCGGCCGCACACAGGTGCACGGCGTCTAATGAACCATGTCTCTGCAGCTGCACCAGTGCAGAGATGGCACCGGCAGCAGCGATGGAGACTGCGACCTCGTCATTCCCAGCCGGGCGCCCCAGCACCCCTGCTGCCATCACCGAGTGTGCCTGGTCTGATGAGCCACGCCGCAGCAACTGCACCAGAGGAGGGATGGCACCCGCAGCAGCGAACGCAGCATGCATATTTTGGTTCTCCTCAACATTAAATAAAATACCCTTATCAGACTGCCGCCGCTCACCATAAGGTGAATTTGAGCCAAGCGCTTTCACTTGCGTGTTCCAACGCCCGAGCCTGTGCATGTCGTTCTGGCGCATCGTGTGCAGCGCGATCTGCAGGCATAGGGGGGAGGACGTGTGCAGCACGCAGTTTGAGCAAGAACACTCGGCACGATTCATTGGTGTATGCGGCCTGGTCCGTGTGGTTGGTGGGATGGAGCAGCATTGCGTGGCAGGCTGCAGGGCGACACGCGCATGCGATGCGTGGTCATGCAGGCATCCAGCCATACACCACCCCTGCGTGGCCTTGCACCCCTTCGATCGCGCAACATTCTCATGGATATGTTACGGGTTCACGAGCCTGCGGCTGGCAGTTCGATGTAGGCGACCACCTTCAGCAGAGGGAGAGCGGGCGGTGGAGTCTCGAGGGCACCTTGGTAGGTGCCGACACGTAGGCTTTTCTGGCGGCTTGAATCTTCGGTGGCAGATATCCTGGTAGGTCGTCGTGGTTGAAAGCGAAACATTCCAAACATGCATACTTTTCACGTCACACTTTCTGTGTCGGCATTCCAGACGCCTTCGCCACCACCACCTCTACCAGCCAGCCAGCAACCAGCACCCTATACACCGCAGCAACCCATCGCGAAAAACACGAACCATGCCATTCCAGCAACACGCGTTAAGCGCCGGTGAGCCTTCAGACCGCTGCATCCATGCAGCGGTACCAGAATATGTCCAGTATAGATGTCAGCACCTCTGTCGCTCCCAGATGGAGGCCCTAGAGCCCAGGCCTCTACGCGCGGCAGAAATGGCTTAACATGCAACAAATTCCAGCATACCTCATGCATGCCTCATGCAGGCTGGTGGATATGCCTCAGGGATGGCGCAGTCTCCCCCAGGCAGCAAGACGTCCGCCCCTCCCACCCGCCGCTCTCTCCATGCCCGTGCCACTCGCAGGAGCTCCGCCTGGGGCTGACCGCAGGCCGTCCGCAATGCTCCTGGCAGGGGTCGGAGCCACGGGCTTGGCTCTGGCCCTGATCAGCCTGAGGCACCGGCGGTGGCGGCAGCAGCATGCCGCTAAGCTCGCAAACCTGATCAAGCTTGACCTGCTCCCCGGTGACAAGAGCTTTGCGATCTGCCAAAGCGCGCCCACCAGCACCGCCACCTTCTTCACCGGGGACACGGCCGCGGCACAGCAGTACTTTTCAAAGGTGGGCCCTGTCGTAGTGACTGACTACTCACTGGGATACTTGAGCACGACCGCTTGTAGGGCAGTCACTCATTACCGTGGGAAGGGAGGAAGGGAGGCGGGGCGGGGCAACCAACTTCCTGCAGGCACGGTTGATGTTGTGTTTGGGGGATCTGACCCCCTCCCCCCCCCCTGCTCATCCCCATCATTGCGCAGCGGGTGGCCGAGATCGTGTCCGCCAACCCGTGGCTGGCGTCGGTGCTGGACCGCGACCCAGGCAGTGGCGCCATGGCGGTGTACTACCCACCCCCTGGTGCAGATGCCGATGCCGCAGCCAGGGGCTGCTTCGAGGTGAGGGGCGACATCGCCCTGAGCCGCGGCAGCACCCCGAGCACGTACATCAAAACGGTGGCCGCCCTGGCGCCGGCGCTGTGCAAGACGAGCATCAGGTCGGTGGGTAGTGGCACGCCGCTGTGGCGGGTATGCGTGGTGCCAGACGCACACGACCCCGGTGGCCGCTTTGCGCTCGTCGTGAGTGCCAACCACTCGCTACTGGACGGCCACGGCTACTACGCCGTCTACAACATGCTGTGTGCCAAGGCAGACGTGCGGGCGCTGAGCCCGGTCCGCAAGCAGGAGCTGACAGCCAAGATGCTGCAGGCAATGGGGGGCGAGCCCAGCCTGCTACAGGCCGCCCCAATGGGCTTCATGCTGCGCTTCATCGGGGGCGGCATCTGGAACGCGATCTTCCCGGCCACGTGCGCACTCGGCTTCCACGTCTCGGACGCGTGGGTCGGGGCGCAGAAGGCAGCCGCAAAGGAGGCGGCGGCGACGCTGAAGGTCGGTAGCGGCAGCGCGGCAACGGCTGCTCCATTTGTGTCGACCAACGACGTGCTCGTGTCCGCGTTCTGCGTCGCCCTGCGACCGACGCTCGCGACCATGGCGATCAACCTCAGGGGCAGGGTGCAGGGCTGTGAGGAGGGCGACGTCGGGAACTATGAGGACGTGATCTCGTTCGCGCCTGCGGACTACTCGAGCCCGCTGCTCATTCGTAAGAGCGTGGCGGGAGGCGACGGCCGTCCATACGCGCGCGCGGCCGACCCGCCCACGCGCATGCCCACCAACTGGGAGCATGTGCGCGGGGCGACGTACGCAGCAATCACAAACTGGGCCACCTTTGCTGGGGCTCTAACTGTGCCGGGTGCCGAACAAAGCCTGCACTTGCCGCTGTTTGACTTCCCCGCCACCACGCCGGCCAAGGTGTTTGGGGCCATGGTCATCTTTCGCCCCGGTGCAGGGAAGGGCACAGCGGTGCTGGTGGCCGGGACGCGGCAGCTGATCGAGGCTGTTGAGGCAAGCGGCATGGTCGGGCGGCCGCTTGAGATGGAGATGTGAGCCGGTAGGAAGGCCCTTCCCAGTAGTGGATGGGATTCGGCAGGTGATTCAGGCTATCAAGGCAAGTGACAGCGCGGGTGGGATGGGGCTGCGCTTGGGATTGACATGTGGATTTGCATCGGTATCTGAGATATCTGCTGACGCAGTGAAGTATCTGCTGACGCAGTGCAAGACTTGGCAAGTCTGCAGCGTAACGTGCAGCAATGTACGCGCCATTTTAACCAGGGCGGGATCAGCTCGACCTGTTCAAATTCCTGCATCGTGTCCTCCGCTTGATGTGACCAGAATCATGCCATGGTGTGTGTGCTCAGAGTGATGCCTTTGCGTGGTCTGCCAGGGGAGGGGGGGTGGAGCGCAGCGCGCTGTGTGTGCAAACTGCTGTGCTCCAGACGAGCCACAGAGGGCAAGGTGGCTACTTGTAGACAGAACTGCAAGCCCCGGCTTTAGGGTGGGGTAGCATCACTGCCACACTCTCTCGATTGCTAGAGGGGCGCAGTAACGCAGGAAGTAGCACGTGCGGCAGGGCTCCGCCGAAAAACCCAGAGTTACAACCAAGCGCCAAACTGCGTGTAATGCTCATGGCAACGCTGCTCAGTACAGCGTAGTCTCTCCTGGCGCGTGCTTGCCAGCGGCTCCAGAACTTCCACCCGCTGCTACGCACGCCGGCCTGTGCTCGCGCCAGTGCGCTCTCTGGTGGCCCGGGCAGCAGTAGCGCGCGGACTGGCAGCCGCGGCACACTAGCAGGCGCACGCCGGTGTGGCTGCGCAGCGCCTGCTGCTGCTGCTGTTGCTGCTGCGCCTGCTGCTGTGGCCGGTCCTCTCGCAGCCCGCACGATGGCAGGCAGCACACGCGCGGCTCATCAGAGCGAATTGCCACGGACGCGGACGCGGAACCACTGCGCCCTCCATCAGCCACATCATTCCCAGCGCCGTCGCCGCCGCCCTCGTCCGAGCCGCTGCCCCCGTCCGAGCTGTAGCGACGCTCCACTGCAGCCGCCGGAAGGCGTGCACCATGCGCTTCGCTGCCGCCGCTTGGTGGCAAACGTTGAAAGCCCACTGTCGCCGCGTCTGCGTGTGCGACAGTCGTCCAGAAGAACAGCCCTGGTGCCGGCTGCTGCTGTTCCTGTTCATGCGCCTGCGCCTGCTCCCCGTCTGGCCGTGACTCCTCCCCCTCTCCCCTGCCGTTGCCACGCTCACTCGCCTGCCCCTCCTCTTCGCCAACCCCTCCTCCTCCTCCACCCCTTCCTCCTCCGCCGCCACCCTGCTGCATCAGGTGCCCTACAAGGCCGTGCGGCAGGTGCAGCACGACCACGAATTCCGAGGACGTGTCAGCCGTGGCGAGTGCAGCGAGCAGGCGCACGTCGCTCGTGCGCAGCAGGTGGGCCCCGATGCGGTCGCACCTGCACGCATGCATGCAAGGGAGGGGGGGGGTGGGGGGGGGGTCGGCAGGTGCAGCACGACCACGAATTCCAGGGCATGTCAACCGTGGCGAGTGCAGCGAGCAGGTGCACGTCGCCTGTGCGCAGCTGGTGGGCCCCGATGCGGTCGCACCTGCACGTACGCATGTGCAAGGGAGGGGGTGGAGGTCGGCCGGGTGACGTGAGTGCAGCAACAAGGCACGTGTTCAGTAATGCGTGTGTGTGTGTGCATGTGTGGGTGTGGAAAGTGCAGCTGCGCGGCACCTGCACAACAGTGTGTGTGTGTGTGTGTGTCTGTGTGTGTGCGTGCACGAGTGCGAATGTGGGAGCGGCGCCATTCTCAGCCGATGGCGGTGCACCCTCCTACCTCCTACAACCTAGAACCCCTGCACGCTGAGCCATCTGGGGCCTACTGCGCCTCATAGGTGTCGCACCTCAGCCGCCGCTCGCTGCTCAGGTGTCGGCGCCCCCTGTGCTCGTACTCAAACACAGCCTCGCTGACCGTGCTAGCAGCAGCAGCAGCAGCAGCAGCACCAGCAGTGGGAGCAGCAGCAGCAGCAGCAGCAACAGAGAGAGCAGCAGCAGCAGCAGCACCACCACTAACAGTGGGCATCGCAAGGCTGCGCGGGCATCAGCAGGGTATGGGTGTGTGGGTGTCGGTACGTGAGGGGCCGGCAATCAGTGGCACGGGGGACGATCATGGCTGCATCGCGCAACTGGGGGGTCACTGGGGGGTAATTGGGGGGACACTGGGGGTCACTGGGGGGGGTCACTGCAGCTTTGTAACTACATACCAGCCACAAAATCCACCACCATGGATTTTACAGCGATGCGTGATGCACCTGTGTGTGCTGGAGTATCGGCAGGTGATCTCTAGGAGAAGAGTAGCCTGCTTAGCTGGAAACCCCGTGTTACTTGTTGCTTGTTACTTGTGACGCACACAGCAAATAAAGACCACCCTCCCACACACGCCCATCCACACCTATCTCTTTCACACACACTCATCCACAACCGCCCTCCCACACACTCATCCACACTGCCTCCCCCACACACACATCCACACCTGCACGGAGTCAGCAGTAGGCAAGTGAGCGGTCCGCCCGGCGCTCTCCGAACAGCGCGAGCTGCACACCCGCGGCACGCGCCGCACGGTGTAGCAGCAGCAGTAGCAGTAGCAGCAGCAGCAGCAGCAGCAGCAGCAGCAGCAGCAGCAGGAGCAGCACCGCCGCCGCCGCCAGCTGCTGCTGACTCCACCGCGCGCTCTGCCATGCACGCGCACGCCAGACCATCTGCCCGTGCGCTCAGCTCTGACCCGTGCCTCTTTACGAGCGACCAAAATGCGTTGACGGTGAGCTGTGCGCGGAGCAACTCTGCATCAAGCTCTTTGTCTGTGGTGTCCTGCTGATCCTGCCCGCGCGATGCTGCTGCTGACACGTGGCCCGCCTGCCCCGAAGCTCCTCCACCGCCATCGGAGCTGCGAGCAGCAGCAGCAGCATCAGTGCCAACAGCAGCAGCTGCGGTGCAGCCCACCCGCCCGCCGCCGCCGCCCCCGCATGCCCGACGCAGCCCAAGCAGCACCACGCTGCCATGCGTCGCCAGCCCGCCCACATGCACTAGGTGCGGCAGCGACGCCGACGCGGGGTCCCAGCGCACAGCGAGGCCTTGATCGACTGCCGGCGTGTTTGGGTCGAGCGATGGGGCCGCGGATGATGCTGCAGGTGCTGCCGCTGCCCTCAGAAGTGACTGCACCGCAGCCGCGGATGGAGGCAGCGACGGTGCGTGTGTGTCGACGCCGCTGCCGCCTCCAACTCCATCGCCGTGACTCTGCGCCGAGGTCGCGGCACATGCACAAGCATGCGTGCGTCAGTTGTCGTTGTCGTCTTCGTCGAAAGCGTAACACAACGGGAGCGCCTAGACCCTGATAAAAAAACACAAGACCCGAAAAGCTAGTGGCCAGCAAGGCTTGCACACACAGCCCCCTAGCATAGTCCCCCGTTGTGACAAACCGAAAAGAGCGACCCCACACGGTTCTGAGAGCCGGGCGTGGGAATGCGAGCCCATGTTCACACTCACCAAACACCGAGGCGGCACGCCCGTAACTCATTTTCCCCCTCAACACTTTCGCCACCCCCGGCTTCACACACGGCTCAAAGTCAGTTGTGATGACGCAGTCATTCGTTCCGCTTCGCATCGAGGACACGATTTATTGAACGCTGCCCCCCAAATAAGACCCAAGCAAGCCCTGACCTGCTTGAGCAAAGGCGACGCTCCCTTGGGAGTGGCTGCCGGCTGCTCGGCCATCAGGCGCAAGACTCAATGAGCATGGGACGCACGAACTCTGTCCCTGTCCCAAAAGTGCACACACCAACGACTCACCTGCCCGTCAGGAGAAGACGCTGCCTTGAAAGCGCCTGCCTCCTGATCGGCCATCAGGCGAGAAAATCGACGAGCATGGACAGTACGCACTCTCTCTCTCTGTCCCACACTCGCATGCACACACCAGCGACACACTTGCTCGTCAGGAGAAGACGCTGCCTTGTCAGCGGCTGCTTACTGCTCGGCCATCAGGCGAGAAAATCGACGAGCATGGACAGAACGCACTCTCCCTCTCTGTCCCACACTCGCATGCACACACCAGCGACACACCTGCTCGTCAGGAGAAGACGTTGCCTTGGGAGCGGCTGCCTGCTGCTCGGCCATCAGACGCAAGACTCAATGAGCCCGGAACGCAAGAACTCTGCCCCAGTCCCACACGTGCATACACAGACACCAGCGACACACCTGCTTGTCAAGAGAAGACATTGCCTTGTCAGCGGCTGCCTGCTGCTCGGCCATCAGACGCAAGACTCAATGAGCCCGGAACGCAAGAACTCTGCCCCAGTCCCACACGTGCATACACAGACACCAGCGACACACCTGCTTGTCAAGAGAAGACATTGCCTTGTCAGCGGCTGCCTGCTGCTCGGCCATCAGACGCAAGACTCAATGAGCCCGGAACGCAAGAACTCTGCCCCAGTCCCACACGTGCATACCACAGACACCAACGACACATCTGCTCGTGAGGATAAGACATTGCCTTGTCAGCGGCTGCCTGCTGCTCTGCCATCAGGCGTGAGACTCGATGAGCATGGAACGCAAGAACTCTGCCCGACCCACACGCACATGCACACACCAGCGACACACCTGCTCGTCAGGAGAAGACGTTGCCTTGGGGGCGCCTGCCTCCTGCTCGGCCATCAGACGTGAGAAGCAGAGCTGTGCGAGGGGCGCCGCGAGCGGGCGCAGCGCGCAGCGCGACCAGCCGCACATGCCCTGGATACCAGGGGATTGTTGGTTGTTGTCGGTCGGTTGTTTGGGTGTGGCTAGAGCGCTGGAAAGGAGAGCCACTTCCTAACCATGGAGTCTGCCCCTGGCCACTTTGCCCATTGTCCCCATCGCCCACGTGCGGCAGCCTCCTCGCACACACACACACACACACACATACACGCAGCCCTATCCAACCGCATCCACACCTGCGCCGGCACCTTGTCAGCCAGCATGACGGAGCCCAGCAGAGACAGCGGCACGCGCGCCGCCACCAGCCACCCACGCACACCCACCCACCCAAGAGGCCATTCCCCATCCCCACGTGGCATCCCCATCCCCTGCAGCTGCCCCCCACCTGCACCGGCGCCTTGGCAGCCAGCATGACGGTGCCCAGCAGACAGAGCGGCACGTGCACCGCCACCAGCACCTCCTTGTGCCATCCCCCATCCCCGCATGGCAGGATTCCATGGCCGACCCCATGCAGCTGCCACCCACCTGCACCGGCGCCTTGCCAGCCAGCATGACGGAGCCCAGCAGGGAGAGCGGCACGTGCACCGCCACCACCCACCCACGCACCCACCCAGATGCCACCCCACATCCCCGCATCGCAGGATGCCGTGGCCGACCCTCTGCAGCTGCCACCCACCTGCGCCGGCGCCTTTTCAGCCAGCATGACAGAGGCCGACAGAGAGAGCGGTATGTGCACCGCCACCGCCCAGTCAAAGGCCATTCCCCATCCCCATGTGGCATCCCCATCTCATGCAAGCTGCCACCCACCTGCGCCGGCGCCTTGTCAGCCAGCATGACGGAGCCCAGCAGAGACAGCGGCACGTGCGCCGCCACCAGCACCTCCCCGTGCCTGTCATACACAGTGGTCGCGGCCAGCAGGGCGCTCGACCCGAGGCGCGCATTCACCTAGAAGGGGCGGGGCCATTGATTTTGTTTACTATTTACTGTTAATACTGATTCTTTGTCTAAACAAGATACTTAGCATCTTGTTTTGGAGATTGTGCGAATATCCCCAGCCTTTGGCTGGGGGGGAGGGGGAGGTGGCCAAGGGAGGCTACGCTTCTCCTTGGCCTCTTCTTTTGCTAGCCAAGATACTAAGTAGTAAAAGTGATTTTTGGGGGGGCTCTTGGGAGCCATTGGGAGCCATTTGGCTTCTAACGATCCCATCAGATAGAGCTCAACCAACCCAGTTGCTTGATGGTCTGACGACCCCATCAGGTAGAGCTCGTCACGAGCTTGAAAATGACCTGTATTTGACGGTCAATGGTCAACGCTTAGGCAGCAGTCAAGGCGGTCAACGGGACTTTGGTCAGGGCACCGGCTCCCAGGAAATAACTAAAAAACTGAAAACAAAATCACTGGGCGGGGCAATGGTTGAGACGATCCCAGCACCTGTGACAAATATGCCCTACGCACGGGCACACGCTGCTTGCCTTTGTGGATAACTGTCTTTGTCCACCCTCCCGCAAAGTTGAGAAACGAATCTAAATCGTCGAAACTCGCGATTTGGGTGCGATTTGGGCATCGAAATGACTACAAACGACCCCCACAATCGTATTAAACAAATGCTGTTTCGACCTCCCCCCCCACACACACACAAAGGCAAGCAAAAAAGGGGTCAGTGCATGCATACTGCGTGCCCGGCGGTGGCCTTCGGGGTTGGGGGTCGTTGGGCGGGCCAATTTTGGGTGTTCACACGCCCAGAGTGCCCCCCCACGACGCCCAGCTGACGCCCAGCCCCAGCCCACGCATCCGGGAAGGATTGCCAGGGGTGCATGGGCCGCGTTGGGGGGCGGGGGCGCGCCGAGGGGGGGCGTGTGCAGCTCAGGCAGCGATTTGCTTTTTTTCCGCTGAACCTTGGACCATCAGGGCTTCAGCGGTGGTGACCGCCAAGGCAACAACAGAGTTTATCCGCTTCACCATCGCAGCGTTTGTCACCGCGCTCACCCTCGGGGGCACTCGTCTGCCGGTGAATGGCGTCGGCATTGGTCTTCAGGCAGCCTGCCATGACGACTCTGTTTGCCCAGGCCCCCCTGGAGGGTGGGACCTGGCCATGCATGACGCATGGGGCGCAGGCAGAGCCCCATGCATGGAGTTGGACAACCATGCACCATGCCAGGCGGGGACTTTTCTGTTCAGCGCCGCCAGTCGGCACAGCCGGCGTGGTTGGCCTCAAAGGCCAGGAGGAGGACGGTCCTTTCCTATACGCTCCTTGCCAGACATGTCCCTCAGGGACTTGTTTGGGTCTAAACTAGCCGGCGGGAGCGGTAGTCTAGACGGCAGGTAACCGGCTGGTGGCTATCGTCCTTCACAGGGCGGTGGCACTAGGACTAGTGTTGTCTTAGCTGGAATGCCATGTAACTGTAACTGAACCTTGGACCAGGTGGGGGACCAGTCCGAATTTGGGCGTGTCCCACCCCGCCCCGGAAGCAAAATGTACAATACTTGGTTATATGAGGTGCAGGGCCCCTTAGTTCCCTTAAGGGCCAACAGCTCCACATCAAACACCCACCTAGTGCCCTTTTAATGCATATTGTTACATCATCGCCAAGGTATCGCATACTAGGCCTTTTTTGCTCGAGGACTACGCAGTGGCAGGCAGCTATTTGTTGGCTACCGCCCACGCTACCCCTGACACGTGAGTGTCAGGAACCAGAACTGGACTTGGGTCTAGGCGGTCATACTAGGTCTAGAAGACGTCTTTGCCAACAAGCCGATGTAACTGTAAGAAGCACTGCCCAGGCCCAGGACGTCTGTTCTACCATAATCCCAAAGTCTCAGGCGCGCAAGTGAAGGCGGTCATAACGCATAAGGCGGTCGGGGGGGCGCCTGAGGCGGTCGGGGTGACGCCTAAGGCGAAACCTGAGGAGATCAGGGGTGCGCCTCAGGCGACGCCTGGGGCGGTCAGCGCGCCCCAGGCGCCGCCTGATCCGCGCAAGTGATTGCGCCGCCTGAGGCGCCGCCTCAGGCGTTGGGAACGTGGTCTCGCTTTGGGGCGCCTGAGGCGCCGCCCGATCCGCGCAAGTAAACGCGCCGCCTGAGGCGCCGCCTCGGGCGTTGTGGATGTGGTAGGGATGCTGCACCTGCATCCCTGCTGCAGGTGTGCCTGCCTCCCTGCTGCGCCTGCCCTCTGCTGAAGAGACGCTTTGCCTCGCCCTACCACATTCCCAATGCCTCGGGCGGCGCATTCACTTGCGCGGATCAGGCGGCGCCTCAGGCGGCGCCTCAGGCGGTGCCGAAGGCGCTCCGAAGGCGCTCCGAAGGCGCTCCGACCGCCGGAGGCATCGCTTGAGGCGCCGCCTTAGGCGTCACCCCGACCGCCTCAGGCGCCACCCCGGACGCCTTAGGCGCCCACCACCGCCTAAGGCGCACCCCCGACCGCCTCAGGCAGTCATGATCGCCTTCACTTGCGCGCCTCAGACATTAAGATTTGGGTAGGGTTATGGGGCTGAGTCTCTAGGACTTGGGTTTAGGCAGTGGTACTAGGACAAGAAGGTAGTCTTCGCTGGAAAGCCGATGTCACTGTTACTGTTACTGCTGAGCCTCACCTCCGCCACCGACAGCCACTCCAGCGTTACGCCGCTCACCCGTTCATCAGAGTCGCCGTGTTGTTGCGGCGGTACAGCAACACCCACAACACCACCTGCAACACCAGCGCTGACGTCACCGTCGCCTGAGGGCCCTCGGGTGCTGTGGGTGTGTGCGCCGACATTTGCTGCCGCTGCCAGTGGCACTCCAAGCGATGACGCCGTGGCGAGCAGGCAGCCACGAAAGAGCCTGTGTGTGTGTGTGTGTGTGCGAGCGCGTGTGTGTGTGTGTGTGCGTGCTTGCATCTGCTGCCGCTGCCACTGGCACTCCAAGCGATGACGCCGTGGCGAGCAGGCAGCCCCACGAAAGAGCCTGTGTGTGTGTGTGTGTGTGTGTGTGTGTGCGTGCTTGCATCTGCTGCCGCTGCCGCTGGCACTCCAAGCGATGACGCGGTGGCGAGCAGGCAGCCACGAAAGAGCCTGTGTGTGTGTGTGTGTGCGTGCGCGTGTGTGTGTGTGTGTGTGTGTGTGCCTATCTAGGTCTGCCGTGCAGAGTTCTCTGTAACGATCTCTCTCTCTCTCTCTCTCTTTGTGCTGGCACCTGCTGCTGCTGCCACTGGCACGCCAAGTGATGACGCCGTGGCGAGCAGGCAGCCACGGAAGAGCCTGTGTGTGTGTGTGCGTGTGTGTGTGTGTGTGTGTGTGTGTGTGTGTGTGTGACCCCCCCAAACCAAGGATACTGTCCACTTGATTCAGGTGCTGGTCAGTCACCCGCTATTCGAAAGACAAACTAGTGCATGGTCAGACCTCGTAACAACTGCCGGGGTGTATTGCTGTTAGTAGTACAGGCATTGCCGCTGCATGCGAACGGCCTCATGTAACGCTTGGTTGGTTGGTTGGTTGTGTGTGTGTGTGTGTGTGTGTGTGCGTGTTTCCCTCCTCACACCACAGAGCACACCTCCACCACCACGATGCATGCCTCCCCCCCTTATACGTTCCCCATCATCGACACGATCAACAAGCACCGTGCTACGTTCATCGGCTCCCTCATCCGCCGCCTCCCACCTCCCCCGTCCCCCCGCCCCTCCATCTCCACACACCCGCCCGTCCCTTCTCCCCCCCCACTCCCTCCCGACATCATATACCCCCCCACTGCCGCCCTTTTCGCGTACCGCCGACCGGACATGACTTCGCTTTATGCCGGCGGCGCCATCACATCCTACCGGCTCAGCGCCGGCGACTTTTTCGCCCACTCCGTCAAGTTCCGTTCCTCCGCAAACACCCACTTTTCCAACTTCAAACGCGACATCTCCAAGCACCCCGAGTTCATGGACCTCTTGTCCAAGCGAGTCACACCCGAGTGGATCCTCTTAGCGAGATTTCCACAACTGTGGAGGTCAATCTGCCGAGACCTAGTTTAAACTCAGTCGAAGCGGAGTGACGAACACAGCCGTCAGTGACCCGCATTTGCCCCTTTCCCCCACTGCTTTTTGAATGAGGTTATTCACCCTCTTGTTGGCGCACGGTTGGCCACCCGCCTCCAAATGGAATCTCCTCAATGATGACCAGAATCAGCCTATCTAGGTCTGCCATGCAGAGTTCTCTGCAACGATATCTCTCTCTC